>JANAVB010009999.1:15744837-15837337 GCA_029216955.1 Iris pallida | reverse complement strand
TTAGGGGGTCGGGTGCTAAAGGTTCACAGCAGCAAGTTGCTGTAAAGTAATCTATTAAGGGGGGGTCGGGCCCATCCCCCTCTCACCGCAGCTGTAGCTGTATTGGGGGGTCGGCCCCCCCTCCACTAACGTTTGTTTGTTTGTTTTTTTTTCTAAAACACTTACAATTATAACTAATTATATATATATATATATATATATATATATATATATATATATATATATATATATGTCAAAATATAAGTATATATATATATACATCTTAAGCTAGCAATAATTTCTCAAATAATTTACAAATAATTACTCAAAATCCTAGAATTTAGTATATTTCTTATTTAATAGAATTATTAACATGCACACTTATAATAATGTATATATATACACACATGTATTTATATCTACTAATAAGCTAGTATCAATAATTTCATAATTAATAAAATGCATAACCACATTAATTAATTATAAAGATTAATAAAAATATGGGGGTTTACATCCTACCCAACTTAAAGAAAATTTCGTTCTCGAAATTAAACTAATGTCGGGGGTCCAATGCAATACAAGGAATATAATGGTACTTAATTTGCAAGACATACCTTCGCCTTCGAACAAATGTGGGTAGCGATTACGGATGTTGTCCTCGCGCTCCCAAGTAGACTCCCCTGGCGAGTGATGCTTCCATGCTATGCGAACCAATGGAATAGATTGATTCTGCAACACCTTCACTCGGCGATCGAGGATACCTACTGGTTGCTCTTTGTACGACAAGCTCGGTCCAACTGTGATCTCGGAGTGATCAAGCACATGATTGCTGTCCGCCACGTACCTCCTCAGCTGAGATACATGGAATACGTCATGTACTCCCTCTAGTGACGGTGGCAATGCCAATCTGTAGGCAACCTCTCCCACACGTTCCAAGACATCGAAAGGCCCGATGTATCTTGGACTCAACTTGCCACGTCCTCCGAATCGAATCGTGCCTCTAGTGGGGGATATCTTCAAGAACACATGGTCACCCTCTTTGAACTCCAAGGGTCGACGACGATTATTTGCCCACTGCTTCTGACGATCTTGCGCTGCTCGCAGGTGGTCCTGAATCTTTTTCACTGTCTCTACTGTGCTCAAGACCAACTCGGGACCCAATAGCTGTCGCTCTCCTATGTCGCTCCAACAAACTGGAGACCGACACTTCCTACCATACAATGCTTCAAACGGAGCCATCTGAATGCTCGCTTGATAGCTATTGTTGTAGGAAAACTCAACAAGATGAAGATGATCCTCCCACGAACCGCCAAAATCAAGCATACACGCTCTCAACATATCCTCTAGCGTCTGAATGGTACGCTCCGACTGGCCGTCTGTCTGTGGATGGTATGATGTGCTAAACTTCAATCGGGTGTCCAAACTCTCTTGCATGCTCCTCCAAAAGTGCAAGGTGAATATCGAGTCACGGTCCGACACAATACTAACAGGCACACCATGCAATCTTACAATCTGCTCCGTATACATCTTCGCTAATACCTCAGTCGACTGGCCCATTCTAAAAGGCAAGAAATGTGCTGACTTCGTAAGTCTATCAACAATCATCCATACTGCGTCACGTCCTCTAGGACCCCGAGGAAAACCCGTGACGAAATACATAGTAATGTGCTCCCACTTTCACTCGGGAATAGGTAGCGGCTGCAATAATCCGGCTGTCCTCTGGTGCTCTGCCTTAACTTGTTGACATACCAAGCATTTGGCAACGAAACGAGCTATCTTCTGCTTCATTCCGTGCCACCAATAATACTGTCGTAAGTCGCGATACATCTTGGTTCCTCCGGGATGAATAGAGTATGCCGAACTGTGAGCCTCGGCCATCAGCTCCTGCCGTAGATCTCTATTGGGTACATAAATGCGATCACCACATCGCAGTGTCCCATCTGAGTGGATCCTCAAACCTGTCTGCTCTCCTGCTTCAGTCCTCTCCTTCAGCCGTCGAAATCTAGCATCATTAGGCAATGCTGCCTTGATGCGCTCTACTAGTGATGATTGCACTTGAAGGTTGGCTAATACGCCGTCTGCTCCCGGCAGTACTACCTCAATACCAAGCTTCTCTAAGTCTCTAATCAATTCCTTCTGTGTAGTCAAAAAGTATGCCATAGGCTTACGGCTTAATGCGTCTGCCACGACATTAGCCTTGCCCGGATGATAATGAAGCTCAATCTCATAATCTTTCATCAACTCCAACCAACGTCGCTGTCGCATATTCAACTCCTTTTATGTGAACACGTACTTGAGGCTCTTATGATCAGTGTAGATATCAACCTTCTCGCCGTACAAGTAGTGTCGCCATAGCTTCAAGGCAAAGATAACCACTGCGAGCTCTAGATCGTGGGTCAGATAATTTTTCTCATGCACTCTCAACTGTCGTGATGCATAAGCTACTACACGACCATGCTGCATCAATACACATCCTAATCCCCTTCCGGATGCGTCGCTGTAGATCACAAATCCTCCTGGGCCCGATGGTAGTGTCAAGATCGATGCTGAGGTCAATCGCTTCTTCAACTCGTCAAAAGCGGCTTAACACTCGTCTGTCCATATAAACTCCTGATCCTTGCAAGTCAATCGAGTCATAGGTCCTGCTATTCGAGAGAAATCTTCCACGAACCGTCGGTAGTAACCCGCAAGTCCGAGGAAACTTCTCACCTCCGAAGCTGATGTGGGAGCGGGCCATGATTTGACTGCTGTGATCTTCTCTGGGTCCACCGATATACCATCGCCCGTAACAATATGACCAAGAATGATACCTCCTTGAGAAAGAAATCACACTTGCTAAGCTTCGCGAAAAGTCGCTCATTCCTTAATGTTTCCAAAACTATCCGTAGATGCTGCTCATGCTCCTCTTGACTCTTGGAGTAAATCAAGATATCGTCTATAAAGACTACTACAAATTTGTCCAAGTATTGGTGAAAGATCTTGTTCATTAAATTCATGAAAACTGTGAGAGCATTGGTCAAACCGAAAGGCATGACCAAGAACTCGTAGTGTCCATACCTCGATCGAAAAGCCGTCTTTGCAATGTCTTCCTTCCGAACCTTCAATTGGTGATAGCCCGATCGTAAGTCAATCTTGGAGAATACTTTTGCTCCACTCAGTTGGTCAAATAGATCGTCTATACGCGGCAAGGGATACTTGTTCTTTACCGTCACCGCATTCAATGCTCTATAGTCAATGCACATGCGCACTGTCCCGTCTTTCTTAGGCACAAAAAGGACGGGTGCTCCCCATGGTGATGCACTAGCACGAATAAATCCCTTCTCTAATAAGTCATCAATCTGCGTCTTCATCTCTACCAACTCCTTTGGTGCCAGACGATATACTCGAGATGAAATAGGCTCGGCTCTGGGAATAAGCTCAATAGAAAACTCAATATCTCGATCAGGTAGTAGTCCCAGCAATTCCTCGGGGAATACATCCTCGAACTCGGTGATAATAGGGTGCTGTGGGGTGTCGTGCATCATCATATGAGTCCCCGATGTGGGTGCATCACAACTCTCTTCGTCTTCTTTGGTGAACTCAAACTCTGCCGCATTCAGTGGTCTAAAGATAATACAGCTCCTATGGCAGTCTATGAGAGCGAAATGCTGGCTCAACCAATCCATTCCAAGAACCACATCAAATGTTGGTATAGGGAATACAAAAAGTCGTGCCATCATCTCTCTGCCATTTATCACTACAGGACAAAGTCTACAAACACCACTAACAGGTACAACTCCTCCTCCAGTGAGGATCTTAACATTCTTAGCTAAGGGTGTGATGGGAATGCTGTGTCTAGTGGCAAAACTAGTGGCTATAAATGAATATGTGGCTCCAGTATCAAATAATGTAATAGCAGGAAAAGATGCAACTAGAACCATACCTGCTATAAATTCCGCCTCTGTCTCTATATTCTCAACAGCAAGTGAGAATACCTGCCCATAATTCTATCCCAGGCCCTGAGCTCTGGCCTTGTTGTACTGTGTGCCTTGGGGAGGCAATGGTGGACGAGGTGCTCCTGCTATAGTCTGTGGTGCTGGAAGGGCTGGGGCTGTGGGCCTCGGATTTTGCCGAGCTTGTACTATTGCATGTTGCTCCGGACAATCCTTGAGCATGTGCTGATTAGATCCACATCTCAAGCATAATCCAAGGCGAGTCCTACAATCGTTCTGGATATGTCTTTGTTTACCGCAGTAATGGCAAAAAGGCTTCTGATAAGGTGAGGGCCTCTGCTGGAACTGTCCTGTGGTCCTCCTGATAGGTCCACCTTGAGTAGTCCGGGCTGGTGTAGCTGCTGGTGTATGGCGCCTCGTTGTCTGCTGCTATTCCTTGCGAAGAATCTTCTGAGCACGAGCTTCTTCCAAGACAGCTGAATGGGAGACTCAAGACTGAGTAGTCGTATAAGACTTGAGCTCGGGTGCAAGCCCCTGGTGAAATCTCCTTGCCTTCTCTAATTCGGTCGAAATCAATCCCGTACAAAATTGACTCAGGCGATTGAACTCCGAGTCATACTCGTCAACTGTCATATTCCCTTACTTCAGATGAAGGAACTGGTCATAGAGACCATCTCGAACATGTATAGGGAAGAATCTCTCATAAAATGCATCATAGAACTGCTTCCAAGTGATCGCAGTGCCTAATCGTCTCTCTTCCGCCTTCCACCAGTGGTGAGCATTGTCTTCTAACAGTAAGTCCACTACTGTCATCCAATCTCGAGCTGGCAACTGGGATGCCTTCAGTAGCTTCTCGATACTAATAAGCCACTGTGACACCTCTAATGGCTTCTCCGTCCCTCTAAAGGCCTTGGGGTTCATATCTGTGAAATTCTTGATAGAGCCTTCATAGGGATGCAGAGCCGGTGCTGGTGCTGGTATTGGTGCTGGTTGTGGAGGTCTAGCCATAGCTGCCACCATCGTCTGTCTTATCAGCTCAGTCTGCTGCCACTGAGCCTGCATCATGGCATACATAAACTGAGTAGTAGGGCTCCCATCAGTCGGTGGTGGAGGCATCTGAGGTCCCGACTGTGAGAGAAACTGCTGAGGGAATGGTGGTGGAGGAGGCAGTGGTACATTCCCTCCCGGTGGCATGGTAGTAGTCTGTCCAGCTTGGCTGCCTGGGGGTGCTGCAATCTTTGGGTACTCCGTCGTCGGCGTCGTAGTAGGCTGTGACAGTCCTGGCTGGTAAGGTGTCGCTGGAGTCATAGGAGGATTATGTCCCTCCGGAGTAATCTTCTCACCAGATGTGAGGGCCAAGGCAGAAGTGCGTCCACTTCGTAGATTCATACTGTTGGCACGAGGAAGATAAGTTGATATTAGGAAAGATTAGATATGAAGTAAATCGAATAATCAAGGAAGTTTCAAAAGATTGGAAGTCAAGGGATAGTAGTAGTTCTGGATGAGATATTCCTATTCCTATATGCAGGCTTGTTAGGCACAGTCGTGTAACCCAACAATATTAATTCTGACCTG
This sequence comes from Iris pallida, assembly GCA_029216955.1. Taxonomy (NCBI): domain Eukaryota; kingdom Viridiplantae; phylum Streptophyta; class Magnoliopsida; order Asparagales; family Iridaceae; genus Iris; species Iris pallida. Next base: position 15,831,851 of record JANAVB010009999.1, on the reverse strand, counting down.
CATGGGCCACCATAAAAACATGTAACGCCCCAGTCCCAAAATACATAGGACCAACTACGTGAACATGCCAGCTGCACATATACGAAGAACACTCCAATATATGGAAACCTCATATATGCACATAAGCTGTAAATAAAAATCACAGGACAAAATAACATATCTAATCTCATCATAGCTCAACACAGAAGATAATGGAGTCCAAATAAATAAATAAGAGTATCAAAAAATAGCCGGGTGAACATACTCACTCCAAACAGCTATGAAAAATAGTCTCACAAGATCGGAGTCCAACCTCTGCAAATAGAAAGAAAAAGAGATATAAAATAATGTCTACAACTGTCTCAGATAAGAAATAGACTAGGAATCATAAGGCACTGCCTCATCATCAATGTAAGATAGCTCCAATGCCGCTCCGTACTCCTGTGGAAACTCGTCTAAACCTGGAGAGATAACCAGGTCCTCAGGGGACATAGCAAGATACAAGAAAACACCATGCCATATAAACTGTGATAATATAATAAGAGAAAAAGGTATGCATGCAATCGGGTTCCTGACCATTCTACTGTAAACATGCAGTTGAGATACAATCCTTCGACGCATGAGCCCTGGCTGAAATAGGATCGGCATAGTTCCTATAGAGGGTACCAGGGGCCTACGTCCATAACGCTCGGGAAGCGTCAGAGGGCACCATGTGCAAGGGGCTACGTTCATAACGCTCTGGAAAACGTCAGAGGGCGCCTGGAGCCTGCGTCTCCGGTGGAGCGCACAGGTAAATCATAGAAGTGTAAAGAAGCCCATACGTCAGGTATTGTTCTCCCCACCCAATGCCTAGTATCATCATCTCCATGACTGATATGAACCTCTAGTAACCGCCAAGTCTTCTAACATGCAATACTATTGGCAGTTACTCCTATCCGTCGCACGCTCCATACGTATCGGTGGCCAGCCAACTACGCAGAAACGTGTCCTATATGTGACACACATCACGTGATACAACAAGTGTCAAGGCCATATGAGATATACCAATACCTCAACATCAGTGGGTGGTCAATAAACTAAGTCAATGCAAGAGAATAAATAAAGCAAGTGAAACGACGGATAGAGTCGCTTGCACCCAAGTGTGACTTGGACGCACAGTTTAAATATCACGAAACAATGCTGAAAATAACAACTGAAAATAAGAATATAATAATCACAGAGTAGGGTGGCAAGGTATCTTGCCTGGTGGTACAAAGTGGCAAGTCCAAGAGTAGCAAGTGTCCGTACCAAAAACTCACAAATCACAGATGACTCCAAACTCTGAAACAAACATCAAAAATGATCTCGGTGAAGAAGATATACCTAGGAATCGCATGTCCAAAAGTCAAATTCTGGAACAGGGGCAAAATCATAATTTTGGGTCAAAACGATGTCCGCCGTTGGACCCGCTTTGCACCGAAACGCATGCCAAAGTCTACGGTCTCTAAAGTCATCAAACTACATGTCTATATTTTCAGTTTGAGAAAAGAAACTCAAGGGTATGTCCAATTTTGGATTCCGAGGAGCCGTGTACAAAATCGTCCGTTTGAGTGGGTCGCAGGCCCGCCAAAATTGGGTTCCGATTCGACCTTCTCGGAATCGAACCAAACTTGGCATCCAGGATTAGAATTTCGATCTGGACCTGTTGGCGCAAGTTTCGTCTCGATCCGACGACTGTACACGAAGTTATGGACAAGTTTGCAAAACGTCGATATGGGGGTATCTCGACGGATACACGTTGATTTCGTCGCACACACGCGACGAAACTGAGTTCCGTCAGTTCCCACACGTCCGTAACGTCCATACCCGCCTTTCGATGCATATAACGCACGACCACGACGCCCGGTTTGTCGAGGCGTACGTCGTATCGTGAAATTTTTCTGAAATTAATACTTTAGAAAACAGTTTTTCGCCTAACTTTAACGCTGATTTAATACTCGCACAGAAAACAAAATTCAGATCTACAAAGTGCTTTTTAATCGTGGTTATGTTGTCTTTACCTGTGTTCAATTAGTTTCTAAAAAATCTCGACACACAGATCGAGATCTGGCTTCTAAGTTGTGGTTTGGGACTGCTTTCTAAACTGTGTTTTCGACAGTTTTTGGGACAACTTTGCCTCAATTTTTCGAGCGATCCCCTGGGGTTCCCAGGATTCTATCAGAAGGGGATTGGAGAGGGTCATGTCTACTACGCACAGCATTCGATAGATCAAATTTTCGTTGAACGGATGTGAAGAAATTTAAATCAAAAGATGGTACCTCGCTGTTTGGAAAAAAAACTGTGATCGCCCAAAGGTGCTGTCGGCCTGAGATGCACGGGCTACGCTCGTGCGGTGGTGCGGCGCTCCCAGCGGCTAGTAGTCTGTCGAGGGGTCGAGGTCGAGTAGGCTTCTATAAGGAGAAGAGATATGGAGGGTTAGGGTTTGGTTTTGACGAGGTTGTAATATATACTCCGCCGTTGCTATTCCTAATAGGATTAGGAATCTATGGGCTCGGGTTTGCTATTAGGGGTCGGGTGCTAAAGGTTCACAGCAGCAAGTTGCAGCAAAGTAATCTATTAAGGGGGGGTCGGGCCCATCCCCCTCTCACCGCAGCTGTAGCTGCATTGGGGGGTTCGGCCCCCCCTCCACTAACGTTTGTTTTTTTTTTTTTTCTAAAACACTTACAATTATAACTAATTATATATATATATATATATATATATATATATATATATATATATATATATATATATATATATATATATATATATATCTATGTCAAAATATAAGTATATATATATATACATCTTAAGCTAGCAATAATTTCTCAAATAATTTACAAATAATTACTCAAAATCCTAGAATTTAGTATATTTCTTATTTAATAGAATTATTAACATGCACACTTATAATAATGTATATATATACACACATGCATTTATATCTACTAATAAGCTAGTATCAATAATTTCGTAATTAATAAAACGCATAACCACATTAATTAATTATAAAAATTAATAAAAATATAGGGGTTTACATGATCCCTCTATTTATAGCTTGCAGGCTGGCTTCTCATGCGCGCATATGTAGGATACGCCTGTACGTGGGGACGCCACGTGGTTGAAGCTGTGGAAGGCGCATGGATAATGCACCATCATTTGTGGATTGAATCCTTCATTGTGCTTTTATGGGCTGGCACGTAGCAGGGGAGAGGATCTTTCTGTTGCTGAGATCTTGGATAATTAGCACCCCTTCATAGGCTAAATTGAGTCAAAGGACACGTGGCACGTGTCCGTAGCTCAAAGATCTCATATTTGGTGGAGGGTAATCTGATAGGATGCGCCTGGGATTGGGCGCATGAAAAGACTTTGGCTCGCAACCTTCAGGAGTCACGAACCAGTCTGGGCGCACGGCTTTTGAGGCGCATGCGAAGCTTCAGTAGCGACTTGACCTCTGTCTTTAGGGATCAAAGGAAGGTCTGAGGAACATGGCTCTTGAAGCGCATGCAGAGGTTTGGACGCATGGCTGCAGAGGCACATGCGAATGGCTGGGTGGCCACGTGGCTTGTAACCGCCGTAAGAGATTAATGATGACGCTGACGTCAGCGGCTCTTCGTTTTCTGTAAAAGCTGTTGCTGCTCTGTCATCGAGGCATGGCTGCTGTCATGTCAAGACTTCAGCATTTAATGTTCTTTGACGGGTGATGGGCTGTTGAGTGGGCACATTGATCTATGTTCTACTAGACGTATGGGTCCATATTGATTAGGACGTATGGATCTGTGATTTATTGGACGCATCTATACAGGGCGCTTGGTAGCGACTGGCGCATCTGCAAGATGCGCAGTATCTGACCGACGCATCCATTTGCATGATGCATCTTTATTGGTCCGACTGTTGCGTTCCTCGAGTGCTTTAAATAGCCGTTTTTGAATTGGCCGAATTCGAAGCGTCAGGTTCATCACCATAAATGCAAATTCATTGCACGGGATTCGGAGAGCCCGCCACTTGGCACATGGGTTTGATTTGCCCGGCCTATAAATAGCAGCAAGGAGAGAGTTTGCTTCTCGTTCTCTCATGTCTTCCCGAATGAACTTTTTTTCTCGAGCACATTCTGTTGACAAGATGCTCCCGAGGGTAAAGATGCGACGAATTGTCTTCATTCATGCACTTGAAGGTGACTGTTACATCCAAAAGTCAAAATCGTGGGCTTCTAAGGCAGGCGGAAGGTGCCTGTTGCATCCAAAGATCGGGATGTTCGAACCCCGTCTTCGTTATGCTAGAAGAGCCGCAGATCGAAATTATGGTGCTCCATCTTCCTTGGGCTTTGGAGAGCTCTTCCTCCTGTAAGAGTGGGGTGTTGTCCACTCTGGTTGTGTGGAAAGCTGCTCCTTTAGCCGCAGATCAAAGTTGCGGTGCTCTCCTCTTCCTTGGGCTTCGGAGATCTCTTCCTCTAGCTAGAGTGGGGTTGATCGCCTACCCTTGTTCTGCTCAATAAATGCTTCATTAGTCGAAGAACTTGATCGGGTCGAAGTAGAGCGCATATACTGAGACTTCATGATGCGCATAACTGAGACACTGAAATAGATACGCCTGACTAAGATGCTGAAATAGATACGCCTGACTGAGACGCTGAAGTGATGGCCTGACTGATGATGCGCCAGGAAGAAGGCGTATGACAGTTTGCTGCGCCTCGCTGTAGTCTTAGGATCTTTCTTTTTGTAGAAATTCTCCTTTGTAAAGCCTTTTTTAGATATGTAATAGACTTTTATATAAAATAAAAATCCTTTTGATGTCTATACTTTTACTGTCTTGTTGTACCCAGTACTTCGTTTGATGTTCCCTGGCGCATGTAACGTTAGGCGCATAGGAATTTTGGCCTGTAGATGCGCCTGATATTCCATGCTTCTACAAGACCCCCTTCAAAGTTTTCAAAACTTTCTGTCAAGTTTTGGAATACTTTGAATAAGAAGCATGGTATGGTCTTCAATGGGGTGCACAACTGTTCGGGGTGCATGATTGCTCCGCGCATCTGTGATGAGGTGCATGCTCCTCTAAGTTTTAATGCTAATGATAACGCTTCGAAATAAACAAAAAGATTTAATGATGATCTTTTTGGATTATTTACATTTATCACTTTGTAGAACCCCAGGCGGCGGCTGACGTCACCCTTCATCGGTTTACGCGTACGACCAAGCCTATAAATAGGCGTCTGATGGAGAGAGAGAGAGTTTTTCCTCTCTTTGCTTTCTTCTTCTTTAGAGTTTTTGTTTCCTTCTTCTTTGAGAACCTTTAGTCCTTTTCTAGGAATGACTCCCAAAACTCCTCGCGGTGGTGCTGGTCAAGGGCGAGGCAAAGGAAAGGAGCATACGGAGGCTTCTGTTGATGCTGTCCCCAGGACGCCCGTCGACGTTCGGCCGAAGGTGATTGGTGGATTTTTGTCGTTGCTTTCTGAACTTGAGAAACATAAACTTTTCTTTTAGAACTCGCATACGCTGACGCGCGTGGACCTCGAGTCCTGATGATGCGTTGAAGCTCCTCGCTGATGCGCATGGACTTCGAGTCCTGATGATGCGCTGAAGCTCCTCGCTGACGCGCATGGACTTCGAGTCCTGGTGATGCGCTGAAGCTTCTTGCTGACGCGCATGGACTTCGAGTCCTGATGATGCGCTGAAGCTTCTTCTCAGATGCGCCTGAACTTGGGTTCAGTGTGTGTGCTTCTGATGAGAACTCGGCTCAGATATAGGTTTCTTTGTTGTTTTAACATATCTGAGTTTTTATCATCTTTTTCTAACATCCAGTTTCGATGACCGTCCCGTTTTTGAACGAAGTACTGTTGGATGCTGCTCTCTGTCAGATGGGAGTTGATTATAACGAGGAGGTAATAAATCCTGCCCATGCTGCCATCATGCTGGGTCAGCCTCCCGAGAGAATGATTCAAATCAAGGAACAACATTATGTGTTCCTCCAACGGATGATGGAGCATGGCATTGTAATCTGCCGTTCCTGGCAATGAGACTTTCCTGAAGCCTGAGTTCCTGTTCGGGGATCGCCTCATTTCTACTGAAGCGAAGGTGCTGAGGATCAAGAAAGATTGGTTCCTCTCAGCCAAAGGGGCACACATGTTCATGAAGCAGCTCGAGCGTCACTCGCCTTTGACGACTTTCTGCTATCTTGCTTCCAAGAGGAGGATGTCATAGGAGCTAACCCAGTCTCAGGGGGGAGCGGTGGCGGGCACCATCAGGATCGATGCAACCTCAAACCAGAAGGATACTTTGGCCGCCACTCGGGCTAGGTCTTCTTTCACCTAGCGAACTCTACGTCCCGGGAGTATTTACAATGACGTCCCTGCCGACACTTTTGCCTTTGATGATTCAACTTTCGTGAATCGCATGCTGTCATCGAAGCGGTCATACCCGAAGGGTAATTTTCGGGTAGAGGGTTGGTGTCATTATGTATCCAAATGGGACAAGCTGACACTCTGGGTTCTGACGAAGTTTTGAACCAAACTCAGAGAGATTGGGCTGACTGCCGCCATCCATGCCACCCAGGCGGGCGTCGACATCAACAGGCATATGTTCCTTGCGCTTTTGGGGATGTTTAACACCCAGACTGGGACCTTCTTCACCCCGGTAGGGGAACTAGGACTTGCACTTCATGAAATGTATGAGTTGTCGAGGCTTCCTTGGGGATCAGAACCCTATGAGGAGTACTTTCCGACCAACGAGGAGTTCCAACTCCTGGGGGACAAGGAAGAAGAGATGATGGCTATCTTTAAAGAAGTGGCAAGCCACTATTATTATATGCAGAAGAAGGATAAGGGCGGGGCGCAGCCCCACGTGACTGCTTGGAAGGATTACGTCTTTGAGCAAGACAAGGAGGATCCCTCTCAGTTCACGACTCCGTCGGCTCTTTCCTGTACCAAGGTGCTCTCTGAAATGAGCAGATTGAATGAAAAGAGTCCCCAGGAAAATATGGACCGAGAATCGGACGAACGCTCCTATAGCTGTTTCTGGCACCTCACTCACCAGATGTCGTCGAAAGCAGTGTTGGCTGCTTATCTGATGATCTGGCTCCGAGATTATATCTTTTCGGGCGGGTCAGGCTCGGTGGAGAGGGTGACCCGGAACCAGATTCTGCCAGCTGTGAAGTTGGTCTTTGTCCATCCCTTGGCTCTACTCCCTGCGATGGTATGCAACCTGCTGCGAGGTCTACGAGAATTTGCAGGTGATGTTATTCACGAACGAGGTAAGAATGGCAACTTTCCTCGTGTCGAGCTGCCGTTTCACTATCTGATGGGGTGGTTGATTTTTCACCATCCTACTGTGATGAGTCCGGGCCAGGAAGAAGACCACGTAGCCGGAGACGCATTCCTTTGCCGCTTCTACCAGAGAAAGTGGCTGCATACGGGCATTCCTGTTTGTAGGAGAGTTTTGTCCTACCTTTAGGGATGGAAGATCACAAAAGTTGGTCCCATTTTTACCAGTTTCGAAGCAAATGAGGATTTGGCCGATTCGGGTGAAGATGTAACAACTCTGTCTCCGTGGGGATTCTGTTGGTTGCAAAGCATCCGACCATCCCATTTGGTGTACAGGAATAAAAATCATTGTTACTTGGAGCCGTATTTGTCGAGCCGTTTCGCACGTCAATTCGGCTATGCCCAGTTGATGTTGGGGAACCCCAGTACCAGCCTGGGGTATATTGGGAGTCTACTGGACGGGGCACGAGCTTGGCATTACTACAATGTCGGATGTACCAGAGCCCGCTTTACCATGCCGATTCTGAATCCGCAGCCGCCGATTCTTTTCTCAGCCGCCAAATTTTACTGTGCGATGAATATTATATCCTCTGGATATGATAGGGAGACCAGTTTCATTGTTGGTACCCAATTGGAGGCAACCGGGAATATGTTGGCAAAGGCTCGATCGTACCGCCCGCCAGAGGTTGGTTATCAAGACACCCCTGCCGTATCTTCGGAGGGTACTGAGACAGAGCCCTCGGCTAATCGTCCGAAGAGACGTGCCGGCACAGAGGCCGGTTCTTCTACGCCAAAAAGGCAGAGAAAAACAATGTCACCAGAGGTGTCAACAGAATCGGCTCATGTGGAGGTAAGGACGTCCCACATAGTCTGGTTAGTTCTACCATTTTTGTGACATATGCTTTCTTTTTGTAGGAGCCATTGAAAAGGAAACCCCGAACTCCGAGATCGGGTGCTAGCAGACCAGAGTGGGTGGCAGGCCCATCTGATGAGCGCATTCCGCCGATTGTATTGTCTCCCGTGGAGGAGAACCCGGATAATGTGACTTCTGTGGAAATACCAGCTGTCGTGAGGGCTTCTGGTATCGAGGTCTTAGCAGAAGCTGTTCTTCCCTATGAGGAAGAGGAATGGAGTTCGTCTTCTTCAGATGACGTTCCTCCAGAGGTCCCTGAGCCTGCATTATGGGGAACAGACATGGTGGTAATAGAGAAGAGAGCTGATTCCCCTCTTCGTCATGATGAAGGGGTGTCGGCTACACCGTTGTCGAGCCCTACCCCAGACTCAGCAGCGGACGTTGAGCTGGTTGCCGATCGGGAGGTACCGACAGATTCTATTCACGCAAAGGGATTCAATGAGGGAGACGAGACTCGTCTGTCGAGCCCGACTCCAGGAAAGTCAAGTCAGGAAACAGGTGTTGATCTGGCTGTTTTGCCAAAGAAGAAAGGTCCTGTGCGGCCTGCTGATAGTGTTTTGGAGACGCAGGAGGCAGCCCCAGACGTCGGTGGTCCCTCCGAAATTGAAAAGGGTAAGGGTTTGCTGGTTGAACCCTCTGTTGCTCCTTCCACTTGGGGAACGATAACGACGCCCCATCTGGCTCCTCCCGTCCACTTGGCCCCTCGGGCTGGTGACAAAGTACAAGTCCCAGACGAGAGAGGGTCTGCTGAGGTTGAGGTTGCGGCCTCGCAGATTGAGGTCGGTAGGTCTTCTGTAGGTCCACTGTCCAGAGTAGCTCCTCCAACTCCTGCTTTGACGTCTCAGGTTTTGGCAAACGCAGACGAGTATGTACAGTTTGTTGTTGAAGAAGTGTACTATTGGCCCAATGATTGTATTATATTTTTGAATATGATTAATCTGTTAAATTTAGCATTTCACTATCACTAATCTTCATACTATCGCTATAGCATTTCTACTTATACTTATATCTTTGGTGATATGTGCCTATTGGTTTACATATTAGTGATACGAGCTTTCTATCTTAAATTTAATTGAGTTGCCAAAATCAAAACTATGTTTTTGATTGTGGTTATTCAATTAAGTTTAACTATTATGATATCACTAACATTTATGCTATCACCTTAGCACTTATACTTAAACTCAACATTGTCCTAATATGCATTAAACTTATCATACTTGCTACTATGTATATTGCTTTGTTCGTCTAACATGTACATGCAGAAAAGCAATAAGTAAGATCAACGTGGACATATGCAATGAAGAAATCATGGTGGAACAAAGATGACGGATCCTACAAGATTTCTCTGAACCACCCGACGATATCTCTGGAGCCACGCACTCGGGGGTTCAGTTTTTACAAACTGGATATCTTTGGACAGCTGCCGCCAAGGGAAAAAGCCAGCACCTATCAAAGGAAGAAGCCAAGCCATGCCATCATCATTTTAAGACTCTGAAGAAGCCTGCACCTGCCTAAGTTTATCTGGAGTCTGTAATGAGTCTTAGGAATTATTGTAAACACAAGAAATGGACGGCAAAATCGAAAGCTAGGGCAGAATTAAGCCCAGGATCATTTTTGGTGGAAAACGGCATACCGACGGTATACCGGTGTATACCGACGGTATACCGGTTTTTGTTCACAGAAAGTTTTTATTTACAAAACCGGCATACCGACGGCATACCGGTCCATACCGACGATATACCGCTTTCGAAACGTTGAAATTCCAACAGTCAGATTTCCAACCATTAATGATCCCAACGGCTATATTTCTAGCCGTTGCAATCCCAGACCGGTATACCGTCGGTATGCCGGATCATACCGACGGTATGCCGATTCGTGACTGAAACGTTGCCTTTGGCCCTTTTCAATGCTTTGGTTATAAATAGCCTTGAACCCCTTCATTCAAGGTTGATGCTTTGAGCCTAAAAATTTCTAAACCACCAAAGCCTATCCACAAACAACTCTATAAAGCTTTCATTTGCCATTCACAAATTGTGTTAGAGTTATTGAGTTGAAAAGTGAGATCTTCATCCTATTGTATAAGGAGATCAAAACCTATTATGAAAGGTTGAAGTTGGAGAGTCTTCGTATCCAAACTCTCGGTTGAAGTTGGGGAGTCTTCGTATCCAAACTCTCGATTGAAGTCGGAGAGCCCTTCGGATTAAAGCTCTTGTGTAAGAAGTTGGCGAGTTCTTCGGATCCAAACTCGTGTGTAACTATTTGCTCAAATAGTGGATTAAAGCCGGAGAGAGTTCCGGGACTGGACTGCCTCTTAGGAGGATACCAGGATATATCGGATGTCGGTATTGTGTTTGCTTTTTCTCTTGCACTTATATTTTTAAATTGCCAATTAGCTTGTGCTAAGTGCTTGATTAGTTAGCTTAACCCTATTCACCCCCCTCTAGGGTTCCTACAGTGTACAAGATGCTGCAGAAAGGCGTATCAACGGTGCTGAATACGAACAGAAGTTTCACGACGGCAAAAGCCATGGCGCTCCCTTCCATTGGTTTGATACGTTCGCACCAGGGCCACGATCATATGGCCGAGATTCTGGAGGCATCGGTGGTCGAGCTCGACCAGCTTCTTTCCGAGCTTCAGAGTATCCGGTGAAATGATGTTTTTTGCTCTGATAGAAGCAGAAAAGGAGAAATTGATAGCTGAAGTCGAGTCGTCGTATCAGGCTATGGTGGCTGTCTGGGACTGTGAGGTGGCCGAAGCTGAAGCTGCGGTAGAGAGGCTATCTCAATCTACAAAGAAAAAGGTAGAGTTGCGGGCCTCGTTGGAGACTAGCATAGCGGAGGTCACTGCCAAGATTAGCCATCTTGAAGACCAGCGAGCCCAACTCTTGTTAGATGCTGAGTGAGTCCAGGCTGAACATGTAGCATCTAAGGAGGAGGAAGCAGCTTTTACCCGCCAGGTTCTTTCCCTGAACCACCAGCGGCAACAGCTAGATGAGAAGTATGAGACTGATACTGCCCCCGAAGCTGTAGAAGTGATGCGTCAAGAAGTCAAACGCCGGGTCTTGGCGACCGCAGAGACTCGGGCGGAAGACTTGAAGCATCGGATTGAAGAGCTTTCTGCCAATCCCAGTGATGCTTAAGAATTGTAGTCTCTCTCTCTTTTTTGTTATTTTTGTAGTTTGCAACTTCTGCTGGGGTTGTAATCCTTTACTTTAATAAAAGATAAAGAATTTTATAGTTTGTTCATTTTTGCTGTCATGAACTGGTGATTTTTGTGGACCTATTATCTTTTGCGCACCTTGATTTTTAGGTACAAATAATAAGTTTGAGAGAACCGACATATTTGCTCAGAGGTAATGTGGACGTGGCAAATATGGGGTTCGGATGATGAAGTCTTCCAACTCAGAGGTGTTATAGACATGGTAGGAGAGACTCTGGGGGGATACACGAAACTACTCAGAGGTAATATGGACATGGAAGTTCTGCGATTGATGTACGGCAACGCAGGGATTGTTCGTACGGAATGTTTACTCAGAGGTAATATAGACGTGGTAAACATGATAAGTAGCACAATCTTATATAGTGTAAGATTCTGTTTTGCATGGCGTAGATGAGCAACTCAGAGGTAATATGGACGTGATTGTTCTTCTACTGAGGATAGAATGCCACGGAACAACTGGGTTCCGAAAGCGTAGGATTTTATGAAGGGGAGATGTATGTGAGCTCTGATGATCAGGTCCACTGACTCCCTTGCCGGGTAGAGATAGAAGTACATGTCTGAAAGATGTTATGAGTAGTACTTCTTTAGGAACTTGCCGTTGGTGGGCATCATGAACAAGTCCCCGTTCGGTCGAGCGAGGCGGTAAGCACCGTTTGAGTATACCGTATCTATGATGAAAGGTCCCTCCGACTTGGGCTCAAACTTTCCTGGTGTTTTGTGATTCAACACCATCGGCCTCCTGACTGCCAGGACCAGGTCGCCTACTTGGAAAGTTCTCTGCTTAACCTTTTTATTTAAAGCCTGTGATATACGGGCTTGATAGAGTTCAATGCGCTGCTGAGCTAGGAGACGTTTTTCGTCAAGTGCCTCTAATTCTCGCAGACGGCAATATTGATTGTCTTCTTCTGTTAATTGGTTTGTGAGCGCCACACGGAGTGAGGGTATCTGAATCTCGAGAGGCAGTACCGCTTCGCTCCCGTAGACTAAGGAGAACGGGGTGTTGCCCGTCGGAGTCCGTACCGTTGTACGGTAGGCCCAAAGACATTTGCCGAGCTTTTCATCCCAATCGTGTTTGTTAGATGACACGACCTTTTTGAGTAGCTTGACGATGGTCTTATTAAAAGCCTCGGCCAATCCGTTTGCTGCCGGATTGTAGGCGGTTGATGCCACGTTCTGAATATGATTCTTGTCACAGAATCTGCTGAAAATATGGCTGATGAACTGTGGACCGTTATCGTGGATAATCCTTCGAGGTACCCCAAAACGGTAGATGACATGGTGCTTGATGAAGCTGATCACCCTAGAGCTCTTCACTTTCGTCAGCAGAACTGCTTCTGCCCATTTGGAGAAGTAGTCGGTGATGGCTAGGATGAAGCGGTGTCCCCTCGATGATGGAGGGGTGATCGGTCCTACAATGTCTATGCCCCAAGCTTCGAAGGGCCAGGAGGCGACCGTAGGATGTAGTGGTTCCGACGGTGTATGGATGAAGTCGGCGTGGAGCTGGCACGCATGGCACTTTTTAGCATAGTCGACAGCGTCGACTGCCATAGTTGGCCAGTAGTAACCCATGCGTCACAGTCGATCCTGCAACTTAGGGCCAGGTTGATGAGCCCCGCAAGTCATGTCATGAGCTTCCCGGAGGGCTTCGGCTGCTTCTTCGTTGGATAGACATCGAAGGAGAAGTCCATCGAAGGAACATTGGTACATCGTTTTAGTAGCTGTATCATAATAAAATCGAAGGGAACGCCTTCTGACCGAAGCGACTTCTTTCGGGTCTTCTGGGAGAATTCCATAGACAGCGAAGTCAATAAATGGGAACCTCCAGTCTCGGACATCAACACCAGCGCTTGTCGTTATGGCAAGGGCCATTTGTGAGCATAGGTTATTTTTGGGACAGACCAAGTCTCGACCAACTACCGTGACGTAGTGTTGAGTCCCGAGGGGTGCTGCTAATGAAGCTGCGAGACCGACCAGAGCGTTAGCCTCTAGGTTTTGTAGCCGAGGTACGTGTTCCCGAATGAACTTTTTTTCTCGAGCATATTCTGTTGACAAGATGCTCCTTTAGGGTGAAGATGCGACGAATTATCTTCATTCATGCACTTGAAGGTGATTGTTACATCCAAAAGTCGGAATCGAGGGCTTCTGAGGCAGGCGGAAGGTGCATGTTGCATCCAAAGATCGGGATGCTCGAGCCCCGTCTCCGTAATACTAGAAGAGCCGCTGATCAGAATTGTGGTGCTCCCATCTTCCTTGGGCTTTGGAGAGCTCTTCCTCCTGCAAGAGTGGGGTGTTGCCCACTCTGGTTGTGTGGAAAGTTGCTCCTTTAGCCGCAGATCGGAGTTGCGGTGCTCTCCTTTTCCTTGGGCTTTGTAAAGCTCTTCCTCCAGCTAGAGTGGGGTTGATCGCCCACCCTTGTTCTGCTCAATAAATGCTTCATTAGTCGAAGCACTTGATCGGGTCGAAGTAGAGCACATATGCTGAGACTTCATGATGCGCATAACTGAGACGCTGAAATAGATACGCCTGACTGAGACGCTGAAGTGATGCGCCTGACTGATGATGCGCCGGACAGAAGGCGCATGACAGTTTGCTGCGCCTGGCTGTAGTCTTAGGATCTTTCTTTTTGTAAAAATTCTCCTTTGTAAAGCCTTTTTTAGACATGTAATAGACTTTTATATGAAACAAAAATCCTTTTGATGTCTATACTTTTGCTGTCTTGCTGTGCCCAGTACTTCGTTTGATGTTCCCTGGTGCATGTAACGTTAGGCGCATAGGAATTCTCGCCTGTAGATGCGCCTGAAATTCCATGCTTCTACAATATACACACACATGTATGTGTAGCCTAAATTAATCCCAAATTTACAAATAATACCCTAAGAGGATTATTATTCTATTCCCAAGGAAATATAAATTTAAATAGCTGATAATGCATATATTATATTTAATACAAAATTTATAGAAATTATTTCACGAGATTATAAAATTGAACTACCATTATTTATATATCTACATGGATGTATTGGGATGCACCACCTGTCCACACGGGTTTGAGTTTGGCTCGGATCAAATCCGTGCTAAATTGATACAACCGGGTTCCCTAAAAGTCAATAAACTTAATAATAATAATTAAATTATTTATAGGTGTCAAGTCGCAACTTAGCCTGGTTTTTCTAGTTAGGACATCACTATGGCTCGGCCTTCCCTGACATGGCTAATACACTAGTCAAGACACGCTACTGCACTATCCGTGCCACGATTTCTACTCACTTGTACTTCAAATTTAATCATGATTAAAGCTCTCTATCGTAATCATTAACTAATTATTTATTTATAAAATTCTAAAATCACCATTTAAATCAAATAGATAAATAAAAAAATATTTCAAAAATTTTCGGGAAGGGGAGCTACAGCAAATCAAAGGAATACACCAAAAAATCAAAATCATCTGTGAAGGCCTACTGAAAATCAAATAAACGCTTCAACCAAACAAATCATAATCAGATTAAGTATACTTCATTCCAAGTCCAATAAACTGCATAATCCACGTTACAATAATATGCATAATCTACGTTAGTAGTTCAACATATAACCTGCATAATTCATAATACAATAACCCAAACAAATATCAGACCTACTCTAAATTCAAGACCATATTACATTTTCCAAACAAATTACAAACCATGCACCGCAATGGTGCTTAGTACAAGCAAAAAGTTTAGTCTTACAATTTTTCCAACAAAAAATTTAGAAGCATATTACAATTCAAATATTACTTCCAAATTGAAATAAAAGTTTCAAAACTCAAAAGATGAATCTTCATTTCCATCTCCATCTTCTTCTTCTTCTTCTTCTTCTTCTTCTTCTTCTTCTTCTTCTTCTTCTTCTTTTTTCTTCTTTTTTCTTATTCTTCCTCAAAATCTCGTTCACCTACACATTGAGGGACGAAATAAGAAATTATAGTCAGTATGGACTCACTGTATATGTAGAAATGACATCCAGAAACATAAATAGAAGTATCAAAATGAAGGCTAGCATTAGAGTGTCAATATGCACAATGTGTGTTTTTACATAAGAGTATCAATGTGCACACTGCAGGTTCTAACATTAGAGTATCAATGTGTACAGTACGGGTTCTATGATGCGACCCCATTTTGTATCTATTACTGAGTAGTGAGTACACTCTCCAGTTAGCTCAAGTGTTAGGTTACTCTCAAGGACTCTCTCTAGTGTCAGGATACCAAGCAAGTTTAAGTGCCTGGCTTACCCTTAAGTACAACCTATATTGTAGCAGTGTGCTCATGCTTATAATACCAAGTATCACAGATTGAGGGAGTGTTCCAGCTCAGTCCTACCTCTAGTATCAGACATACATTACATGCCTTGAGGCATTTCCACTCTGTACATGCATTGGACCATCACCTGTTCAGTCCTAAATCACTATTTCAGGGTGCAATTGGACAGTATCAGTGCAAGTATCAGAGCATCAAGTAGCAGAAGTATCAGTGTAATATTAACTATTCGGTTTAGCTGAGTATCAGAGCATCGAGTAGCAGAGTATCAGAGAATCAGAGCATCAAGTAGCAGAGTATCAGTGCAATATTAACTTTTATTGTAAATTGTTTATAGTATCAGAGAATCAAGTAGCAGAGTATCAGAGCATCAAGGATATCCATAGTAGCTTTGATTCAAGACCATGTGCTTCTGTCCTAGAGTGTTTAATATAGAATATAGGGGCTAACAAGTTTTGATATATCCTTAAGCATCAGAGATGAACATTCGGTTTAACTGAGTTGAAGCTCACAAGTGTATACAATGTACACAGTAATAACTGGATTGGAGCCTTAATTCAAATACAAATAATTCCCTGAATTCCTTCTTTAGTGATGATACTGATATCATCCTATTAGCAAGTATATACAGTTAGCAAGCAAAACTAGAAGTCAGATAAGAAAATAATACAGCATGGATAGCTAGATCAGTTAGTAACAGAGTATAAATGTGTATATATGTGTCCTTCACATATTAGAGTATAAATGTGTATATTAGATTACAGAATTATCAAGAGTAGTACATAAGAGGGGAAAAAAATACAAAGTAGCACCCTTTGGGGCTAGCCCCATTTACCTTCTTCACGAGAAAAGTAAAATCTTATTCTTCGTCAGCAAATTCAACCTCTATATGGTTAATCTTATCCAGAATCAATTTTTGGTTGTCGGATATAGTCTTCAACTCTTTGAAGACATTCTCAAAGTTCGCAGCAACAAAATTGTATAGCTCATCAACCCTGCCTTAGTGTTTGAGATTCCATAAGTTGATGGTTTTCCAGATGTTGATGGTTTGTTTGCTGTCCATTTTCCAAACATTCGAGTGAAGGTTAGTTTTCTCATAGGGCATTTGTTTTTAATATAAATATCCCCTGCTAAGCTTGGGACAGAATGTTTATTAGCCATTGAGCATACAAATCCCCGAAAGGGAGAGCTGTCCTTGCAGTTGGTTTTCCCACGAGATGCATCATTCTACTGAACATGTAAGAACCTATATCCATTCTTTTTCCCCCATATAATAAAGAAATTTTACTCTCTCAGGATGGATGGAAAACTCATGTGCAGTACGTTTAGTGTTTGAGATACGTAGGCATGCAACAATTTATACAAAGTTTTTAATTAATCTTTGTATACATTTTGAGGGGTCTTGGCACCCACTGATACACCTGTAATCTCATGAATTGCATCCCTCATGGAAACATTATCAATATCTTTCATATCAAACTCAGGAACTGGATTAAATTCATAAAATTCATTGATGATAGTAGCATTTATCCAAATCAGTTTCCCTCTCAGAAACACTAGTTGTTGATCCTCTTCTTTTTCTTTAATTTCAGCCCAAAGATTTGAGTAAAATCCTCTTACTATTGTTTGGGAGATTTTTCCAAGACATGATTTGTTCAGTTTCTCCAACTGATAGAATTTCAATATGTCCAGGAAAGCTTCATCTTCGACATCAGCCATCTTAATTGATCTTTCAGGCATAACAGCCTTTATTTTGAAATGTTTATTATAAATCTTCTTAGATTTAGAGTCTGTAAATTTTTTTACCTCCTCTCCATCTTGGGACTTATTTGATGATAGCTCTTCCTCTTCATCTTCCTCTTCTGATGAGGATTCATAATCCTCAGAGTACGCTGATGACTCTGTATCCATTGTCACCTTTCCTTCGCTTTAGTATGCCTTCGATCTTTATAAGTTGAGTCTTCCGACAACTCTATATCGAAGATAGATTTTTCGGCCTTTGTCGTTCCCTGTGTTTTTTAGCCTTTTTTGCAGGTGGCTTGGCTGCCTCTGGCTCACAATCATCTGATACCTTTGCCGCTGACGCCTCTGCCGGGGGCGCTGTCGCCGTCACTGCTTCTGCCTCTGCCCCTTCGGCCTCTGCCCTAGCGGCCATAATCTTGAATTTCGTCGCCCTTGCGGCGTGTATCACATCTCTTTGTGGATTCTTCCCCTTTGGAGACGGTCGTTGTTTCTTCGGCGACATTTTGATAATTTTAAGCAGTCATTTGGGGGAGAATTTGGAGAGGGTTTGGAAGTAGAAGAGGGTTTGGGAAAAGAAGAGGAAAAATTCGAACGTCTGAAATTTTGAGTCTATAAGAACAACCACAGTTGAAGTAGTTTCAAGTACTATATGACCTTGGAAAGTGGGAACCTATGAGTATTTTTGAGTCTTAAATTTTATAAGAGCACCAACCTTTGGGATTCTGAGACCCAAATTTTAATAACTACTTTCAAAAATTAAATTTATTACTATTATTACTAGTATATATCCATGTACGTTGCACGTATTTTAATTGTCTTTTTACTAACTTAATTTGTATGCAATAGTAATCACCCGAATAAAACTCGTATTATACGCAAATTTTTTCGGTTCTTTCAGAAACGTATAATACTTGTGTACTTTTGACAGATTCAAATCAGTACATAAACTTTAAGCATACGAACTTTTAAACATGTTTCGTATAAATTATTGAAAAATTTGGCACAAAAACGTGGTGGAAACGTGTTTAATTAACGAAATTTGACAACATATTTAAGAATGTGAAGTTTCTAATCTCAATATTTTTATTTATTGAATATTTGACCGAATTTTTGAACGTATTTTCTTTGCATTGAGCCGATTTATACTCGTATTTTTGCCATCCCGAATTTTTCCCATTTGTCGAATTGCTAACAAGACTATGTACTTGAATAGAGTAAAATTAAGACACTCAAAGTTGTCTTCTAGTTTACTTTGTATATACTTGAATGAGTCGATTGCTTTGTTTGACTCATGAGGTATAATGTCTTCCTTATGCCTCATGTCTTCGATTCCTTGCTTGAATGAGTGATTGCTTGCCTAGTTATAGTTTGCATGTAATTAGTATAGCTTGTTCTAGTCTCTCTAACATCTTAATTAAATTCCGAGGACGGAATTCTTTTAAGGTGGGTAGAGTTGTAATGCCTGTTGTTCGTATTACGTATTTAAGAATACGTGTACGTATTTTATCTCGTATTGGCCATGGTTCATCTTGGTTTGGGTTGGCTTGGGTTGGTTCGGCTAGGCTTGATTAGCCTTGGTTCATCATGAACCAAGGGTGAACCCCCTACCTACCACAACCAACCCCATTTATTAACCTCTTCCCATTCTCTCTCCTCATTATTTTCTTTCTTCTTCATTACTCTCCACCACCAACCAAGAAAACCCTAGCCTAGGCAAGTGCAATCTTGCTTCATGAAGAAACCCACCATTTTTATTGTTTTAACCTCTTCTTTGCAACTTTCTAATCCACATTAGAACTTGTCATTTTCTATTTTGAAGCTTAGATTTTTGTAGATCTAGAATTTAGTCATTTTCGGATTTTCATGGTTTTGATCTATTAAATTCCCTTGTTTTCAAGTTTTGATGGTTCCATGTGGTAGAGAATTTCCTTCTACCCAATTTTGACCTTTGGAAAGTTGGATTTGGACTACTACCAAAATACATGGATTTACCGACGGCCATATCCGTCGGTAGTCCGTCGCCAAAAATAAATACCGACGGATTACCGACGGATAATTTGGTAAAACAGCCGTCGGGAATAACCTCGTCGCTAAAACATATCCGTCGCTACTCCGTCGCTCAGCGACGACTTAGCGACGGAATACCGTCGGCGTATTTAAATATATATAGCGACGGATTACCGACTAGCTTTCGTCGAAACATGTATCAGGATATAGGGTTAGCGACGGAAACCTCCGTCGCTAAAGAGTCGGCAAAACCGTATCAGAGATTTTCTGATACGCAATATCCGTCGCTAATCCGTCGTAAATTTGTCGGTAAAAGCGTATCAGAGATTTTTCCATACGGCAGGTCGTCGTTATGCCGTCGCTAATCCGCCGAGGTGTACGACGGATTAGCGTCGTATTAGCGACAAAACATTCGTCGCTAACTGCAAAATTTATGGACATCAAACAGAACCATGTCGACGGATATTCCGTCGCTAAACCGTCGCTAACTGAAAATTCTCCAGGTAGCGACGGATATTCCGTCGGGACTTTGTCGCCAGTCCGCCGTAAGTTAGTCCCCAATCCGTCGCTAACTGCAAAATTTATGGACATCAAAACAGAACCAGGTCGACGGACATTCCGTCGCTAAACCGTCGCTCAAGGTAAAATTCTCCAGGTAGCGACGGGTATTCCGTCGCCAATCCGTCGAAAAATTGAATTCCTACAGTTAACGACGGATAATCCGTCGGGACTTTGTCGCCAGTCCGCCGTAAGTTAGTCGCCAATCCGTCGCTAAATGCAAAATTTATTGATATCAAACAGAACCAGGTCGACGGATATTCCGTCGCTAAACCGTCGCTCAATGTAAAATTCTCCAGTTAGCGACGGTTTTTACGTCGCCAATCCGTCGCTAACCTCAGTTTCTCCAGTTAGCGACGGGCTATCCGTCGCTGAGGGGTCGCCTGTCCGTCGCTAACTTCTAATTTTTGAAAAAAAAATACTGCAAACAGACTCTTTCCTGTTTATACAACACATCCAACACAATATCAAACATGCCAAATATCCATATACAACACCATATATCCATATCCAACACGAATATCCAACGTAGCCAATATCAAACACCATATATCCATATGCAAAATATCCATATCCGACACCAATATCCAACGTATCCAATATCCAACAAAATATTACCAACACAATACATCCAATATCCAACATTAAATTATCCAAACATAAAAAAAATATCCGATCATACAATGCATCCAAATGTCTACAAAACCAACAACATAAACAAAATCAAACCCCGTCCGTCGGATCATCTCGTGCTCGTGCCGCCGCATCCGCTTTGCGTATGTACTCCTCCACCGTGTGTGCCGGCACTTGGGACAAGACATGGTCTGGAAGCGCGCGTAGCTGCTGTGGCGACAACATGTCAAGGAACGTCAAGATGGTGTTATCCGATACGATACGGGCGTCCGCAGAGCGGTTAAACGAAAGCCGTCCGGGGGAAGAAGGACCAGGTCGATCCGAAGCACCGGCAGCAGCAGTAGACGGACCGGGAGCAGACGGATAGCGCCCCAACACTATCGCCCGCAAATCTGACACCGCGGAGGTCAGAGTCGCAAGCTGCGCCCTCACATCGTCAATCGGGGGCGCTGGGGGAGGCGGAGGCGGTGGATATCTCGGGGACGGCTGCAACGAGGGCGCCATGGAACCTAAGCCGTAGACGCGCCCTTTCCTAACGCCGTCGACGGATTCTACGAACACGTCGTCGTAGCGAGCGGCCATAGAAGAGTGCGTCTGGGTGGGCGTCGTTTCGCCGACATTCTCGGAAGGGGGCTCGATCTCAAGCCCACTAAGTGCCTCACGATACGCAGCCTATCCAATGAATGTGTTTGTACTATAAGTTTTCCTAAGTTATAATATAAATCCTATGTTTCCCTAAGTTATAGTCTGAATCCTAAGTTTATCTAATTAACTTAACAATAATTATATTTCTAACATAAATCTCATAAACGTAAGTACTTACATCAGTCTCCTCGGCCCTCGCGTCGACGAAGCTCCCGTCCTTCCGCCTCTTGTGCGTATGCACGAATACATCGTGAGCGGTGACCGTCTCCGCCTCTTTCCCCTGCTTCACCGCCTGTCGGACCTGCATACGTAGAATTTAATTAACTTCGTATATTAACAGTACGAAATTAAATAATAGAATGAATTTGAATTTGTGCTATCTCACCAAATCTGCACGCGTCGATGCGTGGGGCCTTGATCCCCCCGTATGCAGACCCGCGTCCTGTCGATTAGCCTTAGCTTTCTCCGATTTCAGCTTGAACTGCGGAGTATCCATCTTCTCCAACATCTGCTCATAGTACTCCGCCCGGATCCAGTCCTTTCTCGTATGCGCCGTACGAAGGTCGTACACCGCATCCCGTATCTTCTTCCCGGCGGCGGCTTTGTAGGTCCTGCGGATCGCCTCCTCGCGATGGGGGGCCACCAGAACGTCCTCTGACATACAAATTCAAATATCACGTAATAAAAAATTTAATAATTTAAAGAATAATTAATAATTCACCGACGGATTTATACCCTCATCTCGTCGAGCCAGACGTACTTCATGTCCTGAGGCACCTCAGAAAAATTAATGTAGGGGCCATAGTAGTTATCCCGGATAATGCGCCCTAGAATCCGGACAGCATCCCACGGGAAAAACCTATAAAGAAGCAACGACTGGATTATTAACTTGAATAAATGAAACAAATTTAATAAATTAACTTAAATTTACTTACGATTCACCAGCGGGCCATAGCTCTCGTCGGAACTCGCCCACCAGCCTCTCTGGTGGCATCGGGGGATCCGCGGGTCCGCGAATGTACTTCCCGGTATCAGGATGAAACTGAATCCCGGGGTACTCCGAGGCCCATCCTGCAGTAACTGCTGGGCCCCCTGCTGCATCCGCTGGTACATCCGGTGGCAGAACGGATCCGCTAGCGGATGGAGTCACAGGCCTCGACGACGATGTCGGTGGCACCGAGGAAGAATGACGGCGGGAAGAGCCTGTGATCGGGCTCTCCAAGTCGGGCTCGGAGGTCACATCCAGGGAATGCGGCTGGCGACCATGACCGCTACCACCATGCCCACGCCCACGCCCACGACCACCACCACCACCGCCGTCGCCGTCGCCACCGCCACGACCACGGCCAGCACCACCAGTACGGGTGCTCGCAACCATGTCCTGTAAATAGAACACATAAACAAAATACCGACAATATAGATTTATAAATGAATATAAACCTAAACATATCCATACCAGCAGCAGGGCGATGAGTGCCGCCCAGACGAGTAGGCCTAGGAGTGCCATCTGCAAAAAGAAACTCATACAATAATACGCAAATATCCCAAACTGAAATAAATATTACAATCAGAAGTGAAGTACGAATAAAAGCTAGATACACAAAATCTGATAAAATCATGCACCAATACAACAAAGTACAATTCTTGTAACTTTTGATGAAAGGGCATCTTGTGTTCCACTAGATATTGGGTGCTTCAAGATACAACTGAAATATAGCGATATTTAATCATCGTCATCGTCCTCTTCCTCGGCCTCGGCCTCATCATCATCATCATCCTCATCGTCGAATTCATCTGTATCCTCATCCTCATCCTCATCCTCATAAAGTTCTTCTTCTTCTTCTTCTTCTTCTTCTTCTTCTTCTTCTTCTTCTTCTTCAGTCTCAATACTTGGGACAAGACGCCTCTTTCTCCCCTGGTTGACATCTAAGTCTTGTATATCAACCTCTTTCTCCCCTCTATTTTCATCAGCAAGAGGTATATCAACCTCTAAATCAACATCCATGTCACAAGACTGTTGTCCCAAATATTGGGGCTTTTCGATCTGGCTTTGTCCGAACCCCTCGACACGATTGTTCGATGGATCTTCCATTGCGGTGGGCAATTCCTTTACATCTTCCCAAATATCGTATCCCGACAATCTGGCAGGAGGTTCAGAAAATTCTTGTTTTCCATATCTGAACGCGTCCTTGTTCTTTCGCCAAGGATGTCTCGTTGGCAGAAATTGACGGTGACAGTCAAAGAAAGAAGTTTTTCCTCCATGTCTAAGGCGAAACGCTTTACTATTTTTCATACATATCGGACAAGACATGTTGCCGTGCGTACTCCATCCCGACAGCATACCGTATGCTGGAAAATCATTGATTGTCCACATGAGTGAAGCTCTCATCTGAAAGTTTTGTTTTCTGGAAATATCATAGGTCGTGACGCCGATCTCCCACAACTGTTTCAGCTCATCCACCAACGGCTGTAAATATATATCGATGTTCTTTGTCGGATTTTTGGGACCGGGTATGATAGCTGTCAAGAACATATAAGGAGTCTTCATACACATCCATGGTGGCAGATTGTAAGGGGTGAGAATGACCGGCCAGCATGAGTATTGAGATCCCGACTGTCCGAAAGGGGCGAAGCCATCAGAACATAGCGCCAGGCGTACATTTCTAGGCTCTGCAGCAAAATCTGGATGACACAAATCAAGATATTTCTACGCCTCCCCATCCGAAGGATGTGACAATTCTCCTTCGTCCTTTATACGATCTTCACTGTGCCACGTCATGTGTTCTGCTGTATTCAGAGACATATACATCCTCTGTAAGCGCTTCGTGATCGACAAGTAATGCATATACTTGTAAGGACGTCGTTTTCTAATTGACTTTCCTTTTTCCTGTACTGTCTTGTAACGATCCGCATTACAGAACCAACAACTTTCTAATACGCAATTCTCTTTGTAATACAACATGCATCCGTTGTGACAGCAATCTATCTTCTCGTACCCCAGTCCCAGTTGTCGGACCATCATCTTTGACTTGTAGAAGTTTCTTGGGAGCTCTTTTGATTCCTTCGGTAACACCTCATTAGTTAATTGTGTGATCCGATCATAGCAAGCTTGTGGCAAGTTAAAATCAGACTTTATGTTCAACAACCGCATCGTCACTGACAGTGCGGAATGAGTCTCACAACCAGGATATAGAGGAGTATCTGCGTCCTTAAACATATCATAGAACTCCTTTGCCTCGGGATTAGGATCCTCCGGATCAAAATTAGGCCCTGCCGCAGCATACACCATATCTCGTACAAGGTTCTGCATGTCTCCATAATCCACAGAGCATCCGTCGTCTTCGAGGACATCCGTTGCAGCATTATCATCAAAAGCATAAGTACCAGCTTCTGCAGCCTGTCTTTCTGAATATAATTCACCTTGCAATGACCACAGGCCGTAATCACGTACGAAACCCTTACAGGTCAAATGATCTCTCACAGTCATCACTTCTTCGAAACGTCTATTGTGACAATTAACACATGGACACTTGATTTTGTTATCGTCCATGTACTGAGTTTTGCTCATGGCATACTTAAGAAATACTTCCACACCTGCCTGAAAATCGTCACTCACACCAATTCTGCTCTCGTGTTGTCGTTTGTACATCCATGTACGATCAACAAAGTAACAATTCATGCTCGATTTGATGTGAATATCTGTATCGTAAGACAAATTAAACATAAGAATTAACAGCCCGATACCGATACTCATATCGTAAGAAAAACTAAACTTGTGGATAACACGCTAGGCCTACGACGAGGCTACTTAGTATCACAATCTAACATAATTAGTATAAATCATGTAACTGGTGGATCCGCTAGCTAGTAAGCCGGATGTACTTAATATCAGAGAGTATCAGATTAGTATCAGTATATAGGATCGTCCTTTGTAGCATCTGGACTTCAGTTGCCAGCAGAGCCAGGAGATGTTACGGCGGAAACTGCTCTCATGTTACTTCTCCTCCTCCACCATGGCTCTGAACCCATCTGCTCCTCCCTTCTTCCCTTCTTCACATTCGACTATCTCGGCCTCCTATTCGGCCTACTATTCTGATACCGATACTTTGAACCTTGATCTTAACCCAAACCTATATACTGATCGATACTAATCCGCTACGTCCGATACTAAGTATATACGGTCGATACTGATAGCGATAGTCCGATACCGATAGCGATAGTTCGATACCGATAGCGATAGTCCGATACAGATACACATGGACCTACATATCTATATATCACTAGTAGCCATACTCCTCTACATACTACTCTACACTAGGATCTAGTAACCATATACTACTCTACACACTAGCTACGTAGTCATACTCTAAAATAAGGTAAACTAATTATGCCTATATATAGATATATATATAGGCATAATTAGTTTACCTTATATATATAAGGTAAACTAATTAAGCATCTTAAAATTATGCCTATATATATATATATATATATATATATATATATATATATATATATATATATATATATATATATATATATATGTCTGTGTGTGTGTGTGTATCCGTGTGTCTGTGTCCGTGTGTGTCCGTGTGTGTGTGTGTGTGTCTGTGTGTCCGTGTGTCCTTGTGTGTGTGTCCGTGTGTGTGTGTGTCCGGCCAGCCCCCCTCCACACATACCCCCCCCCGCACCCCGCGGCCAGCCCCCGCCCCCATCGTACCCCCCCCCAACGCTGCCCGCCCCCCTCGATCCCACCGCCCCCTCCACACCCCCCGTCCCCCGCGCACGGCCAGCCCCCCTCCGCAACCCCCCGTACCCCGCGGCCAGCCCCCGCGCGCCCCCATCCCTCCAACGCTTCCCGCCCCTCCCACCGCCCCCTCCACACCTCCCGCCACCGCCGCCACCGCCGCCCCCCGCAGTCGACGCCGCCCCCGCAGCCCCTGACGCTCCCGGCCCGCTGCACCCATGACCACCGCGCGCGCGCGCGAGAGAGAGAGAGCGAGAAAGAGAGAGAGAGAGAGAGAGAGAGAGAGAGAGGGAGAGGGAGAGGGGATTACCTATGGGAGAGAGAGAGGAGAGGGGGTCGCCGATCACCGCCGCGGGAGAGAGAGGAGAGGGGGTCGCCGATCGATCACCGCGGGAGAGAGAGAGAGAGAGAGAGGAGAGAGAGTGAAATTTGGGGAGAATGAAAAAGTTCCCCCCGTCGTTTCAATTTAAGTCTGGAACGTAAATTTAGCGACGGAGTAGCGACGGATTATTCCGTCGCTAATGCGTCATTAAATCTCGCGCGAGTAGCGACGGATTATTCCGTCGCTAAGTCGTCAGTAAATCTCGCTTATGCGACGTTCTAGCGACGGATATAAAACCGTCGCTACATGGCCGACTACCTATCGACGGCATAGCGACGGATATGGACATAAAAAAATAAAAAAAATTGTCCACTGCTTTCCATCGGTATTCCGTCACAAATCCGTCGGAGATCCGACGGTGATAGCGACGGAAAATTTCCGTCGCTAAATGGCCGTCGCTAAAGTACTATAATTTGGTAGTGGACTTGTTTTGACCAAGTTATGGACTTTGGAAGCTTAGGGTTCAACCATGGAGTTCCTGCTGTTTGGAGAAGACAGTGAGCAGTGCGCGAGCTTTTTAGCTTGCGTCACTGAGCTGTGCGCGCTCTTTAGCGCAGCGCAGTAGACCCCATATGCTGCCTTTTGGAAGCGTATGACTCGCATACGCTCGCTTGCTTGACAAGGAGTCGTATGAAGTTCATACGCTGCCTTTTTGGAGCGTATGACTTGCATACGCTCACTTGGATAGCCATGAGTCGTATGGAGTCCATACACTGCCTTTTGGAGGCGTATGACTCGCATACGCTCGCTTGCTTGACAAGGAGTCGTATGAAGTTCATACGCTGCCTTTTTGGAGCGTATGACTTGCATACGCTCACTTGGATAGCCATGAGTCGTATGGAGTCCATACGCTGCCTTTTGGAGGCGTATGACTCGCATACGCTCGCTTGTGTGACAAGGAGTCGTATGAAGTTCATACGCTGCCTTTTTGGAGCGTATGTCTTGCATACGCTCACTTGTGTGATAAGGGGTCGTATGGACCTCATACGCTGCCCTTTGTGAGCGTAGGCTTACCTGAGCATAGGCTTACCTGAGCGTAGGCTTACCTGAGCGTAGCTTGACTTGAGCGTAGCCTGATCTGAGCGTATGACTTTTGCACTAAGCGTATGGCCTTGGCTGACTTGGTCTTATGTCAGCATGTCACTTTGGTTTTATTTTCCTTAAGCTTGGCTCTTCTATAGCCCTGTATATTGATATTTTATTAGATATTTTACGCCCATTTTATATCCTTACGTCTTTTGTTATGAACTTGATAATCATGAATTTATTTAATAGGTTTGTTAATAATAATTGAACATGGCATGGCAGGACAAGCATACCTGACATGATTATCTCAAATTGCTGTTGTGACGGCTAACGTGACATGACCCGACAAGAATGACTAACCTGGACACCGTGGATGATTGCGTTTGTACAATAAACCAGTATTGTCTTGCATCATGTCTAGGATGGGATCCCTGAGTACCACAGTCAGGGATACCTACTGTAATTAACTAAGAGTAATAAACTAGAATAATTCAGTAGACATGAAGAGATTCCCAGCTACAGGCAATCCCGTTATCTGGGCGCATTAAGTGGATTTGTAGCCTACCAACGAGTAGGGCACACTTCCAGCACACAGTCATGTGGTGCATCCTTCATAAATGGACATTCGACCTGGATAACTTGTATGGTCTGCAGGGCTTGTGGCTGTTGAAATAATCTCATTGCATCTTGCTAGTAACTAGGCCTGTGATAACCCTAGCTAGTTAAAGTATCAAGCCGTACTTTTGATTGGCCGTGATTGATTGGATGAAGTTATTCCAGCTTAGTCTTATCCTGATCCTGTGCAAGATCGTGACAAGACACGATTATTGATGCTTGCCTTAACAATAACGATCGGGGGACCAGTTCTGTTCAGGCGAAGGGTTACAACCCCGGTCCTTGTTTGGTTTAAGGGTTGTAACCTGGCTCCCGGAGCAGTTCTGTGTCTTTCCTTCGGTTATTGTCTTATTTGTACCCCGTGCCATGCTTGTCATGTTCTATCTTACTTCAGCAACATGATTATCTATAATGGCCTTAACAATAAAGATCAGGTGTCCAGTTCTGTTCAGGCGAAGGGTTACAACCCCGGTCCTTGTTTGGTTTAAGGGTTGTAACCTGGCTCCCGGAGCAGTTCTGTGTCTTCTTTTCGTTTATTGTCTTATTACCTTATCCATAGTATTTGAGACGGATTTCCATTCAGGTGAAGGATTGCAACCCCGATCCTTGTTTGGTTTAAGGGTTGTAGTCTTGCTACTTGAATGGTTTCCTCGTACTCAATTATTGTTGTTATTTCTGATAATTTAACTTTAATGTTCCTTACTATATGCTGGTTTTAGTTTCTAAGTGAAGTTTCCTTTGTAGCACTTGCTCTTTCTGGGGTCTGACCCAGCTGGTTTTGTGTGGCCAGATATCGGAGCAGCTCCAGAGGATCCACCGATCTTCCAGCCAGATGGTGACCACTAGACGGAACCCTGGCAACGAGTGGGTTTCTTTTTGTCCTCCCACTTATTTATAAAAATTATTCTTTTGAGGTGTTTAGCCGGCAAGCACGTGTTAGCTCGATTGCATCTTTATTTATGGTCTGCCTATGGGCTGTAACATGATTGACAGATCCTAGGGTTGATCATGTATGACTGAACTCTTGCTAGTCCTGGCATTTTGTACGACTAGCTTCATGATCATCCAATATGTAATGTATGGGACGCCTTGCTATTATATATTTGGTGCTCTGACATCTTGCAATTACTATTGCTTGCTTATGATTGAGACAATAGGCTTGTTCATGACCTTAGGAGACTGCTGGCTTGTAGTTAAACCCTCATGTATCTAGACAGCCATGACCGTATAGTGAGATGGATTCCATTTCATATATGTAGCTGGCTATGTCTGCCCCCGCTCTCCAGTATTCTGGTTCTGGGGCGTGACACGAAGGGCCTCCACAAAGTCCTGCAGGGTGCGCAAACCCGCACGATGGCATAGGAGGCGTAACCCTTCCCTCTTTTCCAGAGAATTCCGTTCCTCCGGAGTGATCGGCAGCAGGTCAAAGTTAGGGGCCGGATCGAGAGGTCGAGCAATGACTTCCAGTGACAACCCGAAGGAGGTCAGGAAGTCCGCAGGCTCGGCCAGCCAGTCTGTTTCCCATACCCTCTTCCGTCCATCATGGGCCGGAGGCGGCGTAGAGGGTGCTCCAAACGGAGAGGCTAGATGAGGACGGGATGAAGCCTCTGGCCATGGTTTCCAACCAGAAGATTTTTTTGGAGCCATGTTTAATGTGCAACCTACCCAAATGAATGGGGACCCCTATGTATATATATACACGTGTCCCTAACCGACTCTTCTTATTCCTAATTGGGAAACTTGGGGGTATTCAATGGTGACTCTTCTTATTCTCTGTCTCCGACCAATTTGCCGTGTAATATAGGGTCAAACAACACGTTTGACCATTGTTTATAACATTTTTTTAAGATATCTACATAAAGGATGTTATAATAAATCCACATAACACTACAACCAAACTTATTTTAAAAAATTATTATTTACGATACAACCAAACTTATTTGATACAATTTTATGTAGCAGACAACTACCATAATTTAAATTAAATAGCTAAAATTATTTATTATTTTATATTTTATATAATATAAATATTTGATTTATATTTGATACCAAATTATGTTGTAGACAACTACCATATTTGATCTAACATAATTTAGATATAATATATAGGGTTTCCTAATACATATACTAAATATTATACCTAATTTATAATTTTGAGTCCAATCTATGTAAAAATTTAATGTAATGCAAATCAAATTAACAACGTAGTCTTATAAAAATTAAGAATTCT
Organism: Iris pallida; assembly: GCA_029216955.1. NCBI lineage: Eukaryota > Viridiplantae > Streptophyta > Magnoliopsida > Asparagales > Iridaceae > Iris > Iris pallida. The sequence goes on along the minus strand of JANAVB010009999.1, from coordinate 15,801,592 downwards.
AATTATAATCAAATTTAATCTGGTCTAATACATAACCAAATCTCAGTATGATTTATCTAAACTAATTTTGAGTGCTTTTCATTTGTAGACTATATGATTTAAACATGCATTAGAATATATTTAAACAATATAAATCTAAAGGAAGAAGGTTAAATGTTTTGAACATGCATTAGAATATATTTAAATAATATATTTAAACAATACGTTTCCTCGTATCTTCTTTAGGCCACTCCTTAATTATGGTTAATGGCAGTGGAATTTGCACCGCTAAATTTTTTCTTGAAGAAGGTAAAATGTCATCATTGTGTGGGGAAACGTCCAAATCTTTTGTATATGATTATACTGATATCATGTTGTATTCAACGTCCAAAATTTGCACTGCCAAAATTCTTCACTTTACATTGCACGACAAAAATTTGATGAAATTTGTCTTTGGTTGTAGGACAGAAGGAATCGGCATCATAAACCCATAATGTCACATAATTTTGATAAATTTGCAATTTCTCCAAAATGAAGGATATCAACACTTTTAACATCAATAACTCATTGCACTGATATCATATAAATATTAAAAATACAAAGAAATATATACATGCTAATGTCAGAAGAACCATTCACCTCAGGACTTATTGATGAGATCTAAATCACTATAAATCTCATCTCCATGTTCCCCTGGGATTACATCGTCAAAGGGTTGTTTAAACGTCTGTATTAAATCACAAATGTTTCTGAGGTCGTCGTTGAGGTGCACGTTGAAGCACCCACGTATGTTGAACATGCGAAGACCCTTGCGGTTGCATATGATAGATCGCAGCATGTCTCCATTGAACATGCTTGAGCCCATCTCGAGGTTTTCGAGACGCGACATCGAATCGGCCACTAACTTTTCCTCCGTCTCATTGAACGTTTTCAGTACAAATCCGTTCCTGACCATGAAATGTGGAGGGGCATGTTCCTTCTCAGCTTGATAAGACGTTGGCAATATTTGCTGGCAGAAAATATTCCCATCGACGTGATATATAGGAAGTAGCTAATGTCAAGTTCTTCCAGCACCGGAAGAAACTCCAATTGTGTCACGAAAGTTTCATCACTCACGTCGCACTTCGGAATGTGCAGCACCCTTAGAAATTTCCTACTGTATTATAAAAAAGGGAAAAATATCTTAATTCACAACTTTATGCATAGGATCAATAAAAATTTATAATTAGTAAAATAAAGTATTAGAAGAAGACAACACAAAATTTTGCACAGGCCTATAACATGCAAAAGAGAAGGCGGCTTCGTCGAGCTTGTAAGCGGAGAAGGACCCTAGAATCCCAGAGCTACGAGCCACGAGTTTTTTTATGGTCAAACCAGTCTCTGCGGTTTGGTGGTCCCCGCGACACTACTGATCCAAGTCCACGTTGGACTAATAGTAGGGACCGCTGAGGACCTTCCACCACGAATGGCACACTAAGGCCACGTTGCGCATGATCTCGTCCGCCGGCATCCCCAACAGTACCAGTATCATCGAAAGAATCTCCGTAGGGATGACGGCCCATCCGCTGCTGTTGATCTTGCTCTTGCTCCTCTCCATTGCGACTCTTCCTTCTTCTCTCCTTTGTTTCTCTCTAGTAGCTTTGTTTCGTTTCTTAATGGAAAAGGCGGCTCTTCTTAGGCTATTTAACCCGCTCGTAGGGGTGTGACCGTGCGCTACCTATAGCCACGCATCTCCCGTTCGCTCTGCATCCCCCACCCTTAAAAATTTGGAAGTTAATTAAGATTAAAAGTTTTGAATTTTTAAAATTACATGTTCGTACAAGTAATTTTTCAGATTTGAAGTTAAATTTAAATTGAAAAATAGATGTTAATTATAACTTTCCAAATGCTAATTTTTATTTTATTTTTATTTTTAAAATTTGCCATGATAATATTAATGTGAACTATTTTAATTTTTACTAGAGATTTTTTAATTTTAAATTTAACTACTTTTTAAGTTGTAAATTTAAATTTAAATTTAATTCTAAATCAAAATTTAATTTTAATTTTAAATTAAAATTAAAATTAAAATCTAATTTTAATTCTAAAATTTGCTACATGGTCAATTGGATTTAGGGGTGTGCACGTATGGGTCAAACCAACCGCATCGAACTGAACCAAACTTGGACCATAAATTATACATCAATCTGAACCGATATGTATCAATTCGAACCATTGCTACCATCCTTGATTACGCACTAGCATGTTACAATGATACGTGTTATTGGTAGTTATTAATAAAAGATACCATTGAAATAAAAAACTTGTTGATTTGATCAATTAAATTAGGGGGTTTTGCAGATATGGGTCAAACCGGCCGCATCAAACAATATCAATCCGAACCGATGGGCTACCAGTCGAACATATGGTCTCACAACATTAATGTTAATATTAATATTAGTTTCAATATTAATGTAAAAGAAATCATGATAATATTAGTGTGAACTATTTTAATTTTTACAAGAGATTTTTTAATTTTAAATTAAACTACTTTTTAAGTTGTAAATTTAAATTTAATTCTAAATCAAAATTTAGTTTTAATTTTAAATTTAATTTTAAATTAAATTAAATTAAATTCTAAAATTTGACACATGGTCAATTGGATTTAGGGGTGTGCATGTATGGGTCACGCCAACCGTATCGAACCGAACCAAACTCGGACCACAAATTATACATCAATCCGAACCGATATGTATCAATCCGGACCATTGCTACCATCCTTGCTTATGTACTAGCGTGTAACAATGATACGTGTTAATGGTAGTTATTAATAAAAGAAACCATTGAAATAAAAAACCTGTTGATTTGATCAATTGAATTAGGGAGTTTTGCAGATATGGATAAAACCGGCCGCATCGAACAATATCAATCCGAACCGATGGGCTACCGGTCGAACTTATGGTCTTGCTTACTGGCATGGCGAGGGCTCTGAGTAACATGATTTTGGACAGACGCATATGATTATCAGACTGTATCTTGAGAAGGTTTTTAAACATATCATCTCTATCGTACCCTTCTGTTATAAATTGTATTCCATCATCAAATAACTTAGGAGTAGGGATATTTTAGTTTTATAGAGCTTATTCATATGTAGTTCTTTCATAGTGTAATGATATGATGACTTGTAGCATGGCTGTACCCTAGAGATGATATTTAGTATTGGTATTAGAATAGTAACCTATTGTAGATGATTCTCCTGTTATTTATAATACCTACCAGTTTTCATAAAGGATGTTAGTCGGCTCTGCAGCCTTGATAATTTATTATTATTTTCCCTTGTCTCTTCCAGTAAGGCACCCATGACCAGAGCCTGTTCTTGAGTATAGTTGTAGTTTACCTAAGACTGAGAGGTCTATATATATAGATAGATTGCAGATAGTATTGGCATATGGGACATGAGTTTGGTTGGTATCTATAGGGCATTGTTGTATAGGGTTATAGACATGTTGTTCAGCCTATATTTGGTCCAGTTTTCTATTTTAGATAAGTTCTCCTTGTAATGAGTTCAGGTATGATAGATCAACCTTTATAAGAGTGTGCAGACCCTTCACTAGATGTCCCGTCCTTTTGTTTATAAATTCAATCTCCTTAGCATCATTTCCTTTTGCCTACATCGATGTTTTAGACCATTCATCCTTAGCCTAATTTCTGAGCATTTGTTCAGTTCCTTATAAGTTTATTCTACTTTAACCCTTGATGATCAGTTATATATGTATAGATATATAGACAATATACTTAGGATATATGTAATGGGTTGTTGTTCTTGAGCTTATGTATATATGGTATTTGGGATTTGTATGCTTAGATTATGGGTATTTAGTTATGGATGACTTGATAAGATTGGGAAGTTAAGTGTTAGTCTATTACAGAGTTTCTCTTTTGCTAATCCTTAGTTGCCAACACCTAGACAGCTAGAATAGGTAAAACCCTAAGAAGTTGACCAGTTGATGACCAAGTACTTGGATGTTGAGAAATTGACTAGTGGTTGACCCTCGACTATGTTTGACCTAGAAGGAGTACTACCATCTTAAATTTCGAGGACAAAATTTTTCTAAGGTGGGTAGACTTGTAACATCCAGTTTTCTAAATAAGAATAATTTTGAAATTTTGTGTTTTAATTATTTAATTATGATATTTAATTAATAATATGATTTTTTGGTGATTTTTAATCATTTTAAAACTATTTTAAAATTATGACTTGTGATTGATGTGCAGCTAGTAAAACCGTAGAGACTGTCTACCCTAGAGCCAAACCACGTGATTTGGAATATTTATTTATTATTTTTAGCCTAGAGGTAATTTGGTCATTTTGACTTATTAGAAATTTTAATTTATTTATTGGATTGATGGTTTTGATTTTTGCTAGTTGTGACATAAGATACTAACCTAGATGTTGACTCTAGTTAAGGTGACTTGATTAGCATGGTGAGACCCTAGTCTAACTTAAGTCAACCTAAGTTAGTCATGTAGGAATCAAGACTTGAATAGAAGGCTTAGTGATTTGGTCCATAGGCTTGAGACTTAGAATTTGGTTCAATGACTAGTGCAAATAGGTCCATAGCCTATTAGACTCAACCCTAACCTTAACTATCACTTTATGACCAGCCACCTAGGGCTATTCCCCCTATAAATAATCTCTTCATTAATTGTTCTTGCCTCTTTATTGAGATTTCAACATTTTAGAGAAAGAGGTAATGTCATTTCTTCCCCAATCCCTAGATTCTTCATTTTAATTCCTTTTCCACTCTAGTCTTTTGCATATGATCCTAATCTAGCCCTATTTCATGTTCATGGAGAGAAATATCAGGTTTGAACCAATTTGGAGCACTTGGCCATCAAGGAGAACACCCCCTCATTTAAGGCTTTTCTTGCAAATTGCACATATAGGTAAATCCCTATTTCCTCCACCAAATTTCGTTTTCTTTGCATGGATAGGAAGTTCTAGGTGTCCCATAGCCGTAGGTATTGGATTTGTGTCGATTCATGTCTGTTTGGTGTCCGTATCGGACACGTATCATGGTGTATGTGCATGTGTTTGTTGAAATGTCACAAAGGTTTTTATTTTTGATTTTTGAAAATCAAATTACATGGGATTTTAGATCTATGTGTGTGTAATATATTTCGTAAAGACTGAATGTATTTTGGTGCCATTTTTGTGTCGCAATTGGTGTCGGACACGTCGCACGGGGCATCGGCTAGGTGTCCTGCATATCGGGCCCTAGTGCTCACTGTATAGGACACGTCTGGACACAAAATTTTGTGGGAATGATGGGGCAATCATTGACACTATGTTTCCAAAATTTGCGAGCATATGGTTCACTACACGAGGAGAAATCGCACGCGTACGGGACACGCACTGCTGCACACGCGTGAAAAAATCGCGTCTGATACGCTCAATTTTCTTGGACACGACACGTGTTGAGGGCTGTGCAGACATGTGGACACACACCCCTATGTCCCCTCTACACGTGTGCACAAGCACGACATATCTCGAGCTCTGTATCGAGCCCAATCGAGCTCGACATGGCTGCACGAGGCAGCCCAATGCACAGTTTCTGACACTAACTAAATTACATACTTTGGACACTTCGTGTCCTGTTCCTTGGACACGTGTGGACACGTATAGGCTCGTGGGGTTGGCCCCTATGCATGTACACCATGTTCTTCTATTTTTTGATTCGAATTTGACCTTGAATTTGGTTTCAAACTGTGTGTTCATTCATTTAACTGACAGTTAATTTGAAATCTGTTTTTTTTTTAGATTTAAATGTATGTTAAAATCGAAATTAATGATCATTTGATTGTTGGTTCCCCAGTACAAGTCTGGGATTAACCTTCATGTTAACCTTTCATTTTGGCATGGTTTTGGAGTTTTCGAACACTGTTTCTGAAATAGGATTTCGAACATTCAGTAGACTGTTAACTGTCAATTGTTTTCACTTATTAAACTGACAAATGATCCCCTTTAAATTCCTGTCAAACTGAATTGTAAATTTATTTTTCCATTTTGTTATTTCATTGTTAGTTCATGTGTAAGTGGATTCGAATTTGATAGCTAATAGTTAGTTAAATGGAATTGGTTTTCAAAGGAAAATGGGATTCATTGGTTTGGATAGATTTTACTGTCAATTTGATTTTATTATAAACTGTCATTAACTTCCAGTTTTAAAACTGAGAATTTCCTTATTGAAATTGATTCCTTTAGAACTGTTAAATTGATTTCCAGATTTCCATTGATGATTGAAATGTTATTGCCATAACTGAATTCTCGTGTATTTGTGGTTCACTGTCATTTGATTCATTTATTCCACTGGTACTTAATTTCCAGCTCTCCAACTGAATGGAAATGTTAATTTCCAGGTTTAGTTTTCTATACTGATTTCCCATGTTAGTTTCCTATGTCAAATTAGTTCCCTGATGTTTTAGAAACTGTCTTGATTTCCATTTCCTTTCCTTGAACTAATTCTAAGATTCATGTTAGTTCCTACAACTCATTGTAGATAGTTCACTGATTTGTTGTGGAATTGAATGAGAACTCTTACACTTTGTTAGCCACTGTCACAGGAAATCTGGGAATTGATTTCCTATCCTTAACTGAATTTTTGTTCATATTGATTCAATGTGATGGGGTTATTCCTGAGAATCGATTTCATTTCTTAATAACCTGAGTTTGATTTCCCATTACAATTGACATTGATTCATTTCCTTTAAAGCCAAATTTAATGATTAGCAATGACTGATTCGAATTTGTGTTGGAAATGTTGAATGATAATTCTTATACTTGTATTGGTTTGTTTTCATGTTGAATTCGAAATTGGTGTGATGGTGGATTGGCTTATCTAGTTAACTGTCAATGTTTTTCCAGCATATCAGCTCACTGTTTTTCCAGATTTCCCACACTCTCATATCAGTATACTAAACCCCTGAACACTACACTGTTTTTCTATTTCCAGGATATCACTCGTAACACACATAGACACCCTCATTCACAGGAACCATGCCATTGTTTCCATGTACCATTCACTGTTATTCCTATATCTATGTTACTTCACTGTTTTCCTATTTTCAGGATTCACCCTCACACACACATTCTCTTGTGCACTCTCACTAACACACACATGCTCTTGTGCACTCTCAACACACAGACACACACACGTACACAATCACATTCCTTTTTCCTAATTCTCTATGTATATGTATATATACACATGTATATATATATGTATGTGAGATTCACATATTCATGTATCCTATATATATTTGAGTGTACTATTTATATTAGATATATATATTTTGATATGTGTATATATGATATGTGGGTTGGCTTAGGCATGATATAGCCTATAGCCTAGGACTCTTGGCCTAGTGAGTGTCTAGTTGACTTGTATAGCATTGATTAGACCTAGAATAGACTAGTATAGACTTGTTTGACTTAGTTGACCTAGCCTTGACTAGTATAGTTGACTGGAGTTGACCAAGGGTTGACTTTAGTCTAGTTTGACCTAGACAGCATGCAGATATATTGTAGATTTCAATTATCATCCCATGTATACATCTTGACTTGTGTTGCTCTAACTGGGAGTCAGGTACCTCATCTCGGACAGTACAATTTACTTCAGACATTCAGATACCAGGCGAGTACATTCTCTGATCATTTCATAACTTGCTTAGAACTATATTCCTGCTTTAGTTTACCTTATTTGATGCTGTCATGATATTATCACGGATTGGTACTATATGGATCCCTACATTGAGATGTTATCCCCCTTGGGAGCATCAGATACATCGTGTCGTGTGTTTCATGTACATCGTGTATTCCTCGCTCTCATGTTATTCATGTTTCTCATGTGCTTCATGCTCATTCGTGCTCGCTCGTGTACTCTCATGTGCTATCATGTTCGGTCATATTTCTCGTGTATTTATGGATAACCTATACTTCATGTGCACCCTTCATGGGCCTTCATGTGGAATTCATGTGCACTCAGCTTCTGAGCCCTCATGTATTCTTCATGTACACCCATCTATGGGCTTCATGTGAAAACCATGTACGTAACATAACTTGTCTGGATCCTTGTGTATTGATTGGGGTATGGGGGAGTATAAATAGTCATGTGAACAATTCCAAAGTAGTATAGCCATGTACGCCTCTTTAGTATAGCCATATGCAAATCAAGCCGTTCACATGTCGACTTTGTACTCTAAATAGCTAGTCACTGGTAGCTCTCTACTTATAGTAGATATTTCTGTTATAGTTCTCTCTCTGTTTACATCATGTACTTTCTTTCAGTTTCATGTATCGTACTCTCTTGCATGTTTATATTCTCTAACCTGTTATGATCTGCGTGAGATGTATTGTACTCGCTCCCGTCCTGACTGGACCTGTTGAAAATTTTACAGAGGATGATGAGGAACCCTGCACCCCTTACTTTGGAGCTTGGCTACATGACACTCGCGACCTGGACCCCTGGGAAGGTTCAGGCAGCTGCTGAGGACGATACCTTGCATAGTGTAGATAGCTTAGACTGTTCTTCTTTTCATGTTTGGTTATTGTCTTTGATTTCAGAGTTGTATATTTTAGAGATGTTGAGACTGGTAGTGGTTAACTTTGTTATTTCATTCTGATGTACCTCAGTTGAGAATTTCTTTACCTATTCCATCGTGCTACATTCTATCTTAGATTGTGATTGAGTTGTACCTCGGTGTTGGCCTCCTTTTGGAGAGTATTCATATTATGCTAGTTATAGTTCATGACCTAGAACAACGTTCTACTGCCGACACTACGGCGTAGGCTGGGCGCTGTTATGTACTCGTACCCTCACGGTGGGTGCGGGTCGTGACAATTGGATTTAGGGGTGTGCACGTATGGGTCAAAACAACCGCATCGAACCGAACCAAACTTGGACCACAAATTATACATCAATCCGAACCGATATGTATCAATCCGGACCATTGCTACCATCCTTGATTACGTACTAGCATGTAACAATGATCAGCTAAATTAGGGGTTTTTGTAGATATGGGTCAAATCGGCCGCATCGAACAATATGGTATGGTAACAGTAATGTTAATTCAACAAATTAACATGATTATTAATATTGATATTAACATTACATTAATTAACATTAACATTAATTTAACATTTACAATAAAATTAATATTAACATTAGATTAAAATTAATATTAACTCTCTTCTTCGGAAAAAATGGATATAAACGTAGTATCCTACATGAACCATTATTTCCTATATCAATGGAAGAGAGTTCGCTCCGAGATTAACGTCTCAAGTTCTTTACACTTCCACCATTAATCAATCTAATAAAAAGAAAGAACCAAAAAGTATTTATGTACATTCATGATGTACATAACCAAACAAATTATAAAAGGGGTTAATTAGTTGTACCCCCTATGGTTTGTACATATTACGGTAACTGTCCCCGTTCTTTAAAAAAAATAAAGAAGAACCCCTTGGGTTCTTAACGACCGTCAAACCCGTCAACATATTTTTTTTTTCTTTTCATTTTTTATTTTCCTTTTAACTCAAAGACGAAAATGCCCTTATCCCTTCAACTCGGATGGGATGTGATTCGACAGTGCCATTACTTTCATTGAAGGAAAAATTTCCCTTTTGAAGAGGGATGTTGGAATCCCCAATCTAAACCCTAGGTCCAGCTAAACCTTTTGTAGAAGAATTGCCTGCAAGTACAGAGGGATCTCGCCTCCAGCGGTGGTGAGGGACGAAGAAGAATCGTCTGCAAAGGGAGATTTATGGTGTTCGAGCTTGGATTTTGACTGAAATTGTGTCTCAAACTGCTGTAGGATCTGGTATGAACATTGTAGACCAACTTTTCCTCTACCATTCTCATCCATGGTCAGGGAGGTTTGTTGAGTGGGTTTGTGATTGTTTTTTCTCTTGCATGTAGATGGAGAGTCTGTATGTCGACTTCACAGTACATTGGAATGGGACATAAAAGACTGTTAGAGGTCAGGGGAGTGGTAAACTGACATTAAAAAATTATAGTGGTGGTATGTGTGCTCCTATTGTAAATGTTGAAGTAGATATGTTATGCTACTTTGATATTGTGAGATATTGCCAGTACCTTACTAGTGTACCTCCAGGGAATATGATATCTATCTTCTATCTTGTCCCTAAGGTCTTGTAATCTATCTGAGATCAACAATGATGGAGATGTGATGGTTATGGTTAGGGACATGTGCATGGGTGACTTAACAGGGCACATATTTGTCGCATGGACTGCAGTGACACCTTTGAAGATTGATTGCACTCCAAAGAAACATGTACCACAATCTGATAGGAGGAGGAGGTTATTTGAACCTATATTTGAAGAAGAGGAGCAACCATTCCCACCTATGGCTGAAATGGAGGAGCAACCAGTCCTATCTATGGGTGAGCAGGATGATTAAGGAAATAAGGAGGGTAGTTCTGAATCCTGGAATGATAGCTCTACAGATTCTGACTTTGAACCCAATGAAGGAGATGAGAGAGGTGATGACCATGATTGGAAAAGTGATGGAGTGAGTGATGATTTTGGTGTTAACCACTACAAGGGGTTTGACATTGGGCAAATACCTCCTGAGGATAGTGATAATAGTGACGGTGATGACTTGTATGAAAATGAGGGAGCTAAAACCATTCCTCCATATTTGGAGAAGAACTGAGGTTGCAAAAAGGTATGTTATTTGAGAATGTATACAGGTACAGAGAACATCTGTTGGAGCATGCTTTGAAGAATCATTATGAGTTCACATATGTTAGGAATGACAAGGACAGAGTTACAGCAAAATGCGGGGATCCTAACTGTGGGTGGAGGGTACATTCATCTGTCCTTAATGATAACAAGACTTATCAGATCAAAACTTTTAGAGAGAAGCACACATGTGTGTCTACCAGGCAGAATAGGAATAGAATTTTGAGATCAAGTTTCATTGCTAAGTTGATTGTGGAAAAGCTTAGGGCAAGAGGGAAGAAATACACTCCCAAATGCATTCAACTTGATGTCCAGGAGAGGTTTGAAGTGAAGATATCTTACTGGATTGCATGGTATGCTAGGATCAAGGCCTTAGAAATTTTGTTTGGCAAATATGATGATGCTTATGCAGAGTGCCCCGAACTATGCAGGCAAATTTTGAATGATCATCCAAGAAATAGGGTTAAGTTTCATAAAGATTAGCATGGTAGATTTGATTTTATGTTTGTGTCTTATTTTGTATGCATAGAAAGATGGAGAAGATGCTGCAGACCAGTAGTTGGTTTAGATGGGGCTTTTTTGAAGGGAAAATACGGAGGTGTGGTCTTGAATGCAGTGGGCTTGGATGGTAATAGAGGGTTGTATCCATTGGCATTCATGGTATATAGGACTGAAGGCAACAGATGTGGAGGATCTTTTTGGATGAGCTGAAGCATGTCTTGATGCATGAGTTTCCTTTCACATTTTACTCAGATAGACAGAAGGGATTACTCAACGCTGTTGTGGAGGTGTTCCCTTGCTCTAGGCACAGGTACTGCATGAGGCATATTTATGCCAACTTTTCAGAGGAAATGGAAAAGGTTGGAGTTGCAACATATTCTGTATGATGCTGCATATGCATATTCAGTTGGTGAATGGGAGGCAAAGATGGAGGAGCTCAGACAAGTATGCCCTGAAGGATATGAGTACATGGCAGATATACCCCCCCAGATGTGAACAAGGTCTCATTTTGACAATACTTCTATCTGTGATCATGTCACCAATAATTTTAGTGAATCATTCAATAATATGATTAGAAAATTGAGAGAACTACCTTTGACATTGTTTGTGGAACAACTTTCCTTCAGGCTCATTGAATTCATTAATAAAAAGAAAGAGAATGCGGCTGCCATGGAGGGTACCTTGACAAAAAACATAGCTAAAGCTCTTAAGAAAAAGGAAGAGAATGCAAGGAACCATATTCCAACTGATATCTCACCAGCTGAAGTGTTGATTACTAACATTCAAAGAAGGTGGATTGTGAATGTAGAGTTTAGGACATATAGTTGCAATGAATGGCAGATCTCTGGATTACCTTGCATACATGCAATGGTAGCATTGAACTTAAGGAGGAAGCCTTATGAGGAGTAAGTAGTCTAATTGTTACTAATTTTGTTTTTTTTTTTGCTTATTTCTATGTTATGCATTCACCTAATCATATATGTTATGCATACAGCAACATCAGCCCATATTTCTACCTTAGCAACCACAGAGTGCTATACAATGAAAACATCAGAATGATTCCAGATAGGTTAACTTGGAAGAAGGTATGTTCCTTATTGTTCTTTAAGTATATTTCTCTACTTTTCACATGTTATTACTCAATTTTTTTCTTTATTTTTGTAGCCAACAAAGTTGGTGTTGCCTCCACCAAACAAGAGGACACCTGGAAGACCCAAAATAAATAGAGCACGGGGAGATGATGAGGAGGGTAGAAGTTCTAGGACAAAGCCAAACAAGTGTGAGAGATGTAAGGAGTATGGACACAATACTAGAACCTGTAAGAATGAGGCATATGTGAGACCACCTAGGAGGGTTAGAGGCAATGGGAGAGGGGTTTCTAGAGGTAGTGTTGGCAATGCAGGTGATGGTGTTGGTGTTCCTGGTGTTGAGAATGAGACTAGAGGGAGAGGGAGAGTCAGAGCTGGAAGAAGACCAAGAGGGAGAGCTGGAAGAGGTGGTGGAAGGGCTGGTGGAGGTGACATCCATGTTGGTGTCCATATTAATGGACAAAATGTATATAGTGGTGCTGGTGTTCCTGTCAGTAGCAATGCAAAGGATGGTGCTGTTGTTCCTGGCAGTAGCAATGCATTCGATGGTGTTGTTCTCCTTTTTGATGATGACATGGGCTTCTTTGGGGATTTTTCATCCCAGGCTTCTGGAATGACTAGTACAACATGTTTCCAGCCCAGGTTTGCCCTTAGGACTCAAGAAAGCACCAATGCAGCTGGAAGGAGCTTGTGTTAGATGATGGTGTGCATCTACTCATTTGCTTTTTGTGTTTTTTTGTGTTTTTTGGGTTTTGTGTCAAATGGTTATGTAAAATGGTATGTGAATATGATTATGTGAAATGGTATGTGAATATGGTTATGTAACATGGTTAAGTGAAATGATTTTATGAAAAGAGTATGTGAAATGATTATGTTATTCATGATCGAGCTCCCAATTGCATCTTGTTTTTGTCATCAAGACCTTTGATGTGTTGGTCATTATCTCCCTTATTACAATTGATTTGGTTAATTTAATTGAATTGGTCATTGAATTTTGAAAGCTGAATGTGCCTGTGCCATTGAGTTGGTCATTATCCACCTGAGTTGTGAGTCTTGTGGCTGTACAATTGAATTGGTCATTTAATTTTAAAAGCTGAATGTGCCTGTGCAATTGAATTGGTCATTGAATTGCTTACAGGTTGCTTACACCTGCTTGAAAGATGACCTAAGCTTTAAATGAAATGAAATGAAGGTGCCTGTGCCATTTCATTTTACTTTGAACTGCACTTACAGGTTGTATTTCATTTTACTTTGAACTGCACTAAACTGAGACCTCCTGTACAATAAACTCCATTACAATTAACTCCTGTATTGCATTACTAAACTGAGTGTGCAATTAACACATGCATTTCATTTAATGCTTACAATGAACTCCATTACAATTAACACCTGCATTACATTACAGGTATGATCTAAGATTGAACTACTTTTACATTACAATGAACTCCATTACAATACTGAACTCCATTACAAATACTAAACTCCATTACAATACTAAACTAGCTTACAAGTTAACCCTCTCCATCTCCTTAATAACATCACCAATATACAGCTTCACCTCTACAGATGACCTTCCTTCGACATGAATTTTCAAATTAATGGAGCCTTTGGATGATGAAGAAGCTGAGCCAGAGCTACCTGAACCAACTTCAACAGTGGCAGAACTACCTGAACCAACTTCAACAATGCTAGAATTTCCTGAACCAACTTCAACATTGCCCTTAACTAGTGTGCATACCTCAAGCCACTAAAAATAATCACACCCAGGTTTGTTGCAAGCAAAGAATTTCTTCCCATAGCTGTGTGGTTTCTTGCTTGTGAAGATTTTAATTTTCTAGCACAATTAGTAGATTTGCATTCAACAGAAGCACCATTTTTTACAGGGCAATCCCTTACAAAATGTGACTGATCACCACAACAGTAGCACGCCTCTCGATTTGAAGTAATTAGGGTTTTCTGTCCTAGGGTTTCTTCATCTATCCACACAAACGATTTGCAGGAAATCGCGTTACGGCGCAAGAATCGTCTGTTCAGGCTGTGTGGGCGTATTGAAATTCTAACTTTCCGAGTTCCATTACATCCCCTAAAGTTACATGGGGAGTTTGGGAGGGGACATTGATCATCTATGTGGCTCTCATCCTTGCAAATCGAACACTGCAAAAAAGAAGAAACAAAAAGGATTTAGGGCTTCTAATTTGGGGGTTTTCATGCACGTAGATGAGAAAGAGGGAGGGTTTAGTTTAGATCATACCTGAACCAACATCTTCGTTTCTATGGAAGAGGGAGGGCTTGATTGATTTTTCAACTTAGTCTAATTTGGGGGGTTTCGGGTTATGAGAGTTCTGAGGTTGAAGAACAAGAAGAAAAAGGAAAGTGCAGGGGTATCGATGTCCAAAACATATGTACTAGAGTCAACCGTTAAGTGTTTGACGGTCGTTAAGAACCCGGGGGGGTCTTCTTTATTTTTGAAAGAATGGGGACAGTTACCATAATAGTACAAACCATAGGGGGGACAACTAATTAACCCTTATAAAAGCGATAATAATGATGGTAAACATTGATAACTTTCTTCTGAGTTTCTTGCTAATTAAGGCTACTGGAATAATCAAATCTACCTAAAACATTTATGAGTTTCTTAATTTCGTCTCCTCATCTCCATTTACTTCTTCTACTCATATCTATTTTCTTCTCTTACCCTACCATAAGAACAAAGAAAAAAAATATCCTAACCCTAGAGTTCGTTGGAGCCTAATCATGAAGCTGACGAGCGTGGATTGCTTCGATCGAGGGAAGCTCATATGCACATAATTGTTTCGATTATATATATGAAAGAATATTGAATCTTTTGCATGGATTGTGGACTAATTAATTAGACATGGACAATTTTGGCAAGTGAATAATTAATTGGCCATGCAAAATTGTAACACATGCCAAAGATTGAAACCTTCCATACATACAAAATTGGACATACCAAAAAATAATTAATAAGCCTTTAATTAATTTGGGAGACATGGACATGCCAAATCACCGGCCACATAAGTGTGGCTATATAGTATGTCAACGAAAGTGTGTCTCTATAGAATTACTCTTAAAATTAAGGTAGTATTAAAAATAACATTGACATAAAAAGTATAATTATTATTAAATTAAACTTTCAAATTAGATCCCATCAATAACTTGTCGCTGGCAGCGTAAACCAAGTTGATGAATCATGTTTAAAAAAAGTTTCTTGCATTCATATAGTTGATGAAGTACATGATTTCAGATTTACATAGCCAGTTCTTCCCCAAATGTTTTACACAACTGTTCTAAAGTTGTGTTCACTACAATTTGCACAGGAATTCCAGACATAGTCTTGTTACTATCACTAACAGTAGCCTCATTTAACCATTGGAATGTACTGTTGTATTTTCGGCATTTTAAGAATCTTTTTTCCTTGCTGTGGCTCCTTTTTGACACAAATATGGCCCTCTTTCCTCCACAATTTGGATTAGGGCAAGTGGTTTATTCCCAAGGGCATTGTTTCTTCCAATGACCTAAGTCGCCACATGTGAAACAACCTTTCCTTCGAATTATTGAATGTGAACTTCCATATTTGGCTTCCAATATAGCAGCATCTAGCCACTGGAAATCCAAGCAGAGGGGACACTTCAGAAATTTCCTACCAGGGTTTGCGCCTTCGTATTTGACTTCGAAAGGTACCTAATCGCCTTGCAGTTTTCGATGTTGCAAGGTGAGCTCAAAAATGAACATTCATCTGCAAGGTGAGTGTTCTTCGAACATAACTGACATTTCTCCTAAAACAAATAAAACAAAAATATTAGAGAGCTACGTAACAGTTTGAAAATGGAAGAGAGAGTGGAAGATAGAACCACCACCATTACCTATGTTGCAGAGTGAGCCATGGGAGCTCGGTGGGCTATGATTTCTAGTTTAACAGATAGATTGGGGACGGGTCTTTGTATTAATTGTTTCCTAGCATCTTATGAAAGATTGGGGGGGGGGGGGGGGGTAACACTAATTAAAAATAATAATTACACACTAGTAAACGTACCATTAATGCTGTTGTATACTTTATCCTACACAATACAATAAAACATGTACACAGAAGACGAAAAGGTTGTGTTGGAAATTATTTTTTTAAAATTATGCATGCTTTTAGGAATACTCAAGCATTTCTTCTGTTTGTATTGTTTCTTGTCCTTCGTTTTTTCTGTTGGTTTCTAACACACTCTGTTTTCTTCAATAGCGATGTCACATAGAGAAATTGATGGTCACATGGAAGAATTAGTTAATGAAGAAAGTTTTGCTTAAATAGCGGTGTCAGATGGAGAAATTAAGGGTCAGGTGGGATTATTAGATGATGAAAAAGGATTGGAAGCTGTTAACTTAGGAGATGATAAAGAACAAGAGGAAGAAACGAACGGAGAAATGCATCCTAACGATGACAATGACATTAATGCAAACAACGACAAGTTATTTCGCTTTACTATTTCTAATGGATTTAAGAAATGCATTATATTTTTACATTGATTTCTCATACTTATTTTGTTTAATTCATTTTTTAGGGACGATGGTGAATCTCCAATGGATTTCGATGCAGCAATGATGAAAAAAATATTGGAGTCTGCCAAAATTAACAAAGACCCAAGGGATCTCTTAGATGAAAATATTGTTGGCTTAGAGTTCAACTCTATTGAAAAAGCAGAGACATTCTACCAGATATATTAAAAAATAGTTGGTTTTAGTGTTAGAAAGAACGAAGTAAAGAAAAACAAATCTGGGATGGTAGTAGTCCGTAGCTGGTGTTGTTCGAATGCGGGATTCAGACAGAAGAAATACATTGAAGATCCTAACAGGGTTCGTGAACCAAGAAGTAAAATCAGAAGTGGTTGTAAAGCAATTTTTCGTATTAGATACAACATATCTACAAAGTTGTGGGTTGCCAAAATTTTTTGAATACATCACAACCATAATCTGGCGAATGCTTTTGAAACATTTTTTTTGAGATCCCATCGTAAGATATCAGCCGCAGAATTGGAACAAGCTAAGCTGATGAAACAATCCGGGATGACGACTACATAGGTATGGAATTTATTTGTCCACCAAAATGGTGGCTGGGATAAGGTTGGATAGACGATAAAAAGATTTATACAATGCTTTAGCCAAAGATAGTAGAGCACTAGACGATGTTGATGCTACGACAACACTTACATTTCTTCAAGCTAAGGAGGGCATTGACCCAGATTTCTTCTACGCGTACAAGGTAGATGAAGATTCCAGATTGACCCATCTCTTTTGGGTTGACGGTGCAAGTCGATTCAATTACGAATTATTTGGAGAGTCACTAGCATTTGATTCTACATATAAAACAAATAGATGTCAAATGCCGTTGGTGGTTCTAGTGGGTACAAACAATCATGCAATGACTTGTGTGTTTGGGTTTGCATTGATCCATAATGAGTCTGTTGAGACATATTCTTGGGTTTTACAAAATTCTAAGTGTATGAATGGCAAATTACCAGCGACAATTCTAACAGATGGTTGCAGATCCATGAATAAAGCAATTGAGGATTTAATGCCCAGCGTAGTTTATCGAATGTGCTCATGGCATATCCTAAACAATTCAACCAAACATGTGAACTGAGATGGTTTTGCAAAAGAATTGAGTAATCTGATTAAAAGGTAAGTCTTACACTTGGTAATTTACTTTTAAGTAAGTTGTTGTTACAATTTTAAAACTTTATTATTGTCCATGTTTTTTAAACAGGTACTATTCAGTCGAAGAATTTGAAAATCGTTGGCAGCAGATGCTAAGGAATTATAATATAGAAAATAATGAGTGGACTAGTGCATTTTACAAAATAAGGGATTGATGGGCGGACACATTCCTACGTGGACATTATTTTGGTGGTTCTACTGCAACAAATAGATGTGAATCAATGAATGTATTTCTGAAAAGATTTTTGAATGAGAAGTTGCCGCTATGGAAGGTCCTTCAAAATTGTAACCACGGTTTGGCGGCCTTACGTTACGGCCAAATGAGTAAACATGCCACTGATAAACTCTCAACACCAGTTGTGAAACAAACTAGCATGGCCGTAATAGAAGATCAATTTGCAGCAATTTATACTAAAAAATGTTTATAGAGGTAAGGAATGAAATCACACGTTCTGATAAATATACTGTTGTCCACCATCACATCATAAGAGAGGCAGAAGTTTGCACTATCGAAGTATTTGAAGACAAACAATCTAAACCTGAAGGTTATATTTTATCGTACCGACAACAACATAAACTGTGACTGCTTGTGGATGGAGACCAAGTAGATTCCTTGTAGGCATACTTTTTCAGCAATGAAGAGATTGCAATTGTTAGACATTCCAAAGAACTTGGTAAAAACTCGTTGGCTGAAGGATTGTAAAGAGAGTTATCTCTCCGGACCTGGAGCAGAAAGGAGATTCATCCGCCCAGACAGGATTGATAGCATAAGGTATGGTGGTATTAATGAACAAGTTAATCTGTTTACGTATTATTATAAAAAATCAAGCAAAATTCAAGAGAAGGAAATAAAGTTGATGTCAGCTGTGCTGATTGAGTTGCAAAAAATGGTGACCAACTTTGGCGAAGAAAAAAATGGTAGCTGATGCAGTTCGGGGAGTGCATGAAGCTTTTAAAGAGTCAAACCTGGTAGCAACAAAAGGAAGGCATTCTCAAGGAAAATCAATCCAGAATAAAAAAATTCGGACTAACCCCAAGCCTAGAATTTGTAGATTTTGTAGAAAATTGGGTCATGATTTTCGTAATTGTAAAGTACGAAAACGATCTAGCAAGAAAGAGCCAATGGAATCAAATGAACTAAGCGATACGTCGTTGATTTAATTATTGTTATGTACTATTTTTTCTTTTTTTATTTACATAACTTTTATTATTGGTTTTCCATAAAATTCTTCCAAATACAGCAGAAAACTTCTTCATGACAAAAAATAATTATATGGCAGCAAGATTATGAAACAATCTAGCAAGATTATGAAATATAATACCAGAAATCCTATATTTATACTTACACTTTTTTTTCCTTTGGCGCACCGAACCCGCCTAGCAAAATTTCTAACATTGAACAATATGCATGTGAGTTTGGCAATCTGATTGCTGAAAAACAAATATAGACCCATAAACTCTATAACAACTGAATGCTAACCAGAAAGAAGACTCCATACTGCACAATCATCGTGCAACACTGAATCAGCAGAAGTTTACAATGGCTCAAGAATATGGTATTGATTATTAAATAGAAAATGGGCCCTGCTCTACATTAACATTGTGCAGACTAGAAACCAACTTCGACCATTTATTTTAGCCCTATAAAAAATCAAATAAAGAGATCCTATAATGTAAGTAAAACCATGGTTTGGAGAGCATCGGAAGGTCACATTATATCGTAATTTAGTTACAAAACAAATTAACATATTTCATTAGATAAAAGAAAAACAAATTCCATCAACTTCCATCTTCACCCATCAGAGTGGACTCCTTTCGACCTGTGCTGCATATTTATATTATTGCGCAATTTGGATTCATCTGCATTGTGCTTTGAAGATGCAATTCATACAGCAACTTTGCGCCTTTTCAATTCCGAATCAAACTGCATATAACAAACATAACATCAAAAATATTGGTCTAAAAAGTGTAAGTATTTGAAGACATATTTTCAGACTTACATCGAAAGAACGGGAGTCCAAACTACATCCGTCTTTCATGAATAAAATTACAAAAATACCACAATCAAATGTATTGTCCTGTCGGGGAACATGAGGACGACGGATTATGGAGAAATTAGAAAAGTTGAACCTAGGATCTTTCAACTTCCAAATCTCTTCCTCGAGAATGAGATCCAAGTTTGAAAGATACAATTACCAGAATACAATATGTATTAGTATACCATGAATCTAGTACACAATTCATAAAAATATATGAATATGAGCTTACTATTTCTTTTATGACTCCTTTGTTATAAATCGCCTCACTTGTAGATGAAAGGGATTTCAAAACTTCAACAGTATTTGTCTTAACCATAACTCTT
Organism: Iris pallida; assembly: GCA_029216955.1. Lineage (NCBI taxonomy): Eukaryota > Viridiplantae > Streptophyta > Magnoliopsida > Asparagales > Iridaceae > Iris > Iris pallida. Next base: position 15,781,196 of record JANAVB010009999.1, on the reverse strand, counting down.
GCAAGAGTATAGTGGTCATGCATAAGGATGGATATGTATATCTGAATCAGGATTAATTAAGTAAAACAAATTAATCAATTTTCAGTAAATTAGAATTTTAATTTTAAACAGAACTAAATTAATACCTCATTACAAATGCTTAAAGATCCCATATAATCATCAAAATATTTGTACTTCTTCCATATTTCATGAAGAGGTTTGTTAGATGGAGGTAACGTTGCTCTCTACATACACATCAATTAATACAGTACGAACGACAAACAAACGAGACAAAATTGTTAATGCATGATCATTAAAGAATGAAATGCTCACCCACCGTTAACTTTACTGGTAAATACCATACATTAGCATTATTGACAGTTTTTCTTCGTTCCTCCATGGTTAGAAGAGCAGAGACCAGGCTTACAATCTGAGAATATTTCATTAAAAAACAACGGTTGCATCGTAGTAAACTTCGATGGCATCAATACTGTGCTAACAATCTGAGTATCTCATTAAAAAAGCACATCTAAGAAAAAATATACTATCTACATACCCCATCTTTAATTCTCCTTCCTGGAGAAAAGGACTTCATCTCAGCCCGAGTCACATAAACCTTGTTGCAAGATGATATTATTTCGCTAATAAAAGAAACATAATGATTAGAAAAAACAAAATAAATAAACTGTTGAAATAAAATAAAACTCCATATTACTTACTCATCAGGTTTACCATCCGCAAAAATATAATTGTAAATACTAGAACAACTACTAGTACACTCGCTAGTAAATACTAGAACAACTACTAGTACACTCGCTAGGCTTCGAGGTGGAACTTCTTGTCAGACTTTTCAAAGGTGTGACTGGTACTAAATTCTCTCGCATTCTTTTCGAAGAACTGCTAAGGTCAGGTTCTTCTAGAGGGAGTTTATCCATAATTTGCTGGATTGTTTGATCAGCTTTCTTCAGCTGCTCGTCCTCATCAGAAGATTCATTATCAACCTCCTCAATATTAATTACTCCAGAGGAAGATGCCTTCTTCAAAGCGGAAGATTCTTCTATTTTTTCAAGCGTCGAGATATATTGATTTGTTTAAGTTCGATTGAACAAAGCTTAGAATTAATCGAAACAAGTTGAGCTGAAATCTGCGTCAGATGTTCTTCAAACCTGTGCATCATATGCGGAATGAAGGTTTCATTTGAAGCTGGCATCCAATCTTCTACCTCTTCTACATCTTCTATATGAGTAGACATCTTTCTTCAATACTACAAAATAAAATAAGAAAACTATTATATGTATTCCAGAATAAAGAATAGTTGAAATAAGAAAACTATTGTATATATAACAAGAGAAAAATACAAAAAGTGAGGAAGATGGAAAGACAAATAAAATTTAGGACTAACGATGAAGTGACAACAAATGTTATCATGAAAGGCTATCATGATTAACAATTGGAGGAATCTAGAAGAGGTTTACTTCCACGAGGAATTAAGTTAATTTCTTCTTGATTAATTTACTTTCCTGACAATGGCATGGACAGTAAATTTTACTAAGCCGGGAGCATGCAGGAGCGGTGCCGCTATGACTCCTCGTTGTTCGAGGAGGGCTCGACGACGTCCGCCGCGAACTGGACCTTCTTCTTCTTTCCTTCTTCATCTCCGATTCTCCTTCCACCACCCGTTGTTCGAGGAGGGCTCGACGACGTCCACCGTGAACTTGACATTCTTCTACTTTCCTTCTTCATCTCCGATTCTCCTTCCACCACCACCACCACCACTACCACCATGGCCTGTAGCTTTATATCCAAAATATTAAATTGTTAGATGAATTTTTTTTACGAAATTTATACGTAGATGCACAATTATTGTTATATATACGTATATGTACAAAATATTAAATTGGATGGACAAAAAAGAAAGTAAATATGAGTTATATATGGAATTTATATGTAGATGCACAATTATTGTTATATATACGTAGATGCACAAAATATTAAATTGGATGAACAAAAGAGAAAGTAAATATGAAAAAATTTAGGGTGTTCATTGTAAAAATTGAAGTAAAGAATGACCTGCTATAGCAAGTTACCAAGAGGTCAAAAGTCAAAATCAGCATTAAATGACGTTCCCTACTCTATTAATAGTCTAAGAGAAGTTATTTAATCCGAACCATTGGATGAACATCCAATGGTTATGAACATCCAATGGTTCAAATTTGATACAAATTTTTCCATGGGATGTATTGAAGAAATTTCCTATATATATATATATATATATATATATATATATATATATATATATATATATATATATATATATATATATATATATATGCGAAGAAAATATATATATATATATATATATATATATATATATATATATATATATATATATATATATATATATATATATATATGCAAAAGACCTCTAGAATAGTGGTTAAGAGGGATGCATGCGGCTCAAGTGGTCGGGAGTTCGAGCACCAGTGGAGGCGAGTTCGTCACAATTATCCATTGCTTCAATATATATATATATATATATATATATATATATATATATATATATATATATATATATATATATATATATATATATATATATATATATATCGAATATATATATATATTTTTTTTCCTATATATATATATATATATATATATATAAATATATATATATATATATATTTTATATATATATATATATATATATATATATATATATATATATATATATATATATATATATATATATTGACGGTGATTCCCTAGACTTGAGTTTTATGTATTCAATATTATATTTGATCTCATATTAGATCTATATCTCTATAGTGATATGGTGATTCTACAAATACTATATTGTGTGAGATAAATATTATATTGCTAGTCTAGACATCTTTCTACCTCCAATGTTGCGACGTATGTTGCACGTGCCTCACGCACTCGTGCCCTAACATCCGGGGGAGAAACGTGACACGTTTTTATGGTGGCCCATGCACGTCAATCTTCGTAAATAGTACGAAGTCATGGTAGTACTTAGGCTTAGTCGTACTACTACGGTCCTGCTTTAGAAGATGATTGAAGTGTTATATGAAGTCTTAGGAAGTTTGGTACTCAATCACAAATAGGTTTTCCTGATAAGATTCCTTGGTTGATCTTGAGAATCTTACCTTACAATTGTTTCTTTTTCTCTTGAATATCTGTCCATAGTTGAACTTTCTTTGTATCGAGATGAGTTTATGGACTATATCAAATTTTTTTTTATAGTAGTACATACTAGGCGTGACAATGAGGACTGCAACGTTCAGTCTTGGTTATGGAGTCTAGAGTTTACCGCAGCTATATTAGATGGCGAGACAAAATTCTTGATCATATAATTTTGGATATACATATCTTAGTTATGGAATTTGAAATTTTTCGTAGCCATACTAGCTGGCAGGACTGATATTCCAAACAACATAATTTTAGATCTGTGTATACCTTAAATATGGGACCTAGAGTTATTGCAGTTATGGTAACTGACAAGACGAAGATTATGGATAACATGATAAACATGTACAACTTATACAAGAAACAAAAGAAAACAAGAATGAAATCTTAAAAAGTTAAGATGCATAACAAGATTTTATGAGTAATTAAGGACATGTCTAAAACTAGCAAATATCTTGGATTGTGGTACAGGCAAGTAGCCATTTTGTAAGGTTCAAGTTTTCCTATACCTAGGTTAAGAACTCAAAACAACATAAAGCTTCTTAGAAGTGAAAGGTACTCAAAATAGCCCAACGTCTACCATAGCCATTGGATCAAAACAACCTGGTATTCAACTGTTGAGCAAACCACTGGGTGACTCCTTCCTTTGTGCATATTGCCTAGCTAGTCATCTCCAATTTCCTTTCCGCTTCTGCCACATAAATCATGCAATTCAAGCGTCACATTTACTGAAAAGACTAGTCAATTCTAGCAGATACACAATATATCAGGAGCATAATAACTAGAAAGTAACCCTATGTAACACCCAGTTTTCTAAATGAGGATAATTTTAAAATTTTAAAATTTTAATTATTTATAAATGGTATTTAAATCATGCTATAATTTTTGGTGATTTTTAATCATTTTAAAACTATTTAATTCTATGACATGTGATTTTGATGTTTTGCTAGTAAAACCCTAGAGACTACTTGACCTAGAGCCTAACCATATGATTATGATGTTTTATTTGTCATTTTTGCCTAGGGGTATTTTGGTCATTATGAATTATTTTGATTTATTTTATAATTGTTTGATTGGTGATTGCTATTTTAGACTTTTGCTAGTTGTGACTTAAGAGACTAACCTAGAGTTGACTTTGACTTTAGTGACTAAGTTAGCATGGTGTGGGACCCTAATCTAACTTAAGTTGGTCTTAGTTGACTTGAGTGTGACTAGGGTTCATGAGAGGATTGAGAGAGTTTAGTGCATTAGACTTTTGGTTAAGGAGTTGAACTAGCTAGTTAACAATCTTGGCCCAAAGCCCACCATGAGAGACCCTAACCCTAGCTCTTAATTAGGACATCCACAACAGCCACTAATGCCCTAATTTCAGCCTATATAATCTCTCTTCATAGCCACTTGCCTATTTTAGAACATCCCCTAGTAGGAAACCCTAATTTCTTCCCCCTTTCATCAAATCTCCCCATTCCTCCACCAAATTGATCCCAATATTTTGCACTAGATTCCAAATCTGGAGTAGAAGAAGAAGGAGGCTAGCTTGCAAGGGGAGCTCATTGGAACATAGCTTGAGGAATGAGACTTCACTAATTAGGACTTTTTCTTGGAGATTGGATCCCTATAGGTAATCCCTACGAATCACCCTAAATTCCTGATTTTATTCCATAGATGCATCCATCTAGGTGTCCCCTAGCTGTAGGTGAAGTTTGGAAGGAATTAGAATTAGTTTGGTGTCTGTATCGGACACATATCAGTGTCATTGCTTAGGTGTTTGATGAAATGCACAAGAAGGATTTTTCTTGCTGTTTTTAAAAACTAATTTTACAAAAATGTAGATCTATATGTGTGTTTTCATTCCCCTAGGACTGAACACGAATTCGTGTCATTTTCGTGTCGAAAACAAGCGCGGACACGCTGCAGGACACGCGTGTGCGCTGTCCTGCTACCCGACGCTTATTACGGACATGACACAGCTCGAGACACCACGAAACTTGGTGGACACGTGGGGGCAGTGTCTGCGAACGTGTCCCCTAAGTTTTGTGGACTCATGTGTCGTGTCGGATACGAAAACCCATCGTACTGTTTTGTACTGACACGCGCACGCGCGAGATCTGCTTATGATACAGGTCTCGTGTCCGCACATGACACGTCGTGAACACCTCGTGTGGTGTCGAATGTGTAGCCTTACACATGGTCTATACGTGGACATGTGCACGAAGTGTATCGTGTCCTAGACCAACTCGCACACGTGCACGAGGCTGTGTGTGCCTGTGTGTGTCTGTACGTATTCGTGAGTGTCTGGACACGTTGTGTCCTGTTGTATGGACACCACATGACTCCTGGGACACACTGACACATGCATGACACATTACCAACTAATTACTTTGGATTTCTACCTATTTTCGAATTTGAATTGGGTGTTTTTCCATTTTTCTGATACGCGTACAGTAGCCATATTTCCTGAGATTTCCAAACTGGTTTAAATTATTTTTAAATGTAGATTTATATGTCTTGTATTGTCACAGAGATGTTGTTGCATGTCTGTGATGAGGATTCGAGTCTGGGTTCTCATTTGATGGTGTTTCAATAATTTTGGTTCAATACTTCATCTTTTCGAATACTGTACACTGGTTGAAGAAAATTGAGATTTCATTCTCAGGATTGGATTTGATGTGTATATATATATCTATATAAATGATTTGATCTGTCTATATATGTATACATTGATTGTAGATATGATATCTAATTGAACAAAAATCTGGGAATTAGGTGAATAAAATGAACAAATGCTTAAAACTTGAGATTGTACTGATAACTGATAGGGGCTTTGGTTTTAAATGTTGAAAACTGATATTGGGTATGAGTTTGATTTCATGCAATGTAATGTAGGTTGGTTTTGATCCTTGGTTTTCATTGAGAATCAAGTTCGATTTGAAAACTGAGATTTTGCCTATGCATGAAAACTGAGATTTTTCCCTAGCTGTATGAACCTGAGAATGGGTTTTATATGTTAGTAAAACCTGAGACTGAAAACTGGGATTAACTTGAACATGAAAACTGGTTTTGGATGTGTGTTTGCATGTATGTTAACTGAAAGTTCAACTTTACCTTACTGCTACAATGTGTATGCACACACACATGAATACACTTTTCCATCTAAATATATATACATATGTTAATATATACATGTACATATATATCTATGTGCATATGTGTTGCAGTTGTATATGATATTATAGAGACTATGTTGTCTTTATACTGTTTACAGAGTGTACCCCCTTCATGTCCTTGTACACACACACATGTAATCTGTTCACAAACACATACATGCCACTCACCAATACACTCAACAGTTGACACACACACATACACACTATGAAACAGTGAACACACACACCCCCACACCCCACTCTCTTGCCTACACACACACACACATTAACCCCATTGTCTGATTACACTAAGCCCTATGCCATGTTCACATACATGTATCACTCACCCCTCTTCTATGCATATGTGAATTTGTACCCTGCCTTGTAATATAGGCAATAGCCATATATGTGTATTGTATATATATACCTTGTGTCTTATATATATATTGTATTTGTGTGTGATGCTTGTGTTGACCTTGTGATTGTGTGTGAGTGCTAGGCTAGACTTGGTTAGGCTTAGTGAGACTTGATTGGGCTAGGACTTGACCTAGTTGACCTAGTTTGACTAGTGTAGTTGACTAGAGTTGACCAAGGGTTGACTTTAGTCTAGAATGACTTGTTAGACTACGTTTAGACCTAGAATAGCTTGGTTGACCTAGTTTGACTTTATAAGCTGACCAGAGTTGACCAAGAGTTGACTTTGGCCTAGATGACCTAGAAAATCTTATAGAATGCATTATAATATTCAATATTACCATTCTGGACATGTTGTGACCTGTGCTGCTCTAAATAGGACTCATCTACTCTGTTTGGACATATATACTCATCGGATACTCAGGATACCAGGCGAGTACATTCTTTGACCGTTTCATGCTTGATAGGATTTACATTTATGCTCTAGATTACTTTACGTGATGTTGTCACATTGTTAACACGGATTGGGACTATATGGATCCCTTTATGAGATGTTATCCCCCTCGGGAGCATCGGGTTACGTCATGTCATGTGCGTTTCACTTTCATCATGTACTCCGGTGCTTTCACCATTCATGTGCACTCTTATGATTCATGTACTCTCATGTTCACAGAGCCCCTATGTATACATTCATGTGCATCCATTTATGGGCCTTCATGTGAATATCATGTGCAATAACACAACTTGTCTGGATCCTTGTGTATTGATTGGGGTACGGGGGAGTATAAATGGTCATGTGAACAATTCCAAAGTAGTATAATCACGTGCAAACTCTTAGAATAATCATGTGCAAATTTAAGCCGTTCACATGTCTATCTTGTACTCTACATCACTAGCCACTGTTAGTTCTTTACTTATAGTAGATATTTCTTTACAGTCATCTCTTTTACTTCACATATATTCTCCAGTGTATCATGTATCTTACTCTATAGCATATTTACATATCCTGTCATATTATGAACTGCGTGAGATGTATTGTGCTCGTTCCTGTCCTGACTGGACCTGTTAAAATATTACAGATGACATTGAGGAGTTCTGTCCTACATACTATGGAGCGGCCTTAGACGACACCTGCGACTTGGACCTCCAGCAGGATCCATTAGCAGTAGATGCTGATACCCCCATAGATTAGGCTTTATCTTATTTTCAGTTGTTATCTCATTTGGATACTCATTGTATATATCTGAGATTTTGTGATGATTGTATATTGTGGAGTTGTTATCTTAGACACTTATATTCTTTCTCTTATTTTGTATTTTATTGTGGATTCAGATCTTATCTATCTACCTTATCGTACTTCTACCTTAGCTGTGATTGAGATTGTGCATTCTATATTGTTCCTCCATTCGGAGAGTATAAAATGTGCAAGTACCTTTAACTGTTAGATGTATGTGACCTAGGACAGCGTTCTACCGCCGACACTGCGGCGTAGGCTGGACGTACCCACTTCTCGTGCCCCTACACTGGGTGCGGGTCGTGACACCCTATTGTGGCAATTTTTACTTCCCTCTATAAAGTAATTACCATGAGATGACGACGACCATACCGTATAGAACTCTGAAGGAGCTCTTGATAGCATATTTGCAGTAGTGCACCTGATGCAGTGGCTATGGAAATCAAGGCCAGATTTTCACACTGAAGACTACACTTTGAAAAGTCAAAACGACCCTGATAGAATTTTAAGAGCAGATGCCAAGTAATACCCCTCTGGCCAACAATCATTTATACCTATCCAAATTACTTGAAGTTAAGGCTTCAACTGCAGGGGTGTTTCGAAAGGTTGCTAATAGTAGTTGTAGTAGATGTCTATACTCACTTCGCAAAAACTTGCTAGTTCTCTGACAAATACCATTTTACCCAAATACTTTTGCCTGACAACAACAATTCAGAACATGATAAAGATGCTATCACAAGTTAAAATACTAGAAAAAAAAACTCATATGAATAAAACTAACAGTGCCAATACAAGCGAGATAAGTAATTTGTTCTCAAACTCAAAATTGGATGAAGGATAGTCGAAGGTTCTAAAAATCTTGCCTCTTCCCTAAACTCCACCCAAATTCTGCCACACAAGCAATGCAGACCCGGTCTTTTGGGGGAAAAAACTAGTCCATTCTAAGATGACAGTATCTATTATGTGAAAATTCAGTGATGAAAAGGACATTATCATCCCTAGTTTTTCTTTTTCCAAAGTACATCTGGTATATACTGCCCTAGCTTCTGTATGCATTCCACGTCCACAAGATATAGATCATCCAAACCTTCTTCGATCATAACGGGGCCAACTATGGAGCATAAGAAAGCTCCATACAAGATTTGACAAAGTTTTATGAACAGTTGTTAACGTGACATCAACCCTCTATGTTGGTGTCAAATTCCTAGCCAAGGTAGACATGAGCATGAGAGAGCCATGCTATGAACCCTCTATGTTGGTGTCAAGTTCCCTTAAGGCACGAGCCTAGACGAAGATCTAAGACAGAAAGTTTAAAAGAGGAAATGTAGGTTTAGGAGTAATTCAGTTTTCTTCTATGCTATTGAATCAAAGAGAAAAATTAGAAAATATAGGAAGTCATAAAAACACAACTGTCATTGAATCCCCTGATTCTAGTAATAAAAAATCTAACAGATTCTGTTACAACAATAACAAATTCTGTTACTTACAACAGAAAAGTAACCAAAAAAATACCTAAAACTATTTTCTTGTTTCTCCTCCTAACTATCCGACACTCTCCCTCAAGTTGGTGCATAGATATCTATCGTGTCCAACTTGCTAACGAGAAACTCATAGTTAGGTTAAACAATCACTTTTGTGAGAATATCAACTGTTTGCTGCATTGTTGGTAGAATGACATACAAATAGCTCTATGTTGCGTTGTTGATACGAATGACATACAAATAGCTCTATGTCGCGTTGTTGATATATACGAATGATATACAAATAGCTTTGCTTCGAGCTTCTCCTTTATAAAGTGTGTCAACTTCACATGCTTTGTTTTGTCATGTTGGACTGGATTATGTGCAATGTTAATCACTGCCTTTTTGTTACAGTACAACTTCATATGCATGGTCACATATCTATTTAACTCCTTTAAAATATGTCTCAACCAAGAGTAATCATACACTCCATGAGCCATCGATATATATTCTGCTTCTGCACTATATTTCGAACTACATTTTTTTTTGTTTCTCCAGGCCACTAAGTTTTTCCACACAAAAGTACAATATCCTGGTGTTGATTTCAGAGCCGCCCTGGGCCCAGGACAGACACGGCGACCACCCATGGCCCATGGATCCAGAGGTCCCAAAAAATCAGTTTAAATATAAATATATTAACATTTTTATATCTAAAATAGAACTAGCATGTTTTATTGACCCCATTTAACATAAAATAATTATGGTGTGATGGTACTATGTTAGGATTGTATATATAAGATCCTTAGTTAAATTCTTGGAGATGACAGTTTTTTTTAAAATTTACTTTTGATTTAGTTTAGATTTATTTATTTTTATATTATGTATAGGGGCCCATTTTGGAAGTTCGTCTCGGGCCCCGATGAGCTCAGGCCTGGCCTTGTTGATTTTCTATCTGTAATTGAGCACGTCCAGTCTGCATCTATATACACCTCAATACTTCTTGTTCATTCTTTTTGAAGAATAGACCCCTCCCTGGAGTGCTTTTCAAATACCTCAAAATTCAACATATAACTTCAAGTGTTCTTCATAAGAAGAATACATGAACTGGATTACAAGCTTACCGCAAACGCAAGATTAGGTCGTACAAGTAGATTGGCTTCACAATGAGCTTTTTGTACCATGATGTGTCCACTCGGTTACATTTAGAATTTTAAAGTTTCTGATTTTGAAGAATTAGAGTATCTGCAAGACGACATACACTCATTCCAGTTTCTTTGAGAAGATTGATAGCATTCTTCCTTTGTGACATTAATATTTCTTTCTTTGATCGAGCTACTTCCATCCAAGAAAGTACTTTACTGAACCCAAGTCTTTGATTTCAAACTCTGAGACCACACATTTTCAGTCGTTCCATCTCAACCACTCATCTCCCGTTAGAATAATGTCGTCCACATAAACTATGAGAATAAATATCTTCCTATTGGATCAGTGTTCTAAAAGGCGGGATTAGGCGGCACCTAGGTGCTAGACGGCTAGGTGCCGTCCAAGATTCCACCGGAATCGGATCCCAAGCAGTCCGGCCAGAAAAGCGACCTTAGGCGGCTCGAAATGGTGGGGCGGCCGCCTAGGCGTGGACGCTCGAGGCGGTGGAGCGGCCGCCTAGGCATTTTGATTTTTTTTTTTAAGTCGAGGATGAAGGATCCGACCCGATACATACCTAAAATGAGAGAATGATGCAGCATCAGCTGCAAACCCGAATTTTAGAAGAAAAGAAAAAGAAGAAGACGCAGCAGCAGAAGAACGAGGAAGAAGAAGACTCAGCAGCCGACAGAAGAAGAAGATGCAGCAGCAGGAGCATCCAACATGTTATGGCTTCTTCTCTTCTTCTTATTCTATTCTCTTCTTCTCACTCTTTTTATTCTTCTTCTTTTTCAGTCTTCTTTTTCTTCTTCAGTTCTTCTCAGACTTTGCTTTTTCTTTTTCTTCTTCTTTAATGTTCACTTGAAGAAGATAACTTGAACAAAAAAAGAAGTGAAGTCAAGTCAGTGAAAAAACGTGAGATAGTCGGAAAAAATGACTGGAAGAAGAAGAAAAGAAAAAATGTGACATTTTATTATGCACAATGACATTTTAGTCTTCTTTTCAGTCTTTCTTTTCTTTTCAGTCTTCTTGTTCTTTTTGTGCACAATGACATTTTAGTGCTTACACAGTGAAGAAAAAATGTGAGTCTGAGTTAGTAAAAAAAATAACAGTGAGTCAGTGAAATTTTTGTGCACAATAACATTTTTATTGTGTTTTTATATAATATCTTTTTGTTATGTGAAACAGAAAAAATGTCTGGAAGTGGATCTAATACGGCATCATCCGACAACGTAAACATCTCAAGTTCATCAATACTTAGACGTTCCTCTACCGATGTTGGATGGAAGTATGGTGCACTTGTTGATCCTGCAAATTTAGACAAATTGAAATACAAATTATGTAGCAAAATTTGTTCTGGAGGAATTTATAGGATCAAACAACATATAGGACATATTAAGGGAAATGTGACTTCATGTCTGAGATCTACGAAAGAAGATCAAGATAAATGCAAGGCGGCTATTGAAGCTAGTACAAACAAGAAGAAGGAGAAGAAAAAACAAGAGGAAATCACAAGGAAAGAGGTACAAATTGATGAGAAAGATGAAGAAGAAGAAATTAGAATTTTGGGATCAAAGAAAAGACCAGATTTTCTTGGAGCTGTGGATAAATGAGCTACATCCATCAATTCCGATAGTGGGGAAAATCTGACAAAAAGGCTAAGACAACAAAATATGAATGAGACATTATTCAAAGAAAAGACGGAAGCTGTGCATCAATATTTGGCTAAGTGGATGTATGAGGCAGGCATACCTTTCCATGCTATTACCCTTGATAACTTCGACCGGTTCATTGAAGTCGTTGGTCAATTCGGTCCAAGTTACTGAAGCCAAGCCAATATATGTTGAGGGAACCACTTTTGAAGAAAGAGACGGAGAAAACTAAAGAGTCACTCAAAAAGCACGAAGAAGAATGAGCTAAAAGTGGTTGTTCAGTTATGACCGACGCTTGGACCGACCGTAAGAGGAGTATCATGAACATGTGCATCAATTGTATTGAAAGTATGAATTATGAAATAATGAACATTTATATAAGTATTAATGGTAAATATTTTTTGCTTAATGGTAAAATGTTTTTTTATTCTTTCCTTAAGGTACAAGTTTTTATTCTTCACAAGAAGCTTCAATAGATGCGCACACTAGGAAATATATATTCCATTATGTTGACAAGTGCATTGAAGAAATTGGGCCCAAAAGTGTAGTTCAAGTTGTGACAGATAATGCGTCGAATAACATGACGGTCGCCAAGTTATTGAAGGAGAAGAGGCCTACTATTTTCTTGACCTCGTGTGCCACTCACACAATAGATCTTATGCTTGAAGGGATTGCTAAAATTTCTAAGTTCAGAGATGTGATAGACAAAGCAAAAGCATTCACAGTGTTCATTTATTCCCATCATAAGACATTGGCTATGATGAGAAAATATACAAAAAGACGTGACATAGTGAGACCGGGTGTGACTCGATTTGCAACGACATTCTTGACTTTGTAAAGTATGTTTGAGAAGAAGCATCAATTTCATGCAATGGTGGGTTCTTCTGATTGGGAATCAAGCAAATTGTGTCATGGTACTGCAAAAGGAAAGAAAGCCTATGCCATTGTAGTAAGTGCAAGCTTTTGGTCTGGTGTAGCACTATGCTTGCAATTGTTTGCTCCATTAGTCAAGTTACTTAGATTGACCGATGGAGATAAGAAGCCATCAATGGATTTTATTTACGAGGAGCTCAAGCAAGTAAGAGAACAAGTAAAGACTGTGTTTCAAAATAATGAGATGAGCTATAGGCCGATCATTGAAATCATTGATTCAAAAGTCGCGGGTCGTCTTGATAGCCCATTGTATTTGGCTGTCTACTTGTTGAATCCTTATTATGCATATAAGGATGCTAGTAGCTTCGATGATCCAACACTCAATGATGGTCTTATACTATGTGTTGAAACTTTTTTCTCCGATGATTTGGACATGCAAGATTAAATCATGAATGAAAAGTTGGACAAATACAAGATGAAGGAGGGTTCATTTGGAAGACCTTTGACATTGAAAGGATGTATGAACAATGATGACAAGTATAATCCAGGTATAACTATATAATTATTTAATAATGTTTGACTTACGTTTCATTGAAATTGAATTCATATTTTCTAATAATTGCAATTTATTTTGATCAGTAGTACTTTGGTGGTTAAACTATGGAGGTCTACCCCCAATTTGTTGAGAATTGCAAAATAAAATCTAGCTTTAACTACAAGTTCTTCCGGATTTGAGAGAAATTAGAACACATTTGAGGGGGTAAGTATCTAACTTTGTATAATTTTTTTCGAGTTACTACTTCGTTATTAATTTCAATAATAAAATACATATCTAACTTTGTATGGTTTTTTTTCTTGTAGATACATACAAAGAAAAGAGATAGACTAGATGTAGAAAGGTTGAACAATCTAGTCTATGTGTAATTCAATGCAAAACTCATAAACAAGAAGAAAAAAGAGGTGACTAATGTTGTGCTACATTCTAGTGTGCCAACACATGCTCAAGGGTGGGTGGTAGAGGGTGGTGATGATAATGAAGATGATAGTGGACCACACCCGGGACTTTCTTGGGCAATGGTTGCACAAGCATCGGATGCGGACGACTACTTACAACCTAGAAGAAGTAGCAGAATTATCGTGCCAGAACAAAAAGTTGAATCGAATGATGGCACCGAAGATGGAGGAGATGAGGATATTGAGTGTGAATGTGATGATCCTTCTATACCTTTTGTTGACTATAAAAATGAAGAAGTGGGGTCTGTGCCGACGGACACTTAGAGGAAAGATATGGGATATTGTTATTTTGTATTGTTATTGCTATATTTTGTTAGTGTTAACTATTTGAATTATGTTTAAACTTGTAGTCTTGTACTATAAATTTGACTATGTTTAGTTATTATTAGAGGCTTTGAATTTGGGATATAATTTTTTTACTTAAACATATTTTCAATTCCTATATTTTTTTATATGCGGCGACCGCATAATATTAGAAGGCCGTCTAGGCGGCCTAGGCGCTAGGCGGTGGGTGGCCGCACGCCTGCCGCCTAGCGCCTTTTACAACCTTGCATTGGATAAATTCTTTGTGAACAATATGATCAGTCTGCCCGTGTACATAGCCATGACTTTTTACTGAATGTGTAAACTTTTCGATTCAGTGACTATTTTAATCCATACAAAGATTTCTTCAGTTTTTAAACCTTGGACCCGAACCTTTTATTAAAGCCTAGTGCTGGATCCATGTAAACTTCTTTCTCCAAATCTTCATTAAGGAATGTATTCTTCACATCCAACTGTTGTAGAGGCCAATCAAGGTTGGCTGCAATTGACAAGAGAACTTTGACCGTGTTTAGCTTTGTTATAGGTGCAAAAATTTCAAAGTAATCAATATCATACATTTGAGTGAAACCTTCATGACTTGTACTTGGTCATGCACAACCATTTGCATCTAATCATCATCTTCTTCTCTGACAAATCCACTACTTCCTATATGTTTTTTCAGGAACCCTCATCCCCTCAAGAATAGCCTCCTTCCACTCAAGAAATTGTAGAGCATCATGTACATCCTTTAGAATTTTCACATATAACAATTGTGAGGTAAAGGTAGAAAAAACATGGGACATATTTTTTTAAGAAACAAAGTTTGACATGGAATGTTTCGTACAATATCTGACACCCTTTCGATTAGCAAAGGGAACATCAAGGTCAAGAAAACTAGTCTCTTGATGATTTGACTATAAATTAGAATGGTTAACTTGAATTTGGTATGTTTGGAAGTTGCCTAAAGATTCAGTTGAGTTATGAACTGTCTTTCTTGACAATGTTGAGAAATCTGGGTCTCATTATCTCGAATTTGTTTCCTCCACAAGTAGACAATGAGTTCTCATGTACCCATTTTTGTCTTATTGCCTAAGCTAGTAAGATTATGAGATGGCTCCATAGAATTTGGACTCTAATTTTTCTAGTTAACACACTATGATTTGTATTTATGAAGAAATTTGGTCTATTCAAAGTTTTGACATAGGAATTCTCTAGTTGGACTCCATCTAAGTACCATGCATCTTCCATTTGTATCTCCCCCTGAAGATGAGTTTCAAAAAACGATTGAAACTCAAAGAATGTGGCATCCTTAATGACAAACATTTTTCTAAAACAAGATCATAACATTTGTATTATTTCCGAGTTGGGGCATTTCTAACAATTTTTTTCTTACTATAGGATCTAACTTGTCCTAGTTTTAATCGTGTATGTGTACAAAAAAAATAGTACAAATAAACAATTTTAAGGGCAAGTAATAGGACAATTTGATAATGAGAAACTTTGTTGAAGGGTATTTAATGATGTTTGAAATTTTAAGATCTTTGTGGGCATTTGATTTATAAGGTATGTAGCCGTTAGAATTATTTCACCCCATAAATACATACGAACTTTATTAGTGAACATCAGGGCCCTAGCAACTTCTAAAATGTGTTTGTTTTTTCGCTCATCCACTCCATTTTGTTAGGGTACGTATGTCATTGCACCAGCTTTGATGTACCATACCCTATTTTAAGAAAATTCGCCTAAAACCTTTTTAAAATATTTTTTGCCATTGTCACTCCTAAATTTTTGTATCTTTTCTTGAAAGTGTGTTTCCACCATTTTGTAAAAAAAATTAAAACTTTTTCGACGTCAGACTAGTCCCGTAGCAATTTTACCGAATTACTCTTGTGTGATCATCAATGAAAGTAGGAAACCATTTTTTTCGAACTTGTTGAAATCCTAGAAGGTCCACATAAATCACTATAGATTAAAGTAAATGGTTTTGATGCTTGGTATGGTTTTTGGGGAAGAAAAAAGAATGATGATGTTTGTAAATTTACAAAAACTCATATTGAAATGAAGACGGACTGTTATTTGTAAATAAATTTCAAAACAAGTGCTTTAAGTAATAAAAACTTGGATATCATAATCTATAATGTCATAGCATCATTATTATCAATAGAAATAAAATTCAAACATGTACTTTGAACTTCTTTTCTCACTTTGGTTCCATCTTCAAAGATATAGAAACCTCCACTTTTTCTAGCACTGCCAATTATCCTCTCTAAGACCATTTCCTGACACCCACACCGAGAGTGATAGAAGTTAACATGACATTGGAGATAATTAGTTAATTTGCTAATTGACAAAAGATTACAGACTGAAGGACGTTATGCAAGTTAAGGAAGAAGATAAAGGCTTTTTCTAAGGGCACCACACAAATTGCTAGGGGCTATCACTTACTAGGGGACAACCCAGGTTTGAGGAACTTTTACTGGGGACGTCCCAAAAATTACTTGGGGCTATCCCACCCCCCCCAAACCCTCTCTTTCATTTCATTTTCATAAAAAATTTCTCTCTCTTCAAAACCCTCTCTCCAAAACCCTACTTTCCAAAACCCTACTCTCATTCTTCCCAACTCCAATCCAACTCCTAACCCTAGTTTTCTTCTACATTTCTTATGATAAATTAGGTTAGAACAATTTTTTGTTTGTCAAAGTATTTTTCGAACTCAGAAAATCTCAGTTTTTTCGTTTAAACCTAACCCTAGAACACGAAATGGCCATTCGGCTGCTGCTCGTGGGCGTCATCTCTGAGGACTGCCGAAGAACGGGCAGTCCTACTGCCAAAGTGGACTGCCATGTTCCAGGCAGTCCTATTATAAAACAGGACTGCAGGAAGCCTGACAGTCCTTTTATAAAACAGGACTGCCATCTCTTCTGCAGTCCTGAAAGAATGATGGACTGCCAGGAACATGGCAGTCCTTAAGGAAAACTGAAACTCTCTGTCACAGAGTTTTACAAATAGGACTGCCACCCCCCTAGCAGTCCTACACTTATGTAGGACTGCCAGGGTAGCAGTCCTACATAAGTGTAGGACTGCCAAGGGGGTGGCAGTCCTATTTATAAAATTATGTGATGAGCTTCTCAAACTGAAACTCTGTCACAGAGAATTATAAATAGGACTGCCAACACCCTGGCAGTCCTACTTAAGTGTAGGACTGCCAGGATGCTGGCAGTCCTAATTGATACTTGCTGTAACTGCAAGTTTCAATTACGACTGCCAGCACCATGACAGTCCTCATTTCGTATAGGACTGCCAGGGGGGTGGCAGTACGAATTGAAACTCTCTGTGATAGAGAGTTTCAAAACTCTCATCACAGAGACTTACAAATAGGACTGCCACCCCCCTGGCAGTCCTAAATTATACGGAGAATGACCATTCTCCTATGTTCTAACACGGAGAATGGCCACCCTCATGCGAAATTAACATTCTTCGTGTTCTAACACGGAGAATAACCATTCTCTTGCTTTTATGGTTAGTTGAAACTTTGAAGGGCCATAACTTTTGACTGGGAGGTCGAAACGAGGTCCGGTTTGTCGCAAAATGAGCGTATCTTCGGGGAGCCCGAGATTAACAGCTTTTTCGTTAGACGGCCTTCCGAAATTTTAGAATCGCAAAAAAATGATGTTTGGACCTCCGTTTTAGCACTTTTAAGTTTTCCAAAATAACTATTATTTTCTTTGGGTGGAAAATTAGTATTTTATTTTCTCGTGTTGTGGTGGTGATTTTCTTCTGATTCTTGGAGAGGCGGCAATGGAGGAGATGGTTTTGTTGAGCTCTGTGCTGGGTTTTGTTGGATTCGGAGTTGAAATCTTTGTTGGATTGTGATTGGCTATTTTCTCTTCATTTACTTCCAGCCCACTGATGTCAAGGTGCTATTCTAGAAAATTTGGAGAAAAAATTTGGGCTAGGGTTTAGAATTTTATGACCTAGAAATGTGGAGGAGGAGAAGAAAAGAGTAGAGGAAGAGGAAGAGAGGAAATGAAATGAAGTTGATATTTATACCATTCTTTGGGCTAGCCCCAAGTAAAAAAAAAATTGATGGCAAACTTGTAATATTTTTGAACATTTCTGGGATAGCCCCTAGTAATTTGTGTGGTGCCCTTAGAAAAAGCCAAGATAAATGATAGATCCTGCTCCAACAATTACTGAGAGTGATTTATCAACAATCTTGATTTTTTTTTGTTCCTTGCACAAGAATTTTAGTGGAAGAAAAGATTATAGCACCTTGTCATACCATCAGTAGCTCCAGAGTCGAGAGTCCATGATCCCAGAAGTATTTTGAGAATTGACACTAAGAAGAGCAGCAACAAAATAGCTTTCTGAGCAAAAGAACAAAAAATGTCTACAGAGATTTGTAGAGATTGTAAAAGCTTGTACAAGTGCTCTAGTTGTTTCTTTGTGAATGGAGACACTTCTGAGTTGACTTGTTGCCCCTGACTTTTCTTCATGGAGACTTGGAACCTCTGTATCATTCACCATGGTAGCATTTGAGGTTTGAATGCGCACCAACTCCCTCCTGTTGTCGTGTGACATGGCTTTCTTGCACACATCACACCATGGTTATGATACCATGGAAGTTTAGAAGAGGAAATGTAAGTTAAGAAGAAATAGTTCAGTTTGCTTCTATGTTATTGAATAAAAGAGAAAAAACAGAATATATAGAGAGACATGACAACACATTTGTCATTGGATCCCTTTAACTCTATTAACAGAAAACAACCTACCATATTTTGTTACATCGGTAACAATTCCTGTTACAACAGAAAGTAACCAAAAAAAAAAAATCTGAAACTAATTTTCTATTTCTCCTATTAACTATCTGACAATGACAATATAGTTTGCTACAGGGAATTGCATTGAATGAATGACAATCCCAAGCACAACATATATTTATAACAAATAGAATACTACAAACAGTGCCCAACAAAATAGGAATAAAAGGAGAGTCACAACAGCTATTGAAAATGAAATTCCAAGAATAGATCAAAAGTAAATATAATGAGCCGAAATCTCTGAAATAAACAGGGAAAAAAAAACTACCAACCTTCTCTTCAAGTTTTAGCTAAAACCCCTAATATAGCCTAACTAGACCTTAATAATTCTCCAGATTTAATAGCTTAACCCAAGAAGAAACTAATTCCAATTTCCAACCTTCCAGCTCTTCTAGATGATGAGGTGGGTTCCATGTAGCCACAAAATTCCTAAGAATGATAGAATTGTGTTATTGTTTAGAAATTTTAAACAGTAATGCCAGAGGAAAATAATCCATAAGAAGTTTCAGGGCGTTTGGTACGCGGTATTTTTTTTATTCCCGAAAAAATTTAAGATGGGAATCTATTATCACGTTTGTTGGCTTAAAAAAAATTATTTCCGGGAATTATAAATACCCGGGTAAATAGTTTACCCACAAAACATGGGAATTCTATCCCTTGAAATAGGTGGGTTTTTTTTTTTGCCCGGACAAAAAAAAAATTGTTTAAATTTTTTCTTCTTTTTGATCAATTTGATTAGTTTTGAACCTTTTTTCTTTTTTTTTTGTCGTTTTATCGTTTTTTTTTTGTCATTTTTTTGCCGTTTTATCAATTTTTTGTTTTTACCAATTTTTGTCGTTTTAAGCAATTGTTTGGTTTTATCTCATTTTTTGTTTTCTTGTCACTTTTGATTATTTTTTGTCGTTTTATCGCTTTTGATCATTTTTTGTCATTTTTATCCATTTTTGTCGTTTAAGCAATTTTTGTCGTCTTTACATTTTTGTTTTTTTTGCATTTTTGATTATTTTTTGTCGTTTTTATCCAACTTTTGTCTTTTGTCGATTTTTTGTCAATTTTTGTGTTTTAAGCGATTTTTGTCGTTTTTGTATTTTTTTGATGTTTTTACGATTTTTAGTCGTTTGTCGTTTTTTCTCGCTTTTTGGTATTTTTACTTATTTATGTCGTTTTTTATCATTTTTGTCGCTTTTACGTTTTGGTGTTTTGGTTATTTTTGTCGTTTTTGTCGTGTTTGGTATTTTTGTCGTTTTTGTCGTGTTTGGTTATTTTGTTTTTACCCTTTTTTTGTTATTTTTTGTCGTTTATACTTTTTTTCGCTTTTTTGGTCATTTTTGTCGTTTTTTAACCGATTTTTCGTCGTTTTTCATCGTTTTTGTCGTTTTTTGTTATTTTGTCGTTTTTACGTTTTTTTCGTTTTTACGGTTTTTTGTCCTTTTATCGTTTTTTTATATTGTTCATTTTTTTCGTTATTATTGTTTTTTTATTTTTTCCGGGAATATTTATATTGCACCAACATGGGAATATAATTTTTCCGGGAATTTAATTCTTGAAATTTGATTTCCGGGAATATAGAATTCCCGGCTATAGTATTCCGCATACCAAACCGCCCCCAAGAGAAAATATGTACACAGTTAACTGAGGTATAACTTAAAGCAACCAAGCTCACATGAAAAAGAAAAGAACCATAAATCAGACTACTGCATAAAGGTTTCTCCAATATATGGAACAAAAGATAAAA
Organism: Iris pallida; assembly: GCA_029216955.1. Lineage (NCBI taxonomy): Eukaryota > Viridiplantae > Streptophyta > Magnoliopsida > Asparagales > Iridaceae > Iris > Iris pallida. Next base: position 15,760,222 of record JANAVB010009999.1, on the reverse strand, counting down.
CAAGGGCAAAGTGTAACCTATTCAGATACAGACATTGCCCGCAATAATGGTATGAAGGCAACTGGCATGTTTGTTACTGAAAACCAGAGAGATGTGAAGTTCTAAACAACTTTGCAAACGGAAAAGATTTGTTGACCTAAAATCAGCACTATCTATATCTGATTAAAACTCGAGCCCAGTTACCTGAAACTTGGGGGAACTTGCAACTTTAGGCCCCGAGTTTCAAATTTAATTCACCAAACTCCCCATTTCACATGAGCTTATTCCATGCCAGTAATAAAGGCACTATAAAAAAAAAGGCTAAATTTCAATTGATACCCTCAACTATCCATGTTTTGCAACTTGATACCCTAAACTTTCAAAATAGCAACTGATACCTGAAAAATATATTTCCAAAATGCCCTCCCCCCCTCTCTCTATTCCCAACCCCCCCCCCCTCCCTCTCCGGCCGCCGCTGCTGCGCGCCGCCCCGCGCCCCGCCGCGCTACTGCTGCGCGCCCGCCGCTGCTGCTCGGCCGCTGCTGCTGCTGCGCGCCATCCGCCGCCCGCTGCTGCTGCACGCGCCGCACTGAGGCTCCGCCGCCGCTGCTGCTGCGCGCCGCCCCGCCGGGGGGAGGGGGGGGGGGGGAGCGGAGGGGGGGGGGGGGGGGGAACGCCAGAGAGGGAGGGGGGGGGGGACGCCGGAGAGGGAGGGAGGGAGGGGGGGGCAAGGGTATTTTTGGAATTTTTTGGATTTTAGGGTATGAAGTTGAAAATATTCAATAGTGATGGTATTAAGTTAACTTTTTAAAAGTTTAGGGTATCAAGTTACAAAACATGGATAGTTGAGGGTATCAAGTTGAAATTTTAGCCTAAAAAAAATTTGGGGCATCACAACTTTGACAGTTCTAGGATGCCAAAAAATTCACAGGTCTAGGATTGCCAAATTTTGGTAAATTATAAGGGCACAGCATTTTTACTCGGGGCTAGCCAGGATTAGGGCTAGCCAGGTTGGGAGGAACTTTTACTGGGCTATCCAAATATTCCACTCAGGGGGCTGTCCAAAGCCAACAGCCCCCCAAACCCAAAAACCACTCTCATTCTAAATTTCACTCTCTCTCTTCACAAACCCTAGTTTTTTCTTCTATCCATCTTCTTCTTCTCCACCATTTCCATTCTAACATCTCATCAAAACCCTAATTTTTTCTCATCATCATCATCTTCTTCCCCACATTCCATCATCACCATCTCCATCAAAACCTAGTTTCTTCTCTTTTCCAATTTCGATGACACCCAAAAAATTAAATAAACCCTAAAATGTATGAAAATAAAGGTTAAATACTTCTTTCCTCACAAAGAATACATGGAAATAAATCCTAAAATGCATATTTCACTCTATTATCAAAATTAAAATAAACCCTAACATGTTTTTTTTCATTCGGGAATGTCGACTTTAGGACTGCCAGAAATTGTGGCAGTCCTGAAAGGAACTTGCTGTACAACAAGTATCTTTCAGGACTGCCTCAATTTCTGGCAGTCCTCAATATGTCTAGGACTGCCAGAAATTGTGGCAGTCCTGCTGTAGAGCATGTCCCTTTCAGGACTGCCACAATTCCTGGCAGTTCTTATTACTTCTAGGACTGCCAGAAATTGTGGCAGTCCTGTTATACATCGAGTCTATTTCAAGACTGCCACAATTCCTGGCAGTCCTCATTACTTCTAGGACTGCCAGAAATTGTGGCAGTCTGTTGTACATTGAGTCTATTTCAAGACTGCCACAATTTCTAGCATGCCTCAATACTTCTAGGACTGTCAGAAATTGTGGCAGTCCTGATATGAATCCAATTATTCTACAACTAGGATTTCTTCCATAGTTTTCTTCTAAAACTAGGATTTCATGCATAATTCTTCTATTAATAAAGAAAAATTGGTTAATAGACTAATAGATTAATAGATTGATAGATTTGATAATCCAATTTCTTCTACAACTAGGGTTTCATCCATAATGCCCAAACAAGAAGAAAATAAAATAAAATAGGGTTTGGAGAAAGAGATCTGAGAAATTAAGCAAAAAATCAAAATAAACTAGGTTTGCAAAAATTGATGTTCTTGTTTTTTTTTTTCTTCTTCTTGTTCTTCTTCTTCTTTTCTTCTTGTGAGGAATGGAGAGAGAGAGAGGAAGAAAACAAAAATTATAACACTTATCTTTTATACCTACTACTTGGATAGCCCTGAGTAATTTTTTCAGTGGCAAACTTGTAAATAATGGGAAACAGTCACTTGGACAGCCCCGAATAAAAAAGGCTGTGCCCTTATAATTTGCCCAAATTTTTTACAGTTTTAGGTCTGCCAAAATTTTGGCAGTCCTGTACATAGTAAGGTGTCAAATTTTGACAGTCCTGATTTTTTTTCAGGACTGTTGCCAAAAGGTCCCCTAACACTTTCTGTAGTACCTTTATCACTGGCCTTATTTAATTGAAGGCTTTCAAAGATAAAGCTAGTACCTTGGCAAAGCTGTTACATGCTCAGTTTTGATTGTAGAACTGCTCTGTTCATGCTTCATAGGACTCAATTTGGTGAACTCAGACTAGCATTACAGAAGAAGCCCAGCACACCATCCTGCGAAACTCCAACATGTTCCAAGAGTAAGCAACATCTCTATGGTCTTTAGCGAAGAGTTAATTCATTAGTAAAGAAAGAAAACGAAAAAAAAAACACTAAAGCATGGGTAAACATGGGAAAGGAAAAAAAAATCATCAGTAGTATGGAGGATATTAAAATGTTGGACTCGGAGATGCCATATTATAAAGCTACAGCAGCAGCAAATAGAACATCATAAATAATAAAAAGAACACAAAAGCATCACATGCCAGTTCATAATGACAAAAAAGAGGTCAATCACTGAATTACTTGATTATGATCACCAAAAAACAATTCAATCTTTGTAGATAAAGAATATAAGTTTTCAGTAACCCATTTATTTGAGACTGCTTGATACACACCGACCATGAACATTTGCGCCTAAAAAGTCTAAATCCAGTAGTTCAGAGAGGTGTTCAAAGAAATTGAGGCCACAATATATCAGCGAGTTTGCTCGTCAAGATTAACATAATTCACATCAGACACATGCACAAAGCTCCGATCAAAATCGTTTGCAGAACTACATATAAGCACTACGGAGCATAAAGATGTAAAGATCATGGCCGGCGTTTACACCTCAAAAGTGGATACAACAGTTACTGATTTTGTGATGTTCAAGATATTTTTCTGAAAACCTGTGACTAAAAACGCCAAGGCCTCGTTTGGTTCCCGGAAGGGAAATCAATTCCCTGTCTTTTTCATGAGAATGGGAAATTAGAATTACTATCAGGTTTCCTTTTCTGTGTTTGGCAAAACAAAGAAAAACATTCAAGATAGTCCATTTGACTTTGGTTGATTGATGCAGGGGAAGGAAAAGAAAAAAAAAACAATGTTCCAATAATATGCTTTCATTTTACAATAAAAAAAACAGCATAAAAATCCAAATGTAATGGATAAAATAGGTAATAACACATTTCAGTAGGACCATTGCTCGCCCTAATTTTTTCGTATTAAATGTTGGGAAAGGGGAAGGGAAAATCAAAGTGTACCAAACATGGCCCAAGTGTACTCAAAGTGCTTCTTTGAGGTGAAAGGTCCTCAACATAGCTCTAGCTCTATCATACTCATTGAGTTGAACCAAAATCGTCTTCAACCGACGAGCAAGCCCAACAGTTTCTTCCTCGCTCAAACCTGATGCCTGCCTCTTCTCCAACTTTCTCCCCAGCTCTGCTACACAATCAACCAATGGCTTCAGCTTCTGACTGTGGTCCATCGTGACTTTAGGCCCATACCAGACCCCTGACAACGACGCAACGATCCTTTCCATTCTCGTGATAGCGTCATGGATATCGGACATAATGCTTCTGACATGAGGGAGGAGCTTCCCGCTCAAGAGATCTTCGAGAGCAAGCTTCTCCAGAACCGGCAGCGAGAATACATCTTTCCACAGACAGACATTTCTAAGAAGCCGGACCGAAGTGCCAAATCGGTAGGCCGCAAACTGGGCAGCACCTGGTACAACTCTGGTCACCTCCGGTCGCCACACAGGTACACTGAGACCAGCAATAGCTCCAGTCAATCGCCTACAGATAACTTTCAAGAGTTCCGCAAGAGCCTCGCTTGAGGCTGGTAGGTAACTAATAACCAAGTTGGTAGCATAGACTGCATTCTCGGTCCTCCGGGTGCTGAACATATCCCAACAATGTTCAACCTCGTGGTGTAGTATGGGAAGAGCTACTTTCTCCATCAATACAGGAATAGGGTTGGCATCAGCATCATCGGAATCAAAATCCCGACCCACCCCAGGAAGTCCAAAATTAAACAGCAGTTTATGCCACTCCATGTCGTAGAAATCCGTCATATTGTACAGAGGATCCCACTTCAAAAGCTCCAATCTCACATAGGGAGAGAAGACGTTGGGTGCACTTAAGGACATATAAGCGTCGCGATAGCTCGAGTTGTAATTCTTCTTCCATTTTAGAACCTTTCCTTGACGATAGAGAGGTCTGAGTACTCGTCAGCCGCGTCGCTAAAGATTTGCTCGGCTGTTTGGAGCAACTCGTCCCGGGTAGACCTGTAACCAGTGCTTTCGCCGTCGCTCTCGTCGGTAGTTACCTCTCCCTCTATTTGGTTCAAGCTGCTAGTCATTAGTTTCGACTCGGCCCGAGCTCTTCTCAGTTTCCTCGCCTCAGCCCGTCGTGTGAAATCCATGCGCTTCTGCAAGTTGACATCCCGCCCAAACTCGTCAACCTGAACCGGCAAGTCGGAATTCTGTCTCGCGGCGACCAGGGCAGCCTGCGCTGCACTGGCGGCGGCAGAGAGATACGTGGCCCCTGAGCCCTTGCTCAGAACCAACATCGCTGCAGTCACTGCAGCCTCCACCTCGTTGCTCTCGTCGGCAGCGTCCGCAGCTCTCCTCTCCTCCACCGCTACCGCCCTCTGCTCGTGAAGCTTCTGCATCTCCTCCTCCAGTTCCTCTATCAACAGCGCCTTATCCTTCAAGAAATCACAGATGACCGATACGAAGTCGCGGAGCTGCTGCATGAACACGTACTTATCGCCCGCCGACTCGAGAGACCTCTCCAAATCAGTGATATCGGAAAGAGCGTCAGACAGTTTCCCGTCAGTCTGAACCAAAGAAGTCATGGTCCGGCCGTGACTCTCCCTGAGCTTATCGGTATTCTCCTTGATAGCTCGGGAGGCGACCGCAGCCTTCTCCGTGATTGTCATTGACGGCTCGCCGAGGGACAAGCCGCTCAACGCCACGGGTTGCTGCGGAGGGACCCCTAAATAACAGAGGGCTGCGGCCCGACCGGTGGCTGGACAACGCTGCTACTACTACTGCTACTCCTAACCCTAGAAACCTCCTCGACCGCTTCAAACCTCTTCCCCAGCCCCTTCCTAAACTGCTCCTCCTCCCACCTCCTCTCCTCCTCGTCCTCGCTCTCATCCCTCTCGTCCTCCGGCTCGAACACGCCCCTGCTGGCGGGCTCGGCCGTGGAAAGCGCGATCCTGCCCCGGAAGTCGCGGTCCTCCTCGTCGCTCGACTCCCCGCTGGGCCGCGTGGCGGGCGCCCCGCCGCCGTCGAGCGAGATGTAGTCGGTCGCTGGGCCCCGTGACTGCCGGAGCCGCTCGCGCTTCGTGCGGATGGCGTTGATCGTGTCCTGGTCCGGGATCCCGGAGTCGCCCTTCTTTTCTGCCTCCGCTCTCTCCGCCTTTTCCTCCTCCGATTTTGCCGCTATCGGATCGGGTTTGATGAGGCCGCGTAGGAGTATAACGGGTTCGGACTTGTGCGGGGGTTTTGGGGCACTGCTGCTGCCGCTGCCGAGGGAGCGGGCGTTCTTCTGGAGCTCAAGGAGGCGCTCTTTGGTGTATTCTCCGGCCTGGGGCTGGAGAGTGGTAGGGATCGGCGGGGGAGCGCGGTCCTTGGAGGGGTTGAGCTTGTGGATCTGTGCGGCGGAGCGGGGAGCAGCGCGGGAGGTGGGTACGGGTCGCGAAACCGGACCCGGTTCGGATTCGTCGTCTTCGTCGTCGTCGTCGACGAAGCTGAGGCGTTTGGGACCGGAAAGAGGAGGAGGAGGAGGGGGCTTGGTGCTCTTGGGTTTGGAGGAGGCCAGGGTTAGGGTTTGGGAGGGGTTGTCGTCGACGTTGGCGGCGGCGGCGGGGGAGGAGTCGGAGCGGCGGCGGAAGTTCTTCCCTCTGCTGCTCATTATTTTGATTTGGGATTTTTTTTTTGGAGAATCTGAGATGGGGCGGGAAAAAATCTTACAAGAAAGTTGGTGGTTTTAAGAGGACCTAAGGGGCTATTCGGTTGGGGCGGATTTGGGTTGGATCTTGTTTCAAATCCGGATTTGGTGTGGATTGTGTCAATTACACCATTTGGTTGCAGCGGGATTCGTGTTGGAGGAAGTTTTGGTGAACGCATTGCAGTTTGTCGAGACAATGGATAGTTGAAAATTCGAATTCGATCCGATTCTGCATCCGAATTTTCGAATATTTTTGAAATTTTGGATATCAGATTCGGATATCCGAATATTTTTTCGGATATTATCGTTTTTCGGATACGAATTCGGATATTAAGATATTCGAATCCGTTAATATCCGATCCGACTTTAATTTGTAAATTTCGGATATCGAATTCGGATATTGGATTCGGATATCTGAAATTTTATATATATTATAGTACAATGTATATGTAATATATATTAATTAAGAGAAAATATTAAAGTATTTTATTATCAACTGACTTTTATATAAATTAATTATAATATAATTTATATATAATAGTAATATATATTAATTATAATTTACAACATAAGAAGAAAGGACTCAAATATGTAGAAAAATTGGGTTTTCGGATATTCGAATAATAACTAAATTTTTAATATTCGGATTTTGGATATTCGGATAATAACTAAATTTTTAATATTTCGGATATTCGAATACTAGGGCTGAAAATCGAACGAACGAGCTCAAACAAAGAGTGTTCGAACTCGGTTCGACTAAACTATCGAACGAGTTTGAATCGAGCCGAGCTTAATGTCGAACACAATAATGATGTTTGAACTCGTTCGATTAGAGACTTGAACAGTTCGAACTCGACTCGATTTTGCTCGCGAGCTCGAACAAACACAAACCGAGCCCGAGCCAAAATCGAGCCATAGCCCTATTAAACCTGCCCTATAAACCAACACTGTGTCGACAGATGTGTCCAAAATAATATGGTCCCAAAAGAAAGAAATTATGATGAAGATGGAGAACGAAGTGCCACCTAACATATAGTATGACAACTTAACAGTGTTCTCTCTTTTGAATCTGAAAACTACATGACGAACTCTATCAATATAGCAACTTCTCTATCCAACGATTCAACACACTTCCCACACTGTTTCTGGAGTCTTAAAGTTTTTTATTGAATTACTTATAATCTTTACTTCATAAATTTACAATTAGATAAGAAATAAAGAAATTCCTAAGACAAAAATTTACTCACATCCATAAAAACAAACAAACAAACATAATATCTTTTCTAAAATAATTGTAAGCAAAGCAACCCATAATTCATAATAAAAAAAACCATGTTGGGTCCAAAACATATCTTAATTGAAATTACAAATCATAATCAGTCCAAAACCATATAGTTTCAGTACACAATTGAGAGTCATCTATCAAAAAAAAAAATTGGCAGCAACCGTTTCTTTCATAACAACATTGTCGGCCGTCGACAGCATCACAAGTCTCTCACTAATCAATAATCACCATTTTCTAGTGCTTGGATATTAAGTATCTCCAGATTCCACTAGACAATTGCAAGACTCCCTCTCCCTCCATGTCTCTTGGCATCAGGAAGAGTAGATAACTTGGATTTGGAGTCTTGTTGCATGTGATGACTAATGAAGGTTATGGTATCTGGAGATTCAAAAAATAAAATCAGACAAACAATGAAACAAATGAAGACAATCTTTACCTAATATGAAAAAGTCATCCTATCCAAATTCCAAACATGTGCTTTCAGTGAAGTGGATTCATATGCTTGAAGTGAACTCTAAAACCTTGGCTTGATATTCGGTAGAGATAAATTATCTGGAAACATGATAAGGGACTTTTAACTGGAAACATGATTCAAGAGTGTGCAAGAAAAAATTATACTATTTTATCTATTTTGATGTCCTGGACAGCTAGAAACGTAGTCATAAGTGGAGATAAATTATCTGGAAACATGATAAGGGACGTTTCTAGCGGTCCGGACGGTGCCTGGGCTTCGTCTCAGATAATGTTAGGCAAGCATTTTAACTGGAAACATGATTCAGAGTGTGCAAGAAAAAATCAAGGTCAAGCTTGAGTAGGTAAAATTTTTAAAAAAACTACATTCCTAAAGTAGTTTTCCAATCCCATTGATACAAAATACCTGAGAATGCCATGAAGAGGTAGCCTTACTACGTGCAGAATCCACAAATAAAATGGAGTAACCTATATCCAAAATCCAAAGCACAAGAAAAGTCAAATTAAATCTTTATCCAAATGCACAAATAATTAACTAGATAAGGGACTTTTAATCAGATCCTAATAATGCTACTTACCTTTCTCTAATCAGATATCATACTCCAAATGGACCTCTTGCATTGACTCTTCATCACGTTGAAGTCCAACCTTAAAAAAAATAGCCAATATCATAAATATTTCAAACAAAATATTAACAAAAATGTCAAAAAACATATATCAAGTTTAAATCATACCTCAGAATTTGCTAGACCATACTCACTACGTAGCCAATCTCCAGTACAAATTAGGGCTTCCACCGTTTCTGGTTTCATTGAACTCCTATACTGATCAAGGACTCTTCCTCCCGCACTAAATGCAGATTCCGAAGCTACAGTACTGACAGGAATTGAAAGAATATCTCGTGCCATCTTTGACAATAACTTAAACTGCAAAGTCTTATTCTTCCACCAATTTAATGCACTAAAATCTTCATCATTTTCACACAAGTAAATACCTTCCTCAAGATAGACATCTAAAGCAGACTTCGATGGTTCAACTTTATCCATTTGCTTAGCCCATATGTCAAACTCAGACCTTCCCTTTGTCTTCCCCTTTATGTGTATGCTAACACTATTAGAAGCTTCCCCTTTGGCCTTGTCTTCATCTTTATCATTACTTATAGCATTTGAAGCAACGTATTCAGCATAAAGCTCATATAATGAATCAATCACATACCTTATATTTTTATCTGCTTCCTGAGCTGGATAAATCTTTGGAAATGAAAATTCAATCAGCTTCATTTTGAATCGAGGATCTAAAACAGCAGCAATTGACATCAACAAATTACATTGGCCCCAATATTTTTCAAACTTAGACTTCATCCTATCCACCATGGATTTCAAATAATGAGTCTCATCAAATTCTACAGATTTTTCATTTAAAATTTGTTTGACTTTCCAAATCTCGGGAAGAAAGAGATTAGAGGTTGGATAAGACACACCAGAAAATACATTAGAAGCATCATGAAAAACCTCAAGGATCTTACACACATTTTCAGCCTTCTCCCAATCAAGATCAGATGGCAGCCACACATAATTGTTATCTCTATCTCCATACCTGGGAAAGACATCTCTGAAGATCAATGCAGACTCCAACATCGCATAGGTGGAGTTCCAACGTGTGGGAACATCAAGAACCAAACGCCTTGCAACAGAAATGTTTACCTGCTTAGCTATCTCTGCAAAATTGTGAAGTCTGGAACTTGACATTTTCAAGTATTTTACACTTAATTTCCCAAATATTTTGAATCACATCTTTAATCTCATGTAAGCCATCTTGAACCATAAGATTTAAAATATGAGCACAACAACGGACATGAAAAATTTTACCCTTGAAAAATAGTTTACCAATTCTAGAAAAGCTGTCTTTCAAATATCTTACAGCAGAGTCATTCGAGGAAGCATTATCAAGAGTGATTGTGGACACTTTACTTTCAATACCCCAATCCGAAAGACAACGAAATATGGCATCAGCTATAGAAACTCCAGTGTGTGGTGGTGACAAACTACAAAAGTTCAAAATACGCTTTTGCAATATCCATTCTAAATTCATAAAGTGAGCAGTAAGACACATATACCCTATCGTCTGGTTAGATGTCCATAAATCAGAAGTCAAACTAATTTTCTCAACACTAGTAAGCATTATCTTCAACTTATTCTTCTCAGATGCGTGCAATTTAATACAGTCATTCCGAATAGTCACACGTGATATTTTTTCAAACTGGGCATTTAACATTCGGCAAAAGAGCACAAAAAACTCATGTTCAACCATTCTGAAAGGATATTCATGAACAATTATCATATTAGCCATATATTCTCTAACACTTTCCTTCGAAAATTTAAAAATGCCCAAGTTCCCATTAGTAGCAGCTCCAACTTTAATAAAATCTGTTCCAGTTAAAACTTTTTGTTTCTTGAAACTAGCAAGACGAACAGAGCATTTTTGCATGTGCCTAATAAATTGAGTTGTAGATCCACTTTTGTTAATAGCAATATTCTTCTTACAATATTTGCACTCACCTTTTTTGACAGGAACACCTTTCACCATCACTGTTATCTTTGAGAATTCATTCCAGACAGGTAACTTCCTTTTTCTACCAGCATCATCAGTAGTCCCATATCCACCTTCTGCCTCATCACCATCTTCAGAAGCATCCATGTTATCAACAAGCTTTACATCATCATCACTGATGGTGGTGGCTAAGGTGGGATTAAGATTCACTATTGCACCATCTCCATCACTGCAAATTGCAATACAATAGGGCTATAAGACTGTTGCTCTCAAGTCCCCCATCAAGAGGGAGAATAAACCCATAATCTGATAAAATAAGAACAAAAAACCATAAAAAAGAGAGCAAAATACAAGTTCACTCACCTGCACTTGAAGGAAGAAGAATATATTTCACTTTATATGCTCTCTATAAATTGGGGCACAAATAGGAATAATAAGAACCAAAACACAAATTTGATATGGGACAAGGACTGGTATCACCAAATTATTTATAGACACATCTAGTATGCCCACACACAAAAAATTAATGCTATCACATATTGGAAATCAAAATTTGAATGGAAATCAAAGGAAAAAAAATTGAAAACATCAAAATTTCACCGGTGTTGAGGATTCTAAGCGTTGGAGTTGAGGATTCGAAGCGTCCACCGCCAAAGAGAATAGATCGAGAAAAAATGCCGCTCCCTCTTTTAGTACGAGCACAGGAGAGAGAGTCACAGCTGCCTCTTCGAGTTCCTTCGAATTATAAAAACCAACTGCAACACTTCAAAGTCAGCCGTTTGGGGAGAAGTGACCCATTTAATAAAGGTATGCCCATGCCGCATAGGTGTGATAGGACATTAGGACTCCAGGACCCATTTAATAAAGGCATGACCCATTTAATAAAAACTGCCTCTTTACTCTTTTAGATCAATTTACTCCACGCCACATGGACCACACGTTATGTCCACATGACACGTTATCATGGATTCATATGATTCATCTATACTCTACAGAGTATAAATACCACTACTAGACCTAACAATCCAATATTTATAATTGTTTTTTACCACTACACTTTAGTTGCAACTAATATTTTTCTCATTTCCCAACTTAAAGACCAGGACCCATTAACTTGACCAAATTAAAAAAACTTATCCAACAACAAATACATACATTATATATAATATAAAAAGTTATAATATAAGAAATCGAGTCGAGTTCGAGTCTGTTCACGAACTAGACCGAGTCGAACAACCTATGGTCGAACTCGGTTCGAACATCAATTCGAACAAAAAAAAAATCGATCGAGCTCGATATCGACCTGTTCACGAACGAGCTTCGAACCGAGTTTGGTCCGAGCCGAACGCGAGCCAAACACGAACTGTTTGAATCATTTTACAGCCCTATCGAATACTAGCATTCGAATTTTTTAGCTAATCGGATCGGATATTATCCGATATCCGTTAAACTAGACGGATATGAATTCGGAGTGTCAAAAGAGACATCCGTTCGGATGTCGGATCGGATTCGGATATTACAAAAAAAATTCGGATACGGATACAAATATTATCATGTCCGTACCGATAAGCATCCATTGACACCCCTAAGTTTGTCCCCAGAGTTTTTCTACCTCCCACATCCACGAGAAATTATTGGATGGGTCGGGTGCACTGGATGGGCCGAGCGCAGTGCACCCGACCCCTCTCCAATCGGTAGATTATCTAGAAATGTGTGCATACACATATCTTCATAGTAATCCGATAGTTGAAATGGAAAGTGTGCACTGCGTCTGGCACATTCAATAATTTACACCAGCGAATGTGGAAAGAAAAAAATAAATAAAAGGAAGTAGCATTGGATGAGATGTGCTCGACCTCCCCCCCTCTCCGTCGCACTCATGGCCTGCAGCGGAGTCCGAAACTTCATCCAGAAAAAAGGAGGAATGATATTGTTTTGAGGATAACACTGGCGAAGTAGTCGATGGTTGCTGCTTCGAGGATGACGAACGACGGTAGCGAAGTCCGGAACCTCACCCATCGTGTCTGTAGTGGCTTAAAAATTATAGCACATAACCAGTAGGCGCATAGCCATCTTATGCGGCAAAGAGGGATGGTTTTCAAAGATGAATGACAATCTAAGAAACATCCTCCTGAACCCTGTGCGTCATTCCTCCAAATCAAGATAGTGAATTTTGATACAATAGAACAGAAAGCGCATATAGCTAAAAAGCGCATAGACTACTCTAACATTCCTTCGAAGATTGAATCGTCTCATGCAGTGTATGGATGGCGGTTACGAGAAGAAAAATCAGTACAATCATTATACTGTATAGCTGTAAAGTGACAGTTCTATGCGGCAAAGTGTATTATGTGGCATCCCAATTGTAGTATGCAGTGAAAGACCCTATGTGCCAGTGTAATGAGGTGCATAACTACATCCCACGTTGTCACACCCCAGTTCCAAAAACATGGGACCGAGACATGTAACCACGGCCAACGGATATGTACTCGAGAATTTTCCCAATTTAATGACATCCTCGAATACGTACTAAGCTGTATCTAAACAATATCATAGTCACAAACATGCTAAATATCATCCACAGAATAAGAAATAAACTAGTCTGAATACGAATAAGTCATGTAATCAGAAATAAGTCATACAGAACCATGCTGAATATAAAGTTGGGAGAGATATATCCACTACTAGAATATTGTGAGCCCCCTATTCTTAATTTTAAATCCTATATAAATAATGGCTAGCTATTGTCATTGACTAATTTATTTTGGTTATGAATATCCCTTACTTATTTATGCTTATAATAATATATTATCCCTGTTAATATTAGATTAATAATAATCATATCTATTTTATTTACTGAATTTAGGTAAATACATAATTGTTATATATACCTGGTAAATTAGTGAAACTAGGTTGTAGGAACTTTATCATCATTGTTGATCTCAATTTTGAACATATAAAATTTTACAATTTTTATTTTTTTGGGCTTACTAAAACCCTAAACCAAAATTCCTTTTTAAAACCTAACCCAAAATTTCTTTTTAAACACAAAACCAAACCTAAGACTAGGGCACAACCCAAGATTTGAGAGGGCAGCAACTCTCACAAGCCTTCGGGTCGAACCCGCTAACCAGGAGAACCCAAAACCCACTTGCCCTTTTTAGTAACAGCTGCTATTAGATTAGGGTAATGGATCCTACCCGAATACCCAAAACCCAAACCCCCATTTCTTTTCTCCCATGCAATTGAATATAGAAGAGCGGGTGCAACCCCCACCCGACCTGTTTGCCAACCCTCTAAATTCAAACAAACCAGTACTGTTCTTCTCCCACCGACCCAATGGTCACTGTGCATCTGCGCGGTGCAGAGCACGCCTGTATGGCGGGTTGGACCCGGCCTCCTTCAAACCCTAACCCTTCCATCTGTGTATTTAACCTCCTCTTTTAATTCTTCTCTCCTAATATTTGAACCCTAGCAGCCGTCTCCACTAAAAAACTTCTCGAGCGCCTCCTTCACCCCGGCACCCTCATACGAACCCCAGTCTGGCAACGAATGTAATGCCCCGCTCCGTACGGTGCATTATGATGAGTCATTAACTCGAAGGGTTGCGTTGACCCGATGAAGTATCGATGCGAATCGATGCACGATGTACGTTGGCCAAAGGTAAGTGTCACGACCCGTACCCCTTTTTTTTAAAACGGATACGAGACGTGTCCAAGCCAGCCTACGCCACAGTGTCGGCGGTAGAACGCTGTCACGGCCATGATGATCAAAATCACAAATAATGCTCATTCACACAACTAATTTAATTTACAATGATCACAAGTTTTACATTTGTAGAAAAATATAAACTTGTACAAATAAATGAATGACTACCACACAACTATCTAGCTAGTCTCTAGGCTTTTGTCTGCAAGTATTCCCGTCACTCCCCAAGCTAAGTGAATCCACGGCTAACCTGAAAATGTTGATTTCCAGTCAGGAATGGAATGAGCACAATTCACTGAATGCAATTTCAAATAAAGAAAATAACTATAAAACAAAGGTTAGACATCAATCACGAGTTTTGAAAATAAACAGGAAATACAGAAAACCAATAGCAAATAAATAGACACGAAATACTCTCCCCAACTGTTAGAAGTACCTTTGATATGTGATCGGTCTCGGGACAATTATGCGACACTGTCTACACTGTCTAAAGTTACACTATCTACACTATCTAAAGTTACACTATCTACACTGTCTACAGTTACACGGTCTACAGTTAATATTGCAATAAAGAAACACTGTCTACAAAATAATAATCACGAACTACACAGTTTAAATGCAATAATAATCACGGTCTATACTGTCTACTTTGCAATAAATAAATTATTGTCTACACTGTCTACTTTGCAATAATAAATCACTCTCTATACTGTCTACACTGTCTAAGGTCAGATCACACATCCTTGGTACTTCTCATTCCCGACTCAACAATTTATATTAGAAAATAATCACATAACCAATGGCCAATCAATAAAATATAGTGAAAATCAATATCGAAATATAGACAATAAACTGTACTCGCCTGTGGTCCTGTGCTGGTGAAACCGACAATCCAAACCAATCAGTGTGCCCCAATAGTCAAAACCCGTACAACAGTCCCCGGAAGCTGAAATAAATATTACCAATGTTCTCAGAATAGTCAAATTAGCTAGGTTTGCCTGTCCTTAAGTCCAATTCTGGATATAGGGGCAAAACGGTAATTTCGGGCCAAAATGGTGTCCGCCGT
>JANAVB010009999.1:15697337-15739837 GCA_029216955.1 Iris pallida | reverse complement strand
TGTGAGGAAGAGGTATCTAAATTTTGGTGTGGTGTCATAAGGGATTGTGTTCATGAAGTTGCTCACCTAGCATGAGGGAGACTATATATTTGTGCAAATTTTAGCTATACGTGGTATGTTTCAAATCTTCACAGAATGGGTTGTATAGTAAACATTTATAGGCTTCTTTGTATGTATAGAACTCAACTGTTGTGTTGTGTCAAATTTCAATAGAGGAGTGTAAATGGTGGAAAATGGATTAGCTAACAACATACTCAAAATTTGATGTACTAAAGAGAGTGGCCAGATATTGTAAAACACATTTATGTTTGTGACCTTAGAATGGATTAGAAGTTTACCGATGAACCCATCAGTTCGTTGAGAAAGTGAGGTTTGTCAGGATAGGTGATAGTTCACCTAATACTGATACATGCTGTAGAAAGAAATAGAGAGTATGTCATTCTGTGTTTTGTTTGAGGGAAAAATCTAGGGTGTGTGAAGTTGATGTGGGTTGGTTGCATGACTGTGTATTTGCTTCCTTGTAGCAATACGAAGTCTTAGAGTGCCTGTCAATTTTTTTTTCTATTCTCTGCGTTATCATAGAGGCATAGGAGTTGTTAGGAAATGATGGTCTATAATTTCAATTTTTTTGTGTGAAATGGTTGTATGGAAGAAGGAGTTGTGGTTTGGTGTTTGCATCTAGGTTA
Organism: Iris pallida; assembly: GCA_029216955.1. NCBI lineage: Eukaryota > Viridiplantae > Streptophyta > Magnoliopsida > Asparagales > Iridaceae > Iris > Iris pallida. Next base: position 15,739,151 of record JANAVB010009999.1, on the reverse strand, counting down.
TAAAGGTCATATTATTGGGGTACTTATAATAGCTAGCATATAAGAATATGTAAACATGTTAAAATAAAATATTTCTTTTAATTATAATAGATTATAGTAAATATTTAATTAGTTCTAAAACTTCCTCTAGGTTCCTTGGGCACTTCGGACTTGGGCGTTGGACCAGTTCCATTTCATCAGCAACAGGGACCATACAAGTGTACCTTGCCAATCTTGTACTTCAGTTTTTAATATGTAGCTTTAAAATATCTGCTTGATTATATTATTGCAATACATAGGGCCATGTTCGGTACTTCGCGTCCGAATCACATCGGGTGTCGATGGACGTTAGCATCATCGGGTATCGATATTAGATGTTTATATTTTGCGTTACCGCGATAATTTGTTGCAGGGTACACTTTGACCCTAGGACATGTTCATGTGACACTACATTACTGACGAATTCTCATACTTGATTATATTTTGGTATCCGAAAGTCCGTGTCTGATTTTAGGATGATGACATTGTTATACATGCATTATTTCTTTTCTATGATGGCTCGATGTCCTAGCTAGAGGATCTAGCCGTGTGTCTCGTAGATACGATTCATGAAGTCACATAGGAGGGGAGAACATAAATCGTACGCTTGGGCTACTTTTTCACATAGTATGCCGTTGCCTCATTACCACAGCCTCGGGGTTTTTATAGTGTGCCATAGCTTTCTTACCGGAACTGTAGGGTATTTCATTGTTTGCTGGAGTGCCTATCAGGTCTCCGGGGTATACCGTGACAGCCTGAGTGTTCGAGTGATATTCTCAAATTGTATTTTCATATTAGCTGGTTATGTTAGAATCACCCACTTATTTCAGTCTTACTTTACTATATCTTTTTATTCATTACTGCCATACACTTGGCCTGTATATTATGTACCTCGTTGCGTCCCGCTGAGGACCTGGTCTTTTCTCCAGATTTACCCGAAGAGGACTACAGAGAACTTTGCTGGATTGTTGATGAGCTCCCGTTATATTTTATGTGTGTGCTCTTTGCATGTATTCATTCTTTCGTAGTTTATATGTTTTATTTTCTGTTGTTTTGATCTCTTAATAGCATAGTATTTATAGACTCATATTATTCCTTTCAGGTCTATTCGGGCAATATGATTATTAGGCTGCAGACTTGTAACTACCATATTTCTAAAATAGGGATATTTTTGTTATTTTGTATTATTTCTCTAGTGGGTATTTTTTTAAATTAAATATGATTGTGGCATTTATTAGTTGACTAACCTATTTATTGGACCTTAACCTGTGAACCCAACTAGACTAGACATGACCACTTGAGCCCACAACCTAGGATGAACACATCTAGCCTCATTTAAGTCATGTTAGACTTGGTTTAGACTAGATTTTAATCCCGCACTTAGTGCACATTTAACCCATTAATTAGGAGATTGTTAATGATGATTTGAGAGGATAAAAATTGACATTTTAGAAGGGTTTTAGAGCTTCCATACTTGGATAGTTATAATGAGCCATTAAACCATCTTCTTCTTCATTTGGAAGCCTCCATAAACCCTAGAAGAGACCTACTTCAAGCCCCCTTCTATTCCATTCAATCCTTCCACCAAAACTCTCCAAATTTCTCCCAAAACCTTCCTAAACCTTCATTCTTCAAGGCTTAGAGCTTGGAGATCCAATAAGCTCGGGGGAAGGTGTCCAAGGAGGAGGAAATTGTGTCTAACTTGACACAAGAGCATTCCACAAGAGATTTTATTGGGAAATCAACCACCCAATAGGTAAAACCTTACATTTTTATAGTTTAGATTCTTCTTCATGCATGACACCTTGTAGGAACACCCACATTGGTTAAGGATACCTTGGGGAGGTGAACAAGGCTCTAAACCTCATTTTTGTACATTTTATTTGGGGTTTTTGTGCCCTCCTTGGAGAAATCCAAGGAGAGCCCACCAAGTGTTTGTCAAAATGACAAAGTGGTCATATTGGACTTGGTTTTCAGTTTTGATCATAGAGTTAGCTTGGTTTTTCATTATAGAGGCATCCTAGTTGATTTTCTAGTATATCTCACTAATTTATACATGTATATATGTGATATCTATATATTATTATGTATGTATATATGCATGAGTGTGTGTGTGTGTGTTGCTACAGGATATTAGTGAGCACTGTCACTTGACAGTATACTCCCTAAGTGGGGTTAGGCTTTTAGGCAATGCATGTATTAGAGCTTGGGATTTGAGTGAGCTTTTCCTCTCATGCCTTAGTATCTTTGTGGCAGTTTTAGGGTATGTATCAGTAAATTAGGATGGGTATCCTAATTTGAGATAAATAAAATGGGTAAGGTGGTGTTCAGAGCATGTGGGGTGAGGCTACTGTTCAGATTTGGATGTGAGTTGAGTGAGTATGCCTATAAGATATTAATATGTGAATGTTAGTCTAGTGAGCAGAGTGGGCAGGGGAGGAAATGAATTTGGCTACTGTCTTTGACAGAGAGTGGTGCATCAATCTTTTGGGAGTGTTTTAATGTCTGCGTGAGTGTCAAAATTGACACTGTCATTGGCAAGGAGGTGAATGGTGTCTAAGTTAGTTGAGTGAGTCTTGAGTATATGTGAGGAAGAGGAAATTGGGCATGAGTGTGTGTGTGACTAATCCAATAATGAGTGTCTCAATACCAGGTATGTATATATAAACCTATATATGAATATATGTATATATACATATACATGTGACTGTGTGTGTGTGTCTAAGTGATTAGAGTGAGTGAAGATGTGAGAGGGACAGTGGCTCGGGTTTATGGCAGTTTAAGGAGAGGGACAATGTAACCCCACTTTTTCTCATTTTTGAATTTTAAAAGTTTTTCTATATGAGATTGATTAAATAACTAATTGATTCAATAAATAAAGATTTTAGAATTGTAGAAAATATTTTTTTTGTATGATAGATTTTCATTAGAAATTCTTTGAGCTTTGTGCCTGGTACTGGGCTTTTGGTTTGGATTCTCCTTCAGTAAGAACTTAATGAGTTCTGGGCTAGGGCCTTGAGCCCATTTATTTCAAATTTTGAATAGAGGTTACTTCGTAACAACTTCTTAGTGGAAGTTGAGAACTACCATTCGAATTTGGAGCCAACATTTAGCGTCTACTTTAAGCGATGTGGCCACTGCCTATATATATCCTTTCCGAGCCTCCATCCTTATGTAACATTCTTTCTTCATCTCTTCTTCCTTTCAAACCGCTATTCCTCATCAAAATTCTATCGAGCCTGAAGAAATTTCGTGACGATGATGGCTTGTGGCGATGAAGACGATGATGGCTCCGTCCTCCCCTGATCGAACAGAGAATGAGCAGTAGTTCTCTTTCCCTTCCTCTCTAGCGTGATGTTTGGTAAGGATCGATCTCCATTTCCCTGTTGATATTTAAATTCAAAGAGTTCTTGTTTAATTTGAGGATTTTCGATTTCCTTTTTGTTTCTATTTAGATCTAGATTGGTCGTGATACTTTTACTTCACGATGTAGCAACGACGAGGTCGGGAACATCAAGTTCGACTGATCTCCGATCAACGAGAACTATCGATCGAGAAAAATCTAGTGGATCGAACCTCATTTGAATTTTAAATTCTAACAGGTGAGAAATCTTCGATTATGTTTGAATTTCTTTGTGCGGAGGTTGGCTATAAAATCTTGATGGTTCTTGAGCATTTAATTTGAGTTTTACTGATCGAGTTTTATTCTTGAGATTATTGATGAATTTCTCGTATTTTCGAGTTGAATTGTTTCAAACAGAGCTATAGATTTTTAACTCTGTTTCCTGAGCACCACCTGTTTGATAAAATGTCACAATAGGGATTTGTGATGCGTTTTGGAGTGTAGAAGCAGTATTCAAGTTCTTAGGCTCTAGTTTCCTTCGATTCTTCTTCCAGGTACTGATCAATCTTCTTCTTGCTGTGTTTGTATTGAGATTTGTGGTTAAATTATTGCTTTGGGTCGATCGCGTGTAGTGTCCAGATTGTCCGAGACTCGAGCAAGTTCGTGTCCTAATTTAGTTCGTGTTCTTCATGAAGAGATCGAGTGTTAGCAGCTGATTTGAGAGTTGTTGTTGTGGTTGTTGTCGTTGACCTGTAGAAGGGGGTGTCACTCATATTTTTAGTTTTGAGCTCAGTTTATGAGCTCTATTTTTTTCGTTCATTGTATACTTGGTGAGAAGCTCTGTACAATTTATATTTCTATTAACCGAGCATGTGGAAGAACAGAGAACTTGCTGTTGTAACTACAGGTTCAATTTGGAGATGATGAATTAGGCTCTTATGTGAAGTTTTAGTAGGATTTTGTGTCTGTTGGCATTGGCGGAGGGAGAGGGGGGCCAGCGGGGTCATGTGACCCCGCTGGAAAGAAAAAAAATTGAGGATTTTTTTTATGTTAGCACAGTTGAAGAGTTGGTGTGGGCCAGCAGGTGTATCATTAACTATGTGAGCCAAAAAACAAAGAAGAAGCAGCAGCTAATCTCTTTTGTGGGCCACGGGTGCATCATTCATGTGAGCCAAAAAGAAAGAATAAGGATTAAGGAGCAAACCATAATAGCAGCTTCTTTGTCCCTCTCCATTCTCTTAGGTCTTAGCTCTGTGCGGCGCTGGATGTTCAAACAAAAATCAACAACCGGTCTCCCGCCCTTAGCCTTCTCCTCTCTCTTCCGTGGTGAAGACTTCTTCAGTTATGATGAAGACTTCTTCGGTTTGAAGGGAATTGGTGAGCTTGCTAAAAAATTAGTTGACCGAAGGAAGAATGAATTATATCCATTGGTGTACTTGCTTTTAAAGTTGGCTCTAGTCTTGCCCGTTGCAACGGCAACTGTTGAAAGAGCATTTTCGGCATTGAAGGTTATCAAGAGTACACTTCGTAACCGAATGGGAGATGAATTTATGAATGATTGTTTGGTGACATACATTGAGCAAGATATTTTCGTAAAAGTTGAAACGGAGGACATCTTGCAACATTTTCAAAATATGAAGCCTCGTAGAGGATTATTGTAAACAATTATTGTCGGTTATGACTTATGATGGAATGCAACTATTTTAATGTGTCTTTGTGATCGAAATATTTTGCAACTAATTTCTGCTATTAGTTTTCTTTGCATTTATATATATATTTTGGATTGAAAATTTACTATTCGATTTTGACCCCGCTGTACCTAAATCCTGGCTACGCCACTGTCTGTTGGTAGTCAATATTGTGCAGTTTGAGTTTAATCTCTTTTTGGTGTAACTCTTGGACAATTGAATTCTGACCTGTAGAAGGGTGGCTCGAAGTCAAGCAAACCTATACTAGCTGCTGAGTTTGAAACGTCCAGTTGAGTATACTTTACTGAGTGTTTAGATTGATTTAGCTGTGTGCTCGAGGAGAGGTCTGTGCACATCTTTACTTTATAGTTTTGGGGTAGATTTTAGTATATTTGTTAAGGGTTCTTCAAATTCATATCTTGAGTGGTTGCTTGAGTATGCAACCTGGTTACAAGGACTGCGAGAGTATTTGTAGGTTAAAGGTCAGTTAGTATTTGGTGCTGATTGTGGTGTGAAACTCCCTTAGCAGAAGGAAAGTTGCAAACAATGGTAAGTTAGAATTCTTAAAAGTTAAGATAGAATTTATATGTTGAGTGTTGCCAACCTTTATGTGCTAATAAACAGTGATTAATATTTGTGGATATATAATCATGAATATTTAGTTCTTGTGAAATAATAACTATATATATGTATATGTTGACAATTGTTAGTTGGTACAAGTACACTTAATCAACTAGTGTATCTTTGACATTTTATATTTAGATATGAAAGGAAGTATCAAGATAAATATTTAGAACTTGTATAGTTTTTAATCAACTTGTAGTTATTATAACTTTTAAAGATCATATAGTTAGGAGTGGGTGGATGATACTTATTAGAGTTTAACCAACTTGTAAAAACATTTAAACAGGAGGACATCCAGCTCCATTCATTACCCGTACTTTCTCGGAGCACGGCAAGTACTTTCTATGGTCTTGTGCATTTATATTTATCTCTTGTACTTCTCTTGATGACACGATGTGACACGATATCTTGTGCTCTTGTAATTTCATGTTCTTGTACTTACTTGTGGTCAGGGAGGGAAAATAAACTAGCTATGTGACCAAACCCAAGGATCAAAAATTTAGGTTGATAACTTAGGTCTCACACCGTGCACGCGGGCCCTAAGCCGTACCAGTTCATGTGCTTCTTGTACTTACCCCAGCCGGTCACATATGCTAGTTGTATTTCAAATATTGTGCAAATGTCATGTCTTGTACTTTAGGTTCATGGTTTACATTCTTGTACTTTATTTCCTGTACTTCCTGTACTTTATATTTCTGTACTTTCATGCTCTATTCCTGTACTTTACATACCATTTCTCTTGTACTCATTTTATATCATGATGTTCTTGTTCATTGCCTAGAATAGTATTTTGCTCCGCTCCTGATTGGATATGTTGCAGGTGAGATGGAGGCTATATGTGACATGTACTACGGGCGGGAGACTGCTGATGTAGTTGAGCCAGCTGGGGTTGCTTAGGACCTAGAGGCCGAGGAGGCCTAGCTATCTTACCTTTAGTTGTTTAATTTTCATTATATTAGAGACTATGGTCAGACTTTACATTTACTTTGCTGGATGAATGTAATAATGCTTAGACATGTAATCTGATTCTGGGAACGTTTATAGATGCTTTGATTGTACATATTCATATTTGCCTTATAGTTTCCCTAGATTGGTACAACTTACTTCGTCGTGTCTAATGACGAAGGCTGGGCGTGTCCGATTCGTGTTCGATTATTCGGAAGCGGGTCGTGACATGTTTTTAGTGGTGGCCAATACAGGTCTATCCTAATAGTACTTAGGCTCTAGAGTACTATTGGGGGACTTGATAAACTAGGGAAACTTGATCACATCATAGGAAAAATTGAGAAAATATGGGAATATCTGGTATATTAACATTCTATAAAAACTTATTACTTGTAGGTTTAGGTTTTAGCAATCAACGAAGTTTTCTTTCTATTACAGGATGGTCACAACCAGGAAGACCGCAGATCAGCCCGGAGCTACAGAAGCTTCGGATCAGACCACGATCGACGTACTAGTGGAGCAGCTTCCACCACCTCCTCCTGTGTTTCCTCCACTGCCTCCGAGGATGATGTACGACGGCGCTCAGGTGATGGCTATGTTCCAATAGTTCATGGAGGCACAGAATCATCAGGCTGTACGGTTCTGAGCCACGGTTGTGGATGCACTCAGAGTCTGAGAGCTGACTCCGCCAGCACCAGCAGCACCGAGGCCAGGGACCGCTAGAGATTACTAGAACCTCTGCCCGATGGATTTTTGGGGCACCGAAGGGATAGTACATGCAGACGAGTGGTTGGAGAACGCCGAGCGGACGCTGAAGATGGCGAGGATTCCAGATGATCTGAAGGTGGAGGTTGCGAGCATATGACTTTTTGATCTTGCTAGAGCCTGGTATCGAGAGGAGCCTCAGTTGGCTGTACCCCAAGTTCTCTAAACAGACTTTAAAACTCTGTTCAAAGAGAAGTTCTTCTTGGAGGTGGAGCGCGATGAGCTTCGAAACCAGTTCGAGGCGATCCAGCAGGGGAGCTTGACAGTCGCAGAGTACACATCAGAGTTCACCCAACTCAGCAGGTTCGCAGAGAACCTCATCAGCACACCAGAGGAGAGAGCTAGGAGGTTCAAGAAGGGCCTCACCAGGGAGCTACGACAGGCAGTTGTGATCAGCAGGGCTACGACCTACACCAACATCCTCAAGGTCGCTCAGGCAGTCGAGAAAGAGATGGACCCAAAGATGAAGAGGGACAGGGACACCGGCAACAGCAACTATCAGACACCAGCGGAGAGGACCCAGATTCAGGCGAGGCCATCCCAGCAGGCAGCACATCAATAACATCGTCCAGCCAGAGTTACTGCACATCAGCCACAGAGACAGTAGTTGGCAGCTTCTTGCGCTTTTTGTCACCGTCGGGACACCACTTTGACGAATGCTGCGAGAGGCTCAGGCTTTGCTTATTTTGCGGCTCAGACGCACACCAGATGAGGGATTGCCCACAGCCTGCAGCTCGACTAGTGGAAGGACCCCGAGGAGCTGAAGGACCACCATCTGCACCACTCTGAGGACCATCAGCTGCACCACAGAGGGGATTAGCTCTACCCACTTAGCAGCAGTGATTTGCTTAGCATCAGCAGCAGCAGAGGGGAGGACCACAGCAGGGACATGCTTATATCATGGCTATAGTTGAGGAGGATGAGGCAGCTCCAAACGTGATCACAGGTTCTATTTTATTATATTTATTTCCTACCATAGCATTGTTTGATTCTGGAGCCACACAACTTTGTATCATATGAGTTTCTGCATAGACACGGATTCATACCCAAGCCCACTAGAAGGAACTGTCGAATTATGGTAAGAAGTGGGGTAGTGCCAGTCAGTGAGATGGTTGATTGCCCTATTACTATAGCTGAAAGGGAGCTTAGGGCTCGACTCCTAGTGATGCCATTGCCCGGATTTGACATAGTCCTCGGCATCGACTGGTTGAGCGAGCAGTTTGCTGTAATATACTGTCACGAGGGGAAGGTTACTTTCAGCCCGCTTGGAGTTCTACCATTCGAGGTCAGAAGACGAGTTGCAGAGAGGCCAGAGGGAGTCTACTTCGGAGCAGTTGCAGAAGACCAGGAGTTGTCGTATCCGCTGATTGTCGAGTTTCTCAACGTCTTCCCCGAAGAATTGCCAGGATTGCCGCCAGATCGAGATACGGAGTTCACCATCGACTTATTGTCCGGATCAGCGCCGAAGTCCCAGCATTGCTACAAAATCAACCCGAAGGAACCTACAGAGTTGAAGGCCCAGATTGATGAGTTGGAAGGCAAAGATTTTATTCAGTCCAGTGCTTCACCCTGGGGAGCACCGGTACTCTTCGTGCCGAAGAAGGATGGGACTGTTAGAATGTGCATTGATTACCATGCACTCAATAACATCACCATCAAGAATAAATACCTATTGCCACAGATAGATGAGTTGTTTGATCAGCTGAGTGGGGCGAAAGTCTTCTAGAAAATTGATCTTCGGTCGGGGTATCATCAGATGAAGGTTCGGGAGCAGGATATTCCGAAGACAGCCTTCAATACCCGATACAGCCATTATGAATTCTTGGTGATGCCGTTCGGACTCACCAACGCTCCAGCGGTGTTTATGAACTTTATGAATAAGGTCTTCCATAAGTATCTGGACAAGTTTGTCGTAGTCTTCATCGACGACATCTTGATCTATTCGAAGACTAAGGAAGAATATATGGAGCATCTGCGGATTGTCTTAGAGATTCTGTAAAATGAGAAGCTGTATGAAAAGCTCTCCAAATGCGAATTCTTTTTAGACAGAGTAGAATTCTTAGGCCATGTGGTGACTGGAGAGGGGATTGTTGTGGATCCCAAGAAGATTGAGGCCGTGAAAGCATGGGCACCACCCAAGTCAGTAGCTGAGGTTCGTAGTTTCCTGGGGCTAGCAGCTTACTACAGAAAGTTTATGAAAGACTTTACCAAGATAGCAGAGCCAATGACCAAGCTTACACGAAAGGACGAAGGGTTTATCTGGAGTGATGCTTGCCAGTTAGCATTCGAAGAATTAAAGTGAAGACTTACTACAACTGTTACGACCCGTATCCTATTTAGGGGCACGAGTACGTGGGTACGTCCAGCCTACGCCGCAGTATCGGCGGTAGAACGCTGTAAAGGTCATCTAGAATATATAGAATCTAAGACACAATATTATAACTTGTCATCTCCGTACGGAGGAATATAACCACAACTCAATCACATAATTCTAAGGAAGATAAACACGATGATAAAGATAAAGATAAAGATAAAGATGAGATAAATAGTCTGAAACAACGCTGAGTCACAATCACAAGTTCAGAAACCAAGACATAAAACAATATCCTAAAATAAATACTACAAGTCTCAAAGTATCAAACTGGAATGTAATCAAGATAAAATCTAGGTAAACTAGGTCACTACTGGCGGTGCATCCTCTATGAGCACCGGGTCCACAGGCTGGTCCTGGTCGTAGGCTCCATCTATGCCAAACCCGCAGTAGGTAGGGCAATCTGCATCTAAATCCTCTAAAAAATAACGGAGGTTATCCTGTCAGGATATAAGCAAGTACAAACACCAACAGCTGTTCCATGTGAATTGACAAATACTATAAGAGACAATCATAATGAAATACAAGATGAAATGTCAAGACTGAAAGTAAAACAGTACAAGAGAACTGGATATCATGTCATGTGTGAGATATAAGATAAAAATGGAGTATAGACAATGGAAAGTAATCTGAGGTATGATGTAAACATAAAAATAAAGTGCCATGAGATATTAGAGCGTTATGTGATCGGCTTGGGTCAAGATCAGGATGTTCCATTTGACCGGCTATGCACATGTAGTATAATAGTATAGGGATCAGGCCAGCCAAAATGGAAAACTATGCACAAGTAGTATAAGGTCAGGCTATACCCTACGTGTGGTGAGGGTGAAGCTATGCACAAGTAATAAACAAGTAGGGATATAATCACATAACCTCTAATAACTCCCCATCCTCGAGTGGTATAATGAATCCAGACATGACAGGTCATGACACGGTATTCGAAGAACAGGGGGCCCGCCTACTCCCAAATCGGTATCTATACAAGTACAGGAAATAATATCGAATAATGTACTCATATACCAGGTAAATCGGGAATGACATCTCATGACGAGATTTACGTATACTAGCCCGCGTATCCTCGTGTTGGGAATCAAGTATAACACTACAACTAAATCGAATATAATAGATATGAAAGCAATGAAAACTATCAGAGAATGTACTTGTCTGCTGTCCTGAGCTGAGAAAAATGATTATACCAATCACTCAATTAAGCCACGAGCAATCAACTCGCACAACAGTCTCCTAATGCTGAAACAGACATTACTAACATTCTCAAAATGGTCAAATTAGCTAAAAATTCCTACCTATAAGTCCAATTCTGGATACAGGAGCAAAACGATAATTTTGGATCAAAATGGTGTCCGCCGTTGGACCCACTTTACACCGAAAAACATACCAGAACCTACGGTCTCTAAAGTCATCAAACTATATGTATACATGTTCGGTTTGACGAGATGAACTCAACCGTATGTCCAAAGTTAGATTCCGGTGGACCGTGCACAAATTCGTCCCTTGGATCGGGTCGCGGACCCGCCAAAATAGCGTTCCGATCAACCGTCTCAGAATCGGACCAAACTTGGCATACAAGACCAGAAAAATGATACGGTCCTGTTGGCACAAGTTTCGTCTCGATATAACGAGTGTGCATAAAATAATTGACAAATTTACAAAAGACCGATATGGTGAATTTTGACGGATACGTATCAAATTCGTCGCGCACACGCGACCAATTTGAATTCCGTCAAAGTCCACACGTCCACGAAGTCGATACACACCTTTTGATACTTCAGTTCGTGACTACGTCGCCCGGATTGACGGGACGGACGGCGTATCAGAATAATTTTTCTAAAAATTCAGTTTTGAAAATCAGTTTTTTCTTCAACTTTACAAACCAATAACTTTCTGTACAGTTCATAAAATTTAATTCTATAAAAATGGTTTTAAAACCCTATAGGTTGTCTATAAGTCTCTTTAAACCAATTTTGAAAACTCACAACACGCTGGTCGCAAATCGGCCACAAAGTTGAAATTTTGGGACAGTTTCTAACGCCCAATAAATCAAGTTTTTTTCAATTTTGGAACTCGTTTTTCGTCTCACATGGTGCGAATCGGCACGAACTATTTGAAAGGAATTAAAGGTGTATATGTTAGGATCATACCTGACTAAGTGGTTTGCAATACGACTGAGCGAGGAAGGAAAAATCTATTTTCGAAGTTGGCTCTTCGCTGACAGCTTCCGTGCGCGGGTGGGCTGCTCGTTGCGCGTTTTCCGACGATGGACGGTCGCGGATTGGTCGACGACGACGTTGGGGCGTACGCTGGGTTGGGGGTGACGGCTTGGGTTTGGTTTTTCTAAAAAATTTCCTCTCCCTCTCTCTATCGGAATATATATATATATATATATATATATATATATATATATATATATATATATATATATATATATATATATATATATATATATATACACACACATATACGCGTTTAATAGGAAAGGGGGGGCTCGGATTTCATATGCAGCTATTGCTGCATTGAAAAAAAACGTGTGTGTGTGTGTTTATTTTGGTGTTGTTCAATTTTGACTTTGGCTAACCTATTTTGACTTTTATTATACCATTATACATTATATATATATATATATATATATATATATATAAAAATATATATATATATATATATATATATATATATATATATATATATATATATATTTTATATATATATATATATATATATATATATATATATATATATATATATATATATATATCCCATAAATGGAATAATACCTAAATATATATATAAATAAAATCAGAATTAATTTATAAACAAAAACTAAATATTTTATTTTATATATTTATTAAATATATTAAAGCTTTTATAAATAAAAACTCTATCAATACAATACCTATTTAACTAATAATATAAAAACACTAACAATAATATTTAAATAATATTAAAATATTAAAATATTATAGATGACTATATTAGGCCTATTCAGGAAAGTGGGGGTGACAACAACACCAATTTTAGCTTTGCCATCGGGATCTGGAGGGTTCGTCATCTACAGTGATGCATCAGGAAAAGGCTTGGAATGTGTGCTTGAGCAGAACAAGAAGGTTATTGCTTATGCTTCTAGACAGTTGAGGTCCTATGAGAAGAATTATCCTACTCATGACTTGGAGCTTGCAGAGTTATTTTTGCCTTAAAACTGTGGAAGCACTATCTGTATGAAAAGAGAGTGGACATCTTCACGGACCATAAAAGCCTGAAGTATGTCTTTACTCAGAAGGAACTGAATATGAGACAACAAAGAGGGCTGGAACTCATGAAGGATTTCGACATCAATCTACAATACCATCCTGGAAAGGCGAATGTGGTAGCAGATGCCCTTAGTCGATATCCTGTTGCTATGTTCCTTACTATGGATCGACATCTTCTTGAGGATCTTGAGAGTCTGGGGATCGAGATCATTCTTTCGGCAGTTCAGGGGCAGCTGATGCACATGCAGATACAGCCAGGACTGATAGAGAAGATCAAAGAGGCCCAGTTTCTAGATGAGGGGCTCCGATGTCTCAGAGGTCAGGCAGAGGCAGGATTGCTAGATGACTTCACTATTGCAGAGGATGGATCCCTGAGGCACGGAAACCAGTTGTGTGTGCCCAAGGATTTACGAGAGGAGATTATACAGAAGGCCCACCAGTCGTAGTATTCTATTCATCCTAGATCTACCAAGATGTATAAGGATCCACGGGAGTATGTTTAGTGGTATGGGATGAAACGAGAAGTTGCCAGATTTGTTTCTAGATGCCTTGTATGCCAGCAGGTCAAGACAGAGCGCCAGAGACCAACAGGATTACTCCAGCCTTTACCTATCCCGGAGTGGAAGTAGGAACACATAACCATGGACTTTGTCTCTAGTTTACCACGTACGCCCAGTGGCAAGGATGCCATTTGGGTTATCATGGACATATTGACGAAATCTGCTAACTTCATTCCGTTAAAGGTAGGACTGTCGATCGAGAAGCTTACAGACCTCTATATGCAATAGATCGTACGAATTCACGGAGTGCCAGTGAGTATCATCTCAGAAAGGGACTGTCGTTTCATATCACACTTCTAGAGGAGTCTACAACTGAGCCTGGGTACACAGTTGAAGTTCAGCATGGCCTATCATCCGTAGACAGACGGGCAGTCCGAGAGGACCATCTAGACATTAGAGGACATGCTACGAGTTTGTGCATTGGGCTTTGGCGGATCGTGGGAGGATCACTTGTATCTTGTCGAGTTTGCCTATAACAACAGTTATCAAGCTAGCATCGAAATGATACCATTCGAGGTACTATATGGACGAAGATGTCGTACACCTTTATCTTGGGACGACGTGGGCGAGAGGACTTTTCTTGGGCCAGAGATGGTGGTAGATTTAGTCGAGAAGGTCAGACTGATCAGAGAGCGTCTCAGAGTTGTACAGGATCGGCATAAACACTGGACGGATAGCAGCAGAAGGCCCCTGGAGTTTGCAGTTGGAGATAGAGTGTTCCTGAAGATCTTGCCGACCAGAGGTACTATTCGGTTTGGTAGAGGAGTGAAGCTCAGCCCCAGATACATCGGGCCCTTCGACTTGACAACACGGATTGGCGTTGTGGTATATCGACTGATGCTTCCTGGTAGCCTGGAGAGAGTACACGATGTCCTTCACGTGTCCCAGCTCCGTCACTACATTCCTGATCTAATTCATGTGGTAGACTACTTAGAGCTGGAGGTGGGTCTGAGCTTGACCTACGAGGAGCAGCCGGTGGAGATCCTTGATCGGAGGGAGAAGCAACTGCAGAATCAAACTATACCGCTTGTTCGAGTCATATGGAGACATCACTCTCTAGGAGAGTCCACATGGGAATACGAGAACGAGATGCAAGAACGCTATCCCAGGAGAGTCCACATGGGAGTACGAGGACGGAATTCTTTTGAGGGGGGAAGCTTTGTAACCCCACTTTTTTCTCATTTTTGAATTTAAAAGTTTTTTCTATATGAGATTGAATAATAACTAATTGATTCAATAAATAAAGATTTTAGAATTATAGAAAATATTTTTTTTGTATGATAAATTTTTATTAGAAATTCTTTGAGCTTTGAGCCTGGTACTGCCGCATTGGCGGAGGGAGAGGGGGGCCAGCGGGTTCATGTGACCCCACTGGAAAGAAAAAAAATTTGAGGATTTTTTTATGTTAGCACAGTTGAAGAGTTGGTGTGGGCCAGCAGGTGTATCATTAACTATGTGAGCCAAAAAACAAAGAAGAAGCAGCATCCAATCTCTTTTGTGGGCCACGGGTGCATCATTCATGTGAGCCAAAAAGAAAGAATAAGGATTAAGGAGCAAACCACAATAGCAGCTTCTTTGTCCCTCTCCATTCTCTTAGGTCTTAGCTCTGTGCGGCGCTGGATGTTCAAAAAAAATCAACAACCGGTCTCCCGCCCTTAGCCTTCTCCTCTCTCTTCCGTGGTGAAGACTTCTTCAGTTATGATGAAGACTTCTTCGGTTTGAAGGGAATTGGTGAGCTTGCTAAAAAATTAGTTGACCGAAGGAAGAATGAATTATATCCATTGGTGTACTTGCTTTTAAAGTTGGCTCTAGTCTTGCCCGTTGCAACGGCAACTGTTGAAAGAGCATTTTCGGCGATGAAGGTTATCAAGAGTACACTTCGTAACCGAATGGGAGATGAATTTATGAATGATTGTTTGGTGACATACATTGAGCAAGATATTTTCGTAAAAGTTGAAACGAAGGACATCTTGCAACATTTTCAAAATATGAAGCCTCGTAGAGGATTATTGTAAACAATTATTGTCGGTTATGACTTATGATGGAATGCAACTATTTTAATGTGTCTTTGTGATCGAAATATTTTTCAACTAATTTCTGCTATTAGTTTTCTTTGCATTTATATATATATTTTTGGATTGAAAATTTACTATTCGATTTTGACCCCGCTGTACCTAAATCCTGGCTATGCCACTGGGTACTGGGCTTTTGGTTTGGGTTCTCCTTCAGTAAGAAATTAATGATTTCTGGGCCAGGACCTTGAGCCCATTTATTTCAAATTTTGAATAAAGGTTACTTCGTAACAACTTCTTAGTGGAGAACTACCATTCAAATTTGGTGCCAATTTTTAGCGTCTACTTTAAGCGATGTGGCCACTGCATATATATATATCCTTCCCGAGCCTCCATCCTTCTGTAACATTCTTTCTTCATCTCTTCTTCCTTTCAAACCGCTATTCCTCATCAAAATTCTATCGAGCCTGAAGAAATTTCGTGGCGATGAAGACAATGATGGCTCGTGGCGATAAAAATGGCTCCGTCCTCCCCTGATCGAACAGAGAACGAGCAGCCGTTCTCTTTCCCTTCCTCTCTAGCGTGATGTTTGGTAAGGATCGATCTCCATTTCCCTGTTGATATTTAAATTCAAAGAGTTCTTGTTTAATTTGAGGATTTTCGATTTCCTTTTTGTTCCTATTTAGATCTAGATCGGTCGTGATACTTTTACTTCACGAAGTAGCAACGACGAGATCGGGAACATCAAGTTCGACTGATCTCCGATCAACGAGAACCGATCGATCGAGAAAAATCTAGTGGATCGAACCTCATTTGAATTTAAAATTTTAACATGTAAGAAATCTTCGATTCTGTTTGAATTTCTTTGTCCGGAGGTTGGCTCTGAAATCTTGATGGTTCTTGAGCGTTTAATTTGAGTTTTACTGATCGAGTTTTATTCTTGAGATCATTGATGAATTTCTCGTATTTTCGAATTGAATTGTTTCAAACAGAGCTATAGATTTTTAACTCTGTTTCCTGAGCACCACTTGTTTGATAAAATGTCACAACAGGGATTCGTGATACGTTTTGGAGCGTAGAAGCAGTATTCAAGTTCTTAGGCTCGAGTTTCCTTCGATTCTTCTTCCAGGTACTAATCAATCTTCTTCTTGCTGTGTTTGTGTTGAGATTTATGGTTTAATTATTGCTTTGGGTCGATCGCGTGTTGTGTCCAGATTGTCCGAGACTCGAGCAAGTTTGTGTCCTAATTTAGTTCGTGTTCTTCATGAAGAGATTGAGTGTTAGCAGCTGATTTGAGAGTTGTTGTTGTGGTTGTTATCGTTGACCTGTAGAAGGGGGGTGTCACTCATATTTTGAGTTTTGAGCTCAGTTTAGGAGCTCTATTTTTTCGTTCACTGTATACTTGGTTAGAAGCTCTGTACAATTTATATTTCTATTAATTGAGCATGTGGGAGAACAGAGAATTTGCTGTTGTAACTACAGGTTCAATTTGGAGATGATGAATTGGGCTCTTATGTGAAGTTTTAGTAGGATTTTTTGTCTGTTGGTAGTCAGTATTGTGCAGTTTGAGTTTAATCTCTTTTTGGTGTCAATATAACTCTTGGACAATTGAATTCTGACATGTAGAAGGGTGGCTCGAAGTCAAGCAAACCTATACTAGCCGTGAGTTTGAAACGTCTAGTTGAGTATACTTTACTGAGTGTTTAGATTGATTTAGCTGTGTGCTCGAGGAGAGGTCTGTGCACATCTTTACTTTATAGTTTTGGGGTAGATTTTAGTATATTTGTTACGGGTTCTTCAAATTCATATCTTGAGTGGTTGCTTGAGTATGGAACCTGGTTACAAGGACTGTGAGAGTATTTGTAGGTTAAAGGTCAGTTAGTGTTTGGTGCTGATTGTGGTGTGAAACTCCCTTAGCAGAAGGGAAGTTGCAAACAATGGTACGTTAGAATTCTTAAAAGTTAAGATAGAATTTATATGTTGAGTGTTGCCAACCTTTATGTGCTAATAAACAGTGATTAATATCTGTGGATATATAATCATGAATATTTAGTGCTTGTGAAATAATAAATATATTTATGTATATGCTGACAATTGTTAGTTGGTACAAGTACACTTAATCAACTAGTGTATCTTTGACATTTTATATTTAGATATGAAAGGAAGTATCAAGATAAATATTTAGAACTTATATAGATTTTAATCAACTTGCAATTATTATAACTTTTAAAGATCATATAGTTAGGAGTGGGTGGATGATACTTATTAGAGTTTAACCAACTTGTAAATGATTGAACTGGGGATTCCCAGGACCCTTACTTTGGTGTGCGTACTGATCGATAGAAAGTTAAACAGATTTAATACGTGTTCTAACCCTTCGTAGACGGAAACTAGGGTTCACAAATTATACCTACGGCGGAAAGAAGACAAGTAATTCCTGGCAATCTCGAGCGGACGATCCCAAGATCTTCTGCACATATTCCTTCTTCGAGTTGGACGTTGTGTGGGCGACGATCTCCCAACCTTTTCTTCTCCTTGGCATCCCTCTCTTTCTCTCCTTACATGAATCACGAATTTAGAGAAAGCTTCAGATTTCTGATCAGTCGTTTGGCGGCCAGAGAATAGAGAATATATATAGGCTACGACAGGAACCATGAGAAAAAAGTAGGGTTAGGCCTCCTAACTGTCACGACCTGCACCCAAAAGTAAGTGTACGAGAAGTGGGTACGTTCATCCTACGCCGCAGTGTCGGCGGTAGAACACTGTCCTAGGTCAATCATCTAACAATATAATGTACCTGTACAGTATATACACTCTGAATGGAGGTGATATAGTAGAATACAGTCTCAATCACATCTAAGGTAGAATATGATGAGATAGATATATATAAACGAATCCACACAAGGTATACAATAGATAGAAGTCTAAGTGTCTATGATAACATCTCCACAAACATCCAGATAAAACAAACTCCCAATATATACAATAATGCATCAATGAGAAAGATAAGGTAAGAGTTTAAGCTAGCAGTCTAAACCACTGGTGGCAGATCCTCTACTGCAAGTGGGTCCAAGTCACAAGTGTTGTCTATAGCTGTACCATAATAGGTAGACACCAGAGCCTCATCCTCGTCCTCTGTAATATTTTCAACAGGTCCAGTCAGGACAGGAGCGAGCACAATACATCTCAACAAATCATAACAGGTTAGGAAATATAAACATGCTAAAGAGTAAGATACATGAAACTGAAAGAACAACGTGATATGAAAGAGAGAGACTGTAAGTAAATATCTACAATATAATAGAGAACTAATCAGTGACTAGTGATTCAGAGTACAAGATAAACATGTGAACAACTGGAGGGTGATTCATGACTATACTAAAGAGGTAATTCATGACTATACTACTTTAGAATTATTCACATGTTCATTTCTACTCCCCCATGCCCAATCAATACACAAGGATCCATTCAAGTTACATTAAGATTCATGACTATACTACTGGCCCATAAAGGGTGATTCAAGAGTGATTCATGAATATATTCGTGAAGGCTCTGTGATTCATGAGAGTACAGGAATCACAAGCTGATACATAAAGATTCATGATAATAGAAGCATAAGATACATGATGTAAGTGAAACACACGAGACATGAGTATCTGATACTCCCGAGGGGGATAACATCTCATGAAGGAATCCATATAGTACTAATCCGTGATACCAACGTGTCAGCATCAAGTAAAGTAATCTAAAGCAGGAAATATAATCCTAAACAAGATATAAAATGATCAGAGAATGTACTCGCCTGATATCCTGAATATCTGAAGAGAATATACTGTCCGAGGAGTGGTGTCTGGCTCCTATAGGACAGTACAAGTCACTACATGTCTAAAATAGTAAAATAGACTGCTATAATGCATCTACATGATGTTTGGGGTCAAACTAGGCTAAAGTCAACCTTTGGTCAACTCTAGTAAACTACACTAGTCAAACTAGGTCAAGCCTAACCCAAACAAGTCTCACTAAGCCTAGCTACCCTATTCTAGCAAGCACACACCATCACAAGGCCATACCAGTCTACCAACACACAAATCACATGTGCATTCATGCCATACACATAGGCTATGTGCCATATATAGCCTATAGGCCATATAGTCTATATGACACATATTATATATACACAATATAAATAATATTCATATATATATATATATACCACATTATTATATCAAGCATATAGATAATATTTACACATAGTGATAGGGACAAATGGGCATGTATGTATGTGAGTGTGTGAACAACTAACATGTGTGTGTGTAACATTATGTGTGTGTAACAGGAATCAGTAGATAGCATACTAAGTCTCATACACTACAAGAAAAATGATCATTTACGGCACGTGAAACACGCCGTAAATGATCTTTCACGGCGTACATTTTGGTGCCGTAAAAGACCATGCCGTAAATGATCATATTATTTACGGCGCATTGAAGAACGTCGTAAATGTTAATATACACGCTGTAAATGTAAACAAATTAACGCCGTAATTGTTTTTTTCATAGAATTCGACAACCATTTACGGCATATTTAGTGTGCCGTAATTGCTCTTTCACAGCATACGTTTATGCGCCGTAATAGATATTCGCGCAGGATCAAATACGGCGTATGTATGCACGCCGTAATAGCTATTCTCGTAGGATCAAATATGGCGTATATTTTGATGTCGTAAAAGATATTTTTGACAAATTATGTTTACCATTTATGACATATGTAGCATGCCGTAAATAATATTTGATAAAAAAATTCATCAAATTATTATTACACCAATCCCTATTTATTTAAACAAGGATATCAATGGTAAACAAAGTATAAAACATAGCAAAAATAAGTTTAAAAGATAGTTGACTGACATATAATACCAATCAAACTACACAAGTAAAAAGTAATTCAAATAAACCCAGCGACGTGAGATCATAAAAAATAATCAGATTCAGTAGCCAAAATGTGTGTATCAATGTGACAGTTTGTTAGATAGGGAAATGTGTAAATTAATGTGTGTTCATGACAGTTCATGTGTGTGTAGAGAGTGTCATAGGATTCTCAGTATTCCAGTTTCCAGATTTTATGTGTGTGTGTATAGGCTATATGTGTTCTCAGTTTGTGACAATGTCAATCTCATATTTAAAGTAAACAATCAATGTGTCTCAGTTTAATCATGGCAGTGTGTGTAATCTTAGGAATTCCAGTTGGTAGCAATGCAATGTATCAATGTGTGTGTGTGTACATGTGACAGAAATCAATAGAGAATGTGTGTGTCAAAACAGTGTGCTAACAGTGTAGTGTGGATAGGAAATCAGTGGTACAGTGATGTGTGTCAATAGCTAGGAGAGTGTGTCAAAATCATTTTTGTGTTTCCAGTGTAATGTAGATAATGTGTGTGTTTGAAAGTGTAAATGACTGTGAATTCTCAGGAACAGTATAATATAATGTGTGTGTGTGTACTTGACAGTACTCAGTGTGTAGTGTCACTGACAGTTAAGGAGATAGGGTGTTAAACTCAGGAAATCAGTGTGTGTGTTTATAGGACTGAAATCAGTGTAATAATCTCAGGTTAACAGTGAGCAATGTATGGGTTTAACTATTCAGTAAAACAGTGCCAAACCAATTCAAAAATTCGATAACCTATTACCAACATGAACCCAACATTTAAAATTTTTTAACACATGTGTAAATGAATTAACATGGCAATTAAATCATGGGAAAATGGTTTGAAAATACATTTAAATTGCAGAAATCAGAATCAGTGTATACTGTATCAGGAAAAAAGGGAAATTGTAAATTGACAAATTAAAACATGTTAATATGACAATCTAATGGTTGATATTTAAACCCCCACATGTGCTTGTGTCCCAAGAGTCATATCGTGTCACCCCAAGCCGGATACGACGTGTCCAAGCTCACGAACACACACAGACACGATCCTGCACAGAGCAGTCTTGTGCGACGAGTCTACGAGTTCGTGGACACGACACAGTGCACCAAGTGTCACGTGCACATGCCTACGTGTTCGCCTAGGGTAGGTCTACGTGTCTAGGACCCTGATTCGTGTCTAAGTGGTGTTGTGTCTGAGATATCATAGCGTATCGGGGCACAAAACTCGCACGTAGTAGTCCAGTATAAAACCAGTGTACCACGAATACTGTGTCCGACACGATACGAATGGGTCTGGGATTTGGGGGCTAACATGTCAGTTAGTACCCCTCCTCGACGTCAAATTCTTGGCCACCACGTGCCCTGTACAGCGAGCACTAGGGCCCGAGTAGCAGGACAGTGCGCGCACACTGTCACAGTGTGTTCGTATCCTTATACTGACCCGACACGACACAGAACCGAATCGACACAGACACGAAATCAAACACTACACATAACACTACAAATTCAATCAATTACATTTCAAAAATAGTAAAAAATATATGAGTGTGGCATTTCATCAAACACCTAGATTAGGAAATTGATACGTGTCCGATACGGACACGAAACCTAATACAAATGACACCAAACCTTTACTACAGCTAGGGGACCCCTAGATCTAGGTTACCATGCAAGAAAAATAGAAATTAAATAGAATTAGAAGGGTTTACCTATAGGTTGCAAGGATCAAGAAAAAGCCCCAAATCAAACAGTTCCCGTTGCTACCAAATCCTCCAAATTGCACAAAAACTAAAATCACTCTCCATGAACATCAAATAGAGGGTGATTAGAAACTATTGCAAAAGATTTGGATAAAAAAGGAATTAAAATAGATTTAATAGGAATTTGGGAAGTTGGGGATTTACCTTTCCTTTCAAGAACTTGGTTGAGCACAAAAGAGGCAAGAACAAGGAAAAAAGAGTTTAAATAGGGGGTTCCCTATGTGTGGCCGGCCACTAATGGCTTGGGTTAGGGTTAGGGTTTCAGGTCATGGGCCATAGGCTTAGTTACATAAGTCATGAAATTAAATCACAAGTCTTAAGTCATTGCACCTATTTATTAATCCTCCTATTGAAACTAGATTCTAAGTGACTAAAAATAGGTTAAGTTAAGTTAGACTAGGGTTACACCATTGCCTACTAAGTCACCATGGGTAGGGTTAGCTTCTAGGCTAGTCTACAAAGTCTCATTTAGCTAAAGTCAAAAAAGAAATCACCAATTCAATAAATCAAATAAAATTAAAAAAAATTCACCAATTGACCAAAATACCCTCAAGCTAAAATATGGTAGTGACACTAACGGATCTGGATATCCCGTGTTCAACCCAAACACACAATCCAGGCCCATTAACAATAGCTCGGTCCACTAATGAGCTATTGTTGCACTACCTCCCTAATCCCAAATTATGTTTATGGGCTCCTTTTATTATATGCTCGTTTAGCTTCCCATGTTAAGATATCGTATGTCCGTCGATCAAATTAAGTTACTGACAACTATGTTGATTCGACATCTTTTATCCTTAAGTAGTACCGCTCAACTTTATTTGTCATATCGGATATAATCCACCTGCAGGGTTTACATGACAATCCTTATGAGCTCCTTAAGGAGACATCATCAACCCGATGTATTTGGACATGGATTCCATTTATAATCAATAGCCCATCATACATACAATGTTATTACCCAATTCATAGAGGTTGTTGGTCCATAATGAATCTCACTCTTTCATGAGTCAAAGTAATGCACACTGCATATACATGTCTGTTATTATATCCGGATTAAGAGCACAAGCATCCATAATAACAGAGGTATTTGTTCTCTTATGTAGTCAGTACAAAGAGAATAACCTCAAGTGGTCTTGTTCAATACACACAAAGTGTACTAGTGTAAACCTATAGTCAAGATAGACTAATACCAGATTACACTACAACCTTTCCAATAGATTGTCCAAGTTCATCTAGGTTGTGAACTATTTATATACTCCATAGGGAACTGATAATATGATCTTCTGTGTGACACCACACACCATATTATCTACAATATAGAATATCAGACATTTGCATTAACACTTGTAGCAAATACAATATGCAAACATTTGCCCATATAATTCTTATCCAAAATTTAAGGAAATAAGGTTACTACAAAAGTGATGCTTTTAATATATAACCCTAACAGTAAAAACATTTAAACAAGAGGACATCCAGCTCATTCATTACCCGTACTTTCCTGGAGCAAGGCAAGTACTTTCTATGGTCATGTGCATTTATATTCATCTCTTGTACTTCTCTTGATGACACGATGTGACACGATATCATGTGCTCTTGTACTTTCATGTTCTTATACTTACTTGTGGTCGGGGAGGGAAAATAGACTAGCTATGTGACCAAACCCAAGGATCAGAAATTCAGGTTGATAGCTTAGGCCTCGCACCGTGCACTCGGGCCCTAAGTCGTACACAGTTCATGTACTTCCTGTACTTACCCCAGCCGATCATATATGCTAGTTGTATTTCAAATATTGTGCACATGTCATGTCTTGTACTTCTGGTTCATGGTTTACATTCTTGTACTTTATTTCCTGTACTTCTTGTACTTTATATTCTTGTACTTTTATGCTCTATTCCTGTACTTTACATACCATGTTCTCTTGTAGTCATTTCATATTATGATGTTCTTGTTCATTGCCTAGAATAGTACTTTGCTTTGCTCCTGGTTGGATATATTACAGGTGAGATAGAGGCTATATGTGACACGTACTATGGGCGGGAGACTGCTGATGTAGTTGAGCCAGCTGGGGTTGCTCAGGACCTAGAGGCCGAGGAGGCCTAGCTATCTTAACTTTAGTTGTTTGATTTTTATTATATTAGAGATTATGGTCAGACTTTACATTTACTTTGCTGGATGAATGTAATAATGCTTAGACATGTACTCTGATTCTGAAAACATTTATAGATGCTGTGATTGTACATATTCATATTTGCCTTATAGTTTTCCTAGATTGGTACAGCTTACTTCGTCGTGTCTAATGACGAAGACTAGGCGTGTCCGATTCGTGTCCGATTAATCGGGAGCGGGTCATGATAGATAAAGAGAGGGGGGAGCTTGGCATTTGCTTGCTTTGTATTGGTTGCCTTGGCTTGGCCACAATTGGCCATGGGTTTTTGGTTTTAGAGCATAGGAATTTGTTCAGATGTTAGGTTCAGTGGTGTATTGGGTAGCTTGGCAGTTTAAGTGGTTTCCTGCAGACATCATATGCAGGCCAACAAATACAGCATGCAGTAGCAGCAGCAAATGTAGTACGTCGCAGCAACAGGGGAAGAGCCCCCACTACTCGAGAGAGCTTGTCCTTGGCCAATGGAAATGTTAGTTCAATTGGATGCTAGATCAGTTAATGTGAGTGTCAATTAGGAATTTAGAATTTGTTGGTATTTGGTAATTGGATATCGATGTATCAGTTGAATTGGGATTTAGGGGTATCTCAGTCTAAATGTATCATAGCAGTGTGTGTCTTAGGGTGGTATCTTAGTGTCTAGATTAAGATATCTAGGGATGGTAATTAGGATTTAGTGTTGGGTTGGTGTCAGTTTGAGTGGTATATTATTATGTTGTTTGTATCATGTGAGTATCCTATTGTGGTTATGGCCCAGATTTTAGGATATGATTTCCAGAGATTAGGATGCTAATATGTTAGCTAGATATTAGTGTAGATTGGCACCTTGGTTGGGATACTTGAGATTATCTAATTTGTAAGAGGATATTATTTGTTAGTTTTGAGTGTGTTAGTATCAGTTGAATAGCAGCATATGGCAGCCATGCCTTGGCTTGCCTTGTATTGCAGGAGGCAAGCCATAGCAGCCTTGGCCACTATATTGTAGTGCGAAACCTATGGAGGCTGCCTAGACATGTGGTTGCCTACAGCAGGGGATTTGGAAGGTAGCAGCAGGGTGTGCAAGTAATGCACTTTGCCCTGTGCTCAGGAGTTTAGGGCAGGGTGAGGTCCCTACAGCAGTACAAGAGTGCCCTTAGGCAGGTAAGGGACTTGTATAGGGATTTGGGGTCTGTCAAGTGACAGTTAGTGTAAAGATGTGTGATGAGTACAACGTAGTGTGAAGGATAAGTGAGAGTGTGAGAGGGATCCAAATCCCTATCTACACAAAGGTGAGTGGTGTAGAAAAAAAGTAAATTAGTGTTATATGAAATGTGTGAATCCTGTGAAGGAATGTATCAGTCAAGAGTATGGGGTAAGACTGGACTACATTGGCATTACAGTAGGCCAGTGTGTCCTTAGCAGCAAGGGAGTACCCCCTTGTTAGGGCAGTTGGCTTGGCCAAGTAGCCACCATTGATAATTTGATGATACCTCTTGATTCAAATTTTGGGTGAGGATATTAGAGAGGGCTATATATATTATTTGTTGAATTATTACCTATCTAAGGTAATGGAAATTCCTAATTTAAGGTAAGAGTATAGGGTAAAATAATTAGACTTTAGGATATGTAGATATCATATGTAGTCATATCCTTTTTATATATATATATATATAAATAAATAAATAAATAAATATATATATATATATATATATATATATATAAATAAATAAATAAATAAATAAATAAATAAATAAATATATATATATATATATATATATATATATATATATATATATATATATAAAAATATATATATATATATATATATATATATTTTATATATATATATATATATATATATATATATATATATATATATATATATATATATATATATATATATATATATATATATATATATATCATATGTAGTCATATATATATATCATATGTAGTCATATATATATATAAATATATATATATATATATATATATATATATATATATATATATATATAGCCATTTCTTTATAGATATCTTTATAGATATGAAATGTAGTCATATCTTTATAGATATCAAATGTAGTCATATCCTTTATATATATATATATATATATATATATATATATATATATATATATATATATATATATATATATATATATATATATATATATATATATAGATATCATATGACTATATACATATATATATATATATATATATATATATATATATATATATATATATATATATATATATATATATATATATATATATATATATTTATATTAAAAAAAAAAATATATATATTTTATATATATATATATATATATATATATATATATATATATATATATATATATATATATATATATATATAGCCATTTCTTTATAGATATCTTTATAGATATGAAATGTAGTCATATCTTTATAGATATCAAATGTAGTCATATCCTTTATATATATATATATATATATATATATATATATATATATATATATATATATATATATATATATATATATATATATATATATATTTATATAGTCATATCCTTTATAGATATCATATGTAGTCATATCCTTTATATATATATATATCATATGTAGTCATATCCTTTATATATATTATATGTAGTCTGTGAGTCCCTGTTTTTCAAAATTTATTTAATTAGTGTTAATTAATTATTAATGTCAATTTTAGCCTTAAAATATTAGTTATGATTTTTAGGAATTTTTCTAGAATTTTTAAATGATTTTTAAATGAGTTTTAAATACTAAAATATTATTTTGCAATTAATTTAAATGTTTTAATATCATTCTGTATTTTTTAGAATTGTTTTTATATCATTATGCAATTTATTAAATTGTTAATATAACAGTTTGCAATTTGTAAACTATTATATTTTAGTTATACAAATTATTATTTGCATTTATCTACTTTAGGGACCAGTTTGTAATTACCTAAAGTCTAGGGGCCCTAATGCTAAACCCTAATCTACCCACCCCGACGACCAGACTGCCCGACGACCGCCGACTCGACTGCCCCCGTCTTTTCCGGCCGATCCACCGCCTTAACCGACCTATAAATACCCCCCTTCTTCCCCAGACCTAACCCTAACCATAAAACACCACCACAACCGCCCACAGCCGCCGCAACCCTTCTTCTCCGACCAAAACCCTAAGCCCTAAATCCTAACTCCGGCGAACCTTCATCCAACCCCTACAGCGAGAGTCACCGCCCCCAACCACCATCAGTCGATTCGCCGTGACGAGCTACGCCCAGCGCCACCCAAGCGTCGCCTCACCGACGCCTCCTCCGCCGTCCCCAGCTCTCGAAACCCCCCTGTGAAGTCGGACACGTATGTGTCAGTTGTTTTCGTGTCTTATGGTGTCTCGTTTTCACTTGAGGGACTCGCCAACACACGACGAACCCAACGTGTCACGACCCGCACCCTAGAGTAAGGGCACGAGAAGTGGGTACGTCCAGCCTACGCCGCAGTGTCGGCGGTAGAACGCTGTCCTAGGTCGCAACATCTAACAATATATAATACCAGGCAGTTTATACTCCCCGAATGGGGGTGACATAGCATAATGTAAACTCAATCACAACTAAGGAAGAAAAGTACGATATGACATAGAACTCAAAACGAAGTACAGATAATCAGAAGAGTCTAGTGTCTAAGATAACATCTCAGCAAACATTCCGAGTACAAGTCTCAACTACAGAATATGAAAGAATATATACATCTCAAAACAACAACTGAAAGCCAAAAACAATGCTGAAAAGAAAGATAAAGCCTAGCTGACTAGCCTAGACTCTGGGAGTAGTATCCTGAACTGCAGCTGGGTCCTCCAGAGGAGCCAGGTCGCAGGTATCGTCTAAGCCTGCTCCGTAATAGGTGGTACAAAGGGCCTCATCCTCATCCTCTATAATATTTTCAACAGGTCCAGTCAGGACAGAAGCGAGCACAGTACATCTCATGCAGTTCATATCAAGACAGGAAATATAAAGCAGGCAATAGAGTAAGATACATGAAACGCTGTAAGAAGATGTACATGAAACAGGAGAGATATTTGATAACTGGAAATATATACATGATAAGTAATAACTATAAGTGACTAGTGATGTAGAGTACGAGATGGCATGTAATTGGCTTAGGTTGTACATGATGTACATGAGTGAACATGTGGGACATCAGCCAATAAGGCTGATGTGTACATGATAAAACATGAAAAGTAATAGAGTGAACATGATGGGTAAATCACATGACCATTTATACTCACCCCTACCCACAATCAATACACAAGGATCTATTCAAGTTACGTTACGTACATGATGTTTTGGTTACACAGGAAACACATGAGGAAACATGAGCGTACATGAAAGAACATGAAAGTACATGAAAGAACATGAGAGAACATGAGTGTACATGAATAACGCAGAAACAAGGAATACATGATGTACATGAAACACATGTCATAAAGTATCCGATGCGCCCGCTAAGGGGGATAACATCCCAAGAAGAGATCCATATACTACCAATCCGTGATGATAACGTGACAGCATCAAGTAAAAGTAATCTAGAGCGAGAATATAAATCGTGACAAGTATGAAACGATCAGAGAATGTACTCGCCTGTATCTGAATGTCCAATATGAAAAGTACTGCCCGAGGAGTGGTGTCTGGCTCCTAATCAGAACAGCACAAGTCACAACAAGTCCAAAATAGTAAAATGAGGTCCTACTATGCATTCTACATGATTCTAGGTCAAACTAGGCCAAAGTCAACTCCTGGTCAACTCTGGTCAACCCTAGAAGTCAAACTAGGTCAACTATAGTCAAACTAGGTCTAACAAGACCATACTAGTCTAATCAAGGCTAAACTAGCCTATGCTAGCATACCAAGTCCTTACAACCTATATAACACAAGTCAAACCAACTTCACACAACTTATATAACATTTAAGCTAAACACAGAAATACATATACATACACTCATAGATTAGGATTTATCATCTAATCTAGGAATATACCTAGAGGCTATCCATGAGACATCTCATAATACATAGGTACATATGTGTACACATATACATAAATATTTCACACACATTCATATATGGGTATTCATATATACTATATATATACATATGCATAAAGAGAGAGGGAAGGCCTGTGTGTGTCCAAGCAAGGGTTTGTGTGTGTGTGATGGACAGGGAGGTGTGAATGTGTGAGTGTGCATAGATGTGTATATCACTATGTGTGTGTGAAGAGTGATAGGGAAATGTGAGGGTGTGTGTGTCTATGAGATAAACTTGTGTGTGTGAGGGTGTATGAGTGTAGTGTGAGGAAAATAGTGGAGGGTCACATATGTGTATGTGTGTGTGTACTGTGCAAAAGTGAGAGGGTGAGGAAAATGTGGCCTTGTGTGTGTGTGTGTGTGTGTGTGTGTGTGTGTGTGTGTGTGTTATACACATGATAGGACAACAGGTTATTAGTTAAGGTAAATATAACTCAGGTTATAAATTATTAGTACACAGGTTCATCCTAACTAAAAATCCCAGTTTTACATTATCAGTTTCAATGTGAACTCAGTTAAACATTACACAAGTCTCATAACAAAAACTCAGTTTTCTATATACAAAGAGCTCAACATTATCAATATTCTCAGATTTTATCAAGCCCCAACCCATAGGAAATTCTTAGTTTTATTCTAAAACGGAACACCAAATCAAAGTTCAAAATGTCAAAGAAAATCAGTGTACTATAGTACACTGTTTTCCAGATTTAGCCTTAAGGCAAAAACCCAACTCAGATTTTATAACATGAACAATCTCAGTTTCTCAAGATGAGTTCAACTCAGTTTTCAAAACACATTCTCAGATTTTACACACATATACAAGTTGATTCTCAGTTTTATATACATGAACAAATCTCAGTTGTGTTCATCAAAAGAACTCAGGTTTTACCATTTGGGAAATTCAGTTTTCAACCAACATACAACCAAATTCTCAGTCCCAGTTCTTTGTCAAGGGAAAGGGAATACACATTCCCAGTTTTCCTTTGAAAAAATCTCTGTTTAACAGTTTACAGGGAAATGATTCAATCAATGCATCAATAGGTCAAAATTCCTATTCTCAAACCAAAACTCATTTGAATTTAAAATACTTCCTTAATTTATACTAGCAAATATGTGGAAAACAATTGGAAATGAAAACATGTATTGAATATGATAAAAATGTTCAGGAAACCTGAACCTAATGTATCAGGACAGTATCCATAATCATGCTATAACCAAATCAAATTTCCACACTACAAAACCTAAACTATCATGTAAACTAATTCAACATATATCATAAATCTTGTTGGAATCTAATTTAGCAAATTAAAACACAATTTAATTCATTAAACTGGAAATTAAACTCTGATACAACCATCCAGACTGCACACGCACAGAACCAACACTACATCGTGCATGTGTTCACCGTGTTCGTGGATACGACACGACACGAATTAGGACACGTGCTCGTGCACACGTGTACGCCCACACTAGGGCTACACACTCGTGTGCCTGAGACGTGTCCAAGTGAGTCGTGTCGAGAGAAATCACAGCGTATCAGCACGGATTTCCCTGTGTGCACAGTTCAGTGTATGACCAGTGCACGTGTCCTCGTGTCCTCGATACGACACGAGGTGTCGTGAGATTTTGGGGGAGTGTTCGCAGACACTGCCCCCGTGTCCACACAAATTTTCACGTGTCCAAGTACACTGTGCAATGCGTACGAATCGTGTGGTAGCAGGACACTGCCACACTGTGCAGTGCAGTGTGTGCAGCGTGTTCGTGTCTGATTTTGACATGGACACGACACGATATTGTGCTCAGTGTTAGTGATTTGTGATCAGCACCTATAGGGCTAGAAAATTGTGTAATTAGTTTTCGAAATTATTAACATTTAATTAACAGAGACAAATCATCAAACACTTGTATATTAACCTAGATACGTGTCCGATACGGACACCAAACTCAATCTAATTCCTACAAAACTTAGCCTATAGATCCCTGGTACCTAGATGCATGCATTCATGAAGAGAAAACACAATATTAATAGGTTTTGAGGCATTTACCTATTGAATGAAAACTCAATGAAAACTAAGGAAAGGGGGGGTTCTTCTTCAAATAATGATGCCAAATGCTTGTGCAACCTTGCTAGCTAGCTCCCCTTAGCATCCTCAATGGTAGGGGATCCCAATGCAAGAAGTTTGGCTCAATTTGGAGTTGTTTTGGATATTTGGGGAGAAGTTTAGGGAAGAACACAAAAGAGGCAAATAAAATGAATTAAAAATTGGTGCAAATGATTAATGGGATGTATTTATAGGGGGTGGGGATGTGTGTTGGCTGCCATTAAGTTAGGGTTTAGGATGAGGGGCTAAGGTTTCTCCAACAATTTCTAGCTAATCTAAGGGCTCACAATTAAAGTAACATCCTTTAACCTTTAGCCTAAAATATCTTTTAACAAATATCTAGATATTTCACTAATGTAATTACTTAATGAAACCCTCTAACTTAGTCTCTAGGGTCATGATTAACAATCTAGATTAGGCTAACTTCTAGGTCAAGACTCAACAATTTAACTAACACATATTTAATTAATATAATTCATAATTTCACAAAAGTGTCAAAATAACTAAAATACCCCTAGGCTTAAAAGTAGAAATTTGAAATCCTAAACACATGATTAGGTCTCATTGGTCATGATTAGTCTTCTAGGTCATGTATGACTAATGTTACACTAGCAAAACACTAATTCACATTTCACTCAATTAAATTGTTTTAAAATAACTAAAAATCACCAAAAATCATATCATGACTAAAATCAAATATTTTAATGATTTAAAATACAAAAGTTTAAATTTATCCTTATTTTGGAAAAGTGAGTGTTACAAGTCTACCCCCCTTAAAAGAATTTCGTCCTAGAAATTAAAATGGTCGTACTCCTCCTTGGTTAAACACCCCTAATCAATTCAAAGTCTCAGAATAGTATCAAACATTTTACCAATCTATTTATATATATATATATATATATTTTGAAAGACTGAAACGAAAGATGAAAATAGTAGGTTTTTGAAATTATTTTAATATAATTAGATAATCATATGCGTCTATCCAGAATCATGATAATCAGAATTTTCTCGCCATATTAGTAAGTAAGGCTACGACACCCATGGAGTCTGCAACACAGACTATGCCCTCGCCGTACCAACTAATATAACTATAGGAGACTCTAGATCCCATAATTGAGGCGACCTAGCCCATATGATTCGGTAAATGGTTAAATCAACAACAAAACATACAGATTCTAATTTATCAACAAATAGGGAAGATAGGAACAGATGGAATTGAATTTCAAGATGGAAACAACGAGGCAAGGTAGGAATGGAATCGAAAGAACAGAACCTGCAAGTGCCTCTCCTACTGCCTGAGCATCCTCAAACGTCATGGCATAAGCTCGCCCCTGCTGGCCTCCTCTAGCCTGCTGCTGGCCTACTGGAGCCCTGGCTCCTGCTCCCTGAGCTGTCCGTCCCGCAGACTTGGGACACTCTCTCAACTGATGATCTGATGATCCACAGAGTAGGCACTTGCCTAGCCTCATCCGGCACTCACCCCAATCGTGCCCTAGTTTCTTACAGAAAGGACAAAAGGTAACCTGCTGCTGTCTAGGAGCCTGCTGCTGTCTCTGCTGCTGCTGCTGCCTCTGCTGGAATGGCTGCGGCTAGAACTGCTTCGGCTGCTGGTGCTGAACGTGAGGCCTCTTGGCCTGGCCTCCGCTACTGCTGCCCCCAACTGGGTCTCGTCCCCTCTTGAGCTTAAGCTCAAGATCATCCTCTGCCAATAAGGCTCCTGTCAGAATCTCCTCGAATGTGGCATCCCTGTTGCCCTTGGTCAAGGACTTGACCTCCCTGACCAGACCCTTCCGGAACCTCCGGGCCTTCGCCGTCTCGCTCAATCCCTCAACAAACTTGCCGAGATGGCCAAATTCTTCTGCATACTCCTCTACTGAGAGGCTCCCCTGGACCAAGTTCTCTAACTGCGTCTCCAAGGCTCTGACTGCTGAATCTGGGAAGAACTTCTTCTTGAAGAAGCCCCTGAACTGCTCCCAAGTCTGCCCTGGTACCCCCACCCTGGGGTCCGACTGATACCAGGTGCGAGCAAGATCTCGCATCCGGCTAGCTGCAACCTCTATCTGGAGATCTGCTGGAATCCTGGCCAAGTTGAAGATCTCCTCCATATGCTCGATCCACTCGTCATCATATATAATCCCCTCTGTCCCCAAGAAGTCTCTGGAGCTCATCTTCTGGAACTGCTCGATCCCAGGTGTCTTCGGCTGCTGTACCACTGGTCGAGCCGCGGCTGTCGTGACGGCCAACTCCATGCCTCTATCCTGTCGAGCTTGCTGTCTGTCCATGAACTGCTGGAAGTAGGCAAACATCTGTGCCGCGTCCACGTGTCCTGTAGGCGGCGGCTGCCGGAAAGACATCTCTGGAGTGACTGGGTCCTGCCTCCGAACTCGTGGAGGCATACCCTCAGCTGCTGCTGAAGTCCCAATATGGGCAGAGGTGGAAGGAGCTGTAGCCTCCCGTCCCTGCCGAACTGGCTGAGAGGTAGCAGTCCCCTCTACAGTATCTCCCTGAATGGCACGCTGTAACCGCGTCTCCACCATCCTGAAGACAGATCAAACAAGGATATCAATTGCTGAGAAAGAAGCGATAAGTCAATGGAGGACAGTTTATTTTCAAAAGAAAGTATTCAAGTAGCAAGAATTTGATAACAAGAATCAAGTTAAGAGCTTTTTCTAATGTGATTGAGTACCCCAAAATATTCTACTCCTACTGCAGGCTGTAGTGATACTCTAGTTCGAATACCACTACATAAACTCGACCTGCATGGGCCACCACTAAAAACGTGTCACGACCCGCACCCTAGAGTAAGGGCACGAGAAGTGGGTACGTCCAGCCTACGCCGCAGTGTCGGCGGTAGAACGCTGTCCTAGGTCGCAACATCTAACAATATATAATGCCAGGCAGTTTATACTCCCCGAATGGGGGTGACATAGCAGAATGTAAACTCATCACAACTAAGAAAGAAAAGTACGATATGACATAGAACTCAAAATGAAGTACAGATAATCAGAAGAGTCTAGTGTCTAAGATAACATCTCAGCAAACATTCCGAGTACAAGTCTCAACTACAGAATATGAAAGAATATATACATCTCAAAACAACAACTGAAAGCCAAAAACAATGCTGAAAAGAAAGATAAAGCCTAGCTGACTAGCCTAGACTATGGAAGTAGTATCCTGAACTGCAGCTGGGTCCTCTAGAGGAGCCAGGTCGCAGGTGTCGTCTAAGCCTGCTCCGTAATAGGTGGTACAAAGGGCCTCATCCTCATCCTCTGTAATATTTTCAACAGGTCCAGTCAGGACAGGAGCGAGCACAGTACATCTCATGCAGTTCATATCAAGGCAGGAAATATAAAGCAGGCAATAGAGTAAGATACATGAAACGCTGTAAGAAGATGTACATAAAACAGGAGAGATATTTGATAACTGGAAATATATACATGATAAGTAATAACTGTAAGTGACTAGTGATATAGAGTACGAGATGGCATGTAATTGGCTTAGGTTGTACATGATGTACATGAGTGAACATGTGGGACAGCAGCCAATAAGGCTGATGTGTACATGATAAAACATGAAAAGTAACAGAGTGAACATGATGGATAAATCACATGACCATTTATACTCACCCCTACCCACAATCAATACACAAGGATCTATTCAAGTTACGTTACGTACATGATGTTTTGGTTACACAGGAAACACATGAGGAAACATGAGCGTACATAAAAGAACATGAAAGTACATGAACGTACATGAAAGAACATAAGAGAACATGAGTGTACATGAATAACGCAGAAACAAGGAATACATGATGTACATGAAACACATGTCATAAAGTATCCGATGCGCCCGCTAAGGGGGATAACATCCCAAGAAGAGATCCATATAGTACCAATCCGTGATGATAACGTGACAGCATCAAGTAAAAGTAATCTAGAGCGAGAATATAAATCGTGACAAGTATGAAATGATCAGAGAATGTACTCGCCTGTATCTGAATGTCCAATATAAAAAGTACTGCCCGAGGAGTGGTGTCTGGCTCCTAATCAGAACAGCACAAGTCACAACAAGTCCAAAATAGTAAAATGAGGTCCTACTATGCATTCTACATGATTCTAGGTCAAACTAGGCCAAAGTCAACTCCTGGTCAACTCTGGTCAACCCTAGAAGTCAAACTAGGTCAACTATAGTCAAACTAGGTCTAACAAGACCATACTAGTCTAATCAAGGCTAAACTAGCCTATGCTAGCATACCAAGTCCTTACAACCTATATAACACAAGTCAAACCAACTTCACACAACTTATATAACATTTAAGCTAAACACAGAAATACATATACATACACTCATAGATTAGGATTTATCATCTAATCTAGGAATATACCTAGAGGCTATCCATGAGACATCTCATAATACATAGGTACATATGTGTACACATATACATAAATATTTCACACACATTCATATATGGGTATTCATATATACTATATATATATATACATGTGCATAAAAAGAGAGGGAAGGCCTGTGTGTGTCCAAGCAAGGGTTTGTGTGTGTGTGATGGACAGGGAGGTGTGAATGTGTGAGTGTGCATAGATGTATATATCACTATGTGTGTGTGAAGAGTGATAGGGAAATGTGAGGGTGTGTGTGTCTATGAGATAAACTTGTGTGTGTGAGGGTGTATGAGTGTAGTGTGAGGAAAATAGTGGGGAGTCACATATGTGTATGTGTGTGTGTGTGTGTACTGTACAAAAGTGAGAGGGTGAGGAAAATGCGGCCTTGTGTGTGTGTGTGTGTGTGTGTGTGTGTGTGTGTGTGTGTGTGTGTGTGTGTGTGTGTGTGTGTTATACACATGAGAGGACAGCAGGTTATTAGTTAAGGTAAATATAACTCAGGTTATAAATTATTAGTACATAGGTTCATCCTAACTAAAAATCCCAATTTTACATTATCAGTTTCAATGTGAACTCAGTTAAACATTACACAAGTCTCATAACAAAAACTCAGTTTTCTATATACAAAGAGCTCAACATTATCAATATTCTCAGATTTTGTCAAGCCCCAACCCATAGGAAATTCTCAGTTTTATTCTAATGGGAACACCAAATCAAAGTTCAAAATGTCAAGGAAAATCATTGTACTATAGTACACTGTTTTCCAGATTTAGCCTTAAGGCAAAAATCCAACTCAGATTTATAACATGAACAATCTCAGTTTCTCAAGATGAGTTCAACTCAGTTTTCAAAACACATTCTCAGATTTTACACACATATACAAGTTGATTCTCAGTTTTATATACATGAACAAATCTTAGTTGTGTTCATCAAAAGAACTCAGGTTTTACCATTTGGGAAATTCAGTTTTCAACCAACATACAACCAAATTCTCAGTCCTAGTTCTTTGTCAAGGGAAAGGGAATACACATTCCCAGTTTTCCTTTGAAAAAATCTCTGTTTAACAGTTTACAGGGAAATAATTCAATCAATGCATCAACAGGTCAAAATTCCTATTCTCAAACCAAAACTCATTTGAATTTAAAATACTTCCTTAATTTATACTAGCAAATATATGGAAAACAATTGGAAATGAAAACATGTATTGAATATGATAAAAATGTTCAGGAAACCTGAACCCAATGTATCAGGACAGTATCCATAATCATGCTATAACCGAATCAAATTTCCACACTACAAAACCTAAACTATCATGTAAACTAATTCAACATATATCATAAATCTTGTTGGAATCTAATTTAGCAAATTAAAACACAATTTAAATTATTAAACTAGAAATTAAACTCTGATACAACCATCCAGATTGCACACGCACAGAACCAACACTACATCGTGCACGTGTTCACCGTGTTCGTGGACACGACACGACACGAATTAGGACACGTGCTCGTGCACACGTGTACGCCCACACTAGGGCTACACACTCGTGTGCCTGAGACGTGTCCAAGTGAGTCGTGTCGAGAGAAATCACAGCGTATCAACGCGGATTTCCCCGTGTGCACAGTTCAGTGTATGACCAGTGCATGTGTCCTCGTGTCCTCGATACGACACGAGGTGTCATGAGATTTTGGGGGAGTGTTCGCAGACACTGCCCCCATGTCCACACAAATTTTCACGTGTCCAAGTGCACTGTGCAATGCGCACGAATCGTGTGGTAGCAGGACACTGCCACACTGTGCAGTGCAGTGTGTACAGCGTGTTCGTGTCTGATTTTGACACGGACACGACACGATATTGTGCTCAGTGTTAGTGATTTGTGATCCGCACCTATAGGGCTAGAAAATTGTGTAATTAGTTTTCGAAATTATTAACATTTAATTAACAGAGACAAATCATCAAACAATTGTATATTAACCTAGATACGTGTCCGATACGGACACCAAACTCAATCTAATTCCTACAAAACTTAGCCTATAGATCCCTGGTACCTAGATGCATGCATTCATGAAGAGAAATCACAATATTAATAGGGTTTGAGGCATTTTACCTTTTGAGTGAAAACTCAATGAAAACCAAGGAAAGGGGGAGGGGGGGGTTCTTCTTCAAATGATGATGCCAAATGCTTGTGCAACCTTGCTAGCTAGCTCCCCTTAGCATCCTCAATGGTAGGGGATCCCAATGTAAGAAGTTTGGCTCAATTTGGAGTTGTTTTGGATATTTGGGGAGAAGTTTAGGGAAGAACACAAAAGAGGCAAATAAAATGAATTAAAAATTGGTGCAAATGATTAATGGGATGTATTTATAGGGGGTGGGGATGTGTGTTGGCTGCCATTAAGTTAGGGTTAGGGTTTAGGATGAGGTTCTAAGGTTACCCCAACAATTTCTAGCTAATCTAAGGGCTCACAATTAAAGTAACATCCTTTAACCTTTAGCCTAAAATATCTTTTAACAAATATGTAGATATTTCACTAATGTAATTACTTAATGAAACCCTCTAACTTAGTCTCTAGGGTCATGATTAACAATCTAGATTAGGCTAACTTCTAGGTCAAGACTCAACAATTTAACTAACACATATTTAATTAATATAATTCACAATTTCATAAAAGTGTCAAAATGACTAAAATACCCCTAGGCTTAAAAGTAGAAATTTGAAATCCTAAACACATGATTAGGTCTCATTGGTCATGATTAGTCTTCTAGGTCATGTATGACTAATGTTACACTAGCAAAACACCAATTCACATTTCACTCAATTAAATTGTTTTAAAATAACTAAAAATCACCAAAAATCATATCATGACTAAAATCAAATATTTTAATGATTTAAAATACAAAAGTTTAAATTTATCCTTATTTTGGAAAAGTGGGTGTTACACAACGCATGGCTCGGACACGTATTTTAGGGCCTGTGCGTGTCATGCATAGCACGGACACGTAGACTCTGTGTCCCAAACTGTCAGGACACAGAGTGATATTTCGGGCTACTGTTATTTTCAACTAAAATCTAAATAAAATAAACCAAAACCTAACTCTAACACAAGGAGCGGGCTGACCCCCTGGCTAGCTCGACCCAACTCAAAAACCCGACCCATAGGGCCGAGTTCGAGCCCCCCTTTTGCGCTGTTGTTTCTATTTCTTTTTCTTTTTCTTTTCTTTTTTTTGTTATTTATATATATATGTA
Organism: Iris pallida; assembly: GCA_029216955.1. Lineage (NCBI taxonomy): Eukaryota > Viridiplantae > Streptophyta > Magnoliopsida > Asparagales > Iridaceae > Iris > Iris pallida. Next base: position 15,699,903 of record JANAVB010009999.1, on the reverse strand, counting down.
TATACATGTATTTGTATATATATATGTATTATTATATATACTGTATTATATATATATGCAGTATTTTTATATATATATAATTTATATTTAGTACTTTATTATATTATGTATGTATATATATATATGTATTTATGTACATATTGTATATATGTATATATGTTCATGTGTATATATATTATTATATATATACTATTATATATGTATACAATATTTGTATATATATATATACTTTATATTTAAGTATTTTCTTATATATATATATATATATATGTATTTTTAACATACGTATGTATATATCCATTATGTAAATATCTATATATTTATATGTAAATATAAATATTGTAGATATACATTTTATATATATGTATTTCACTCTACCTAGTGTAAATTATTAATATGTAAATATTACTTGTCATATTTATATGACCATTATGTATAATTTTACACTATTAAAATATTAGTATTTATTATATATTTTTACGTCCTTGTATTTTTTTGTGTATTTAAATTACTGCAACCATTTGGTGTCCAAGCCTAGCATGGGTTTTTGGGCCCAAATATATTTTCACACATTCAAGACCTGTACAAGTCATATTGGACTTGATTCATGGCCTTGGGTCCTGTATTTTGAACTTTGGTTCAAATTATGTACATGGACAAAATACGCAGATAATTAATTATTTAATTTCAATTGTGTACAATGCTTTTTTTTGAATTTCTAAAAATACTTTAATTGCTGTTAAAATTCTAGAAAAATAGTATTTAGATACTATGTTAATTTAGATAATTTAGTATAATTTTTATAATATTTAATTGATAGTTTTGCCACTATTTTGGCATATGAAACCAGAACTTATTTTCTGTGTATTTAGAAAAACTGATTTTTTATAAAATACTTGTACTAGTTAATAAATTCCAGAAAAATTATAATAAATTTCTATAATTAACAAGGATCATTTTGGTACTTTATTTTATGTAAACTTACGCTTTTTTTGTCTATCTCAAAATTGTTGGAACACAATGTTCATTTGATTTATTTATTGAATAATTACGACTTGCAACTTTTTGTGTTATTTTGAGTTTTAGCCGTGTTGAACCTCACCCCTCACTAGTGTAACGATCCTAGAAAGTTAGTTATAGTAGTGTATCACCCCATATTGGTCTCCTATGCTAAAGTCGTCATTTTGGCTAGGTGCCCAGTCACAAGTCGTGTTGCACCAATTAGTGTCTTAGTGTTTTAGCTTAGTGTAAAAACTAAGTTTATGTATGTATTTCTACAGTGACGAGTTACCAGACATCTATAGCACTTTTATCGCAGCTTGCTTTGCTAGAGGCAAGTACTTTCTACAAAATTTACATACTGCTATAACAATAAACTGTGATTTACCAACCATGTTAAATGCTGATCCTTGGGGTAGCAAGTTAGAACTTTACATGTTGTATTACTTTTAGTCTCTACCATGTTTAGACAGTATCTCATATCTCTCACATGTTTAAATAACGGGTTAAGGGGAAACTGTTAGTATTGTACGTGAACATGACCCCCTTTTCCGTATGTATTTACCGCACTCGGTGACATTCTATATGTGACCTTGCCGTATGTTCTGATCCCGCGTTTGTGTATGGATATGCACCGATGCCGTTTGTGCACGTATGTGTATGCCAAAAAAACTTGATATGTGCCGCTGTACATCCTATTCACCTATTGACCGATTCACGTACATGCTACGGTTTTAAACTTTTAAACTATATGTTGTCATTTCTAAAAGAACCAATTAAACCATGATATGCCATGATTCCAGTTTATTACATTCTTGTTCATGCTTAGTATATTTTGTTTGCTAGAAATAGTACTTGCTCCCGTCCTGACAGGATAACGTTGTAGGTGTCCTTACTGAAGAGGAGTTACTCTGCGACTCATATTATGGAGATACTGCCGAGGACCCGACTTTGCTTTATGAGGATGTACCTGCGGGGAAACTTGCCTAATTTGCGTAGTCACTTGGGATACTTAGTGTAGTCATGTATTAGACTACATATTTTGTAACTGGACATGTATCCAGTTTTATATTTCAGACTTGTACTTTGGACATTTTACTATATGAGACGACTTTTGTGTTTGGAGCATTTATGACTTTTATCCACTTATAGAACTGTTAGCACATTTAGTCTTATCCTGTTATCTCTAGAACAACTTACTGCATTTATCCCAAACGCAGGCTGGACATGACTCGGCCGGCCCAACAATTGGGTGAACGGGTCGTGACATGTTTTTAGTGGGCCCATGCGGGTCCTGACTAAATTGTTTGGTTACGTTATTGTACCAAGCATGCCTTGCAATTAGGAACTTAAGGTAATTAGACAATATTAGGAATGACGCTTAGAACACCTAGAGGAATACTAGGATTGCAATATAGGAATACATCACATGCTTGTTATTATAAATAGATTTTTTTGTCTATGATTATTTTAAAGAGTCCTTATAATTCCTTTTTATGTAATTAGATGGTGCTTACTCATTCATCCCAGTACGTCACACCTGAGAATGGCGCACTCCATATCCAGT
>JANAVB010009999.1:15640410-15684749 GCA_029216955.1 Iris pallida | reverse complement strand
GTATAGTCAATATAGGTAGGTTATGACTCGATTAGGATACCCTAACCTAGTTTGACTCGACTTGACCTGGGTTGACCAGGTTTGACCAGTTACCAAAAGTCAACTGTGAATCAGTTTTGACCTAGATTGCATATCACACACTAGAAACCATGTTTAACACTATTTAACACCCATTTAAACCTGTATATATCATCTATAGGTCTTGTGACTCCACTTTGAGCCTCGATTCATATTCATTGCTTTCGATATGCGAGTACTTCTCTGATAGTTTCCATTATTTGATTTCTACTATGATTCTCATATTTAGCGATGCTATATTTATTCTTGACACGTTGGTCACACAGATGGTATTTCTGGATCCCGTCATGAGATGTTACCATGGTTATCTTATTGACTTCATCACGACATGTTCATTAGACATTGTACATGATAGTATCATAAAATATGCTCGTGTACCGTAATGTGTCAGGTTGGATCCACTGTACTAGTTACGGGGGAAATCCTAGTAAGAGTGATCAAATCCATATATAAATGTAGACATTATAAAGTGTTAATCGTACACCTCATGCATGATTAACCAGGCCACTTAGCTTATTGTACAAGTTCTCAAGCCAATCACATCTTGAAACTAGTATTTCAAACACATAGTATGTATAGTTTTTATTGTTCTCGTCATATTTTCTGGACTGTACTTGCACGTTGTCTATTTATTTCCATTCTCTACATTGTACCCTTCATATCGTTCATTCTTCATAGTACCATTGTCAGGTTATGATTACATATTGGTAGCTCTATTTTTCATGATTTATCGTACTCTCTACTTACAGTTTTATAGTTTTTGTCAATTAATTGGAACTGCTGTTAGTGGTGTGCTCGCTCCAATCTACTGGATAACCAATATTTTTCAGATAGTTTGGATGCCTGTCCTACCCACTATGGGCAGAGGCATACGAGGATGCACACGGGAGTCTGAGGAGGATCTTGCTCCGTAGAGAGTGCCCTAGATATAGTTTATAGTTTTTAGTATTTATATTGTACAGATTGGGGATTTTAGACTTATTGTTATATTCAGGACATGTACTTATTTGTTTTGGACTTCTAACTCATGTGTTAACGACTTTATTATTTATTCAGTTATTCTCCTTTAGCTTCTTTTCAAATATCGTGCTCCATCTTCCTTTAGATTTGTGATTGAGATTAATACTTGGTATTTCATACTATTCCTCCGTACGGAGATTGAAGTAACGTGTAGGCAACTCTAGAGGGGGGGGGGTGAATAGAGTTTGTGTCTATACCAATTAAAAAATAACTTATGCAAAGTCCAGAAAGCAACTATATAATCAAAGAGTATAATGCGGAAAGTAAAAGAGTTTGAAGAGAAACCAAATACAACGATATATCCTAGTTTTTTTTCGTGGAGGACTAGTCCAGGCTCGAGACTCTTGCTTTGAGTTTGAATCCAATATTCGTGAAATAGGGTACACACGCACCTTTAGTCAGAAGAGCATGCCAACTTCTTACAGACACGAGCCTTGGAAGCGCTCGACTACTTTGACTTCGCAGATGCGAAACTTGAAATTTCCTAAGTGACTTCTTTTCACTCTTGCACAGAACTTCTAGCTGAATCGCGCTGAGCACCTTGGGTTAGGAAGTTTTGTGGCTAGGAGATTTGGAAGAGTAAGGCTTAGAGCATATAAGGCTTTAGAAGATAGAAAGCTTGAGAGTGAGAGATGATTTGAAATGGGAGAAATCAAATTCTATTTATACTAGTCAGGAAGGCAGAATTCAGCCAAAATTCTGTCCCAAATAATCAAAATTCGAATGTTGGACAGCTCATAGCAAGGTGTTCCTAAAAATCAGTTTGCTAATTTTAAGGAGGCAGAGTTCGGCCCAAATTATGTCTACTCAACCAGAAGCCCTATATGGGTGAGGGTCGTTTGGTTTGGTTCAGGAATTGGTTTGTTTTGTATGTGGAGCTTGGAGAGATATCTAGGGTTTGAGATGACTCAGTGTGACTCAACGTACATTTTCCTAGACTCAATAAATTGAAAAATTACAACTGAGAACAAAAATATTTAATGTAACAGCTTGTAGACGTCTATCTTGAACTTGATGCGTTATATTTGAGCATAGATGATGTTCTGTCTTGAACTTGATGTATCGTATTGGATCATTTCAGATATCAGTTTGTTAATTATCTAAATCAGGTTGACTGTGATCCAGTTTGGGTCAATATTCTCCCTTATTTTGATAATTGACAAAATAATATTTGTATGTCTCATATTCATATCTGGACACATATTGAAGGAGAGAGAATAATTACATATGACGTAGCTCCCCCCAACTGAATATTTCCGTCATGATACAAAGCTATATCCAAGCACAACATAATGCATATACAATATCACATCAAATATCACATAGTATGCTATTTTTTTCCCCTTTGTTATTTAGCAAAATAGCGTATAGCTCTCCCGTAATGGGATAAAAAATAGACAAAGTGAAGAGCAAACACACAACATAACCAAACTTTAATAGAGAAATCTAGCAGGTTTGATAACCCATCATGAGAAACTCGCAGTCATACATATGAAATAAAAATAAAACATCAGAAAGATAACTAGAGTCATAAAATGAAACTACAAACTACACAAGTACACTAAAGTGCATCAACAGCATCATCAAGTAGTAGACCACATCCGTCAATGAACAGGACGGGATGGACCGAAATTCGACGCTTGCTGGCAGAGCGACGAGGATCGACAAAAGCAGCATCAGGATCCAGATACTGTATGGCCCAAGGGTCATCAATCCGGTAGCCTTCGCGAGAAGGTTCCCGACCCATAGGAAAAGGCATAGTGGGAATGCCTTGCCATGTTGTGTTGGATGTTATGAAGAGTGTTGCTAATGGCGATCATCTGAAGAGTGGTCGATAATCTAGTTGAGTGTAGCGATCGTCTTCCAACCGAAAGCGGTCGTACAACATGTCTCTGATAGAATACATGGTAGCAGGTGGTTCAGATTGAGGGCATCAGAATCAGATGATGCTTCCTCAACAGGAGCAGGAGGTAAGGGTGCAGGAACAGTCCTACGAGCCTTAGATAGATATGCAGGAGGTTCTAAAAGACATTCATCTAATGGAATGTTGAAAGCAAAAAATATCAAGGTATATAGCATAGACAAGCGCTTTTGGCTTCTTCCTTGCACAAATCACCATCATCGTGCGTCAAAAGTTGAATGGGATGGTAAAATAAAGAAAATAAAGTGCCGTAATCTCTAGGTAAGTGACTTCATTAGTAGATCCGGCTTTTGGCAAAATAGAAGAGAATATGATATGATGAAGTTCATAAAAGTGTTGGTTGAGATATTTGGCACGAAGTTTACGAGGGCGAGTATTGGGTTCACACATCATGTCCTTAAAACCTTCTAGGGTGATATCGCCAAGAAACTCGAAGTCACGAGCATCGACAAGGTGTTCCCAAGAGTTGGGTTCAGGGAGTTACAAATACTCTGCCAAGTTGAAGTCATCGAACTCAATGTCGATACTGGCTACCCTTGAATAAATTTTATCATCATGATGAGATTGCAATAAAATATTTGTATGGCATTAAAATAAACTTTTGAAGATGTAGATACGAGTTCATCAAGACAAAGGTCTTTAAAATTAGGGTCAAACTCAGAAAAGATGGTAAAATTGATAGGATGACCCAACTCCACACTACGACCACAAAAGTCCAAATACCATTCGTTAGAAGCTTCTTACGAAACAAATATGTGCTCATTGTAGGTGTCGACATTGAAAGGAGGAGGATTGGATGAAGATGCTTCACTTCTACTCCTTTTTCCTATAGAAAATAGTCTAGGTGCCATGGAAAAAAATAAAGAGAGTAGAGAGGAGAAGCTACAAGAGATATACCTCAAACAGAATTGATAAGATGAAAGAGAATCCTCCCAAAAGCTTCAAATCTTGAGTTTGGAGAGGTGAGAGCACCAAAAGAAAATCTAGGGTTAGGGTTTTGAGAAAAGTGGATAGAGAGAGGTGGAAGATGAAGAGAGGTTTAAAAATTGTGCTTTTATAAAGTTGGGTCGACTGTAATAGCAAAACGTGGGGCTTTGATGAAGTAGATCGGACGACCAAGAATGGCTGAAGGTTTAGAACCCACCAGAGTGAGTTCGGCCCGAATTCTGCCATAGGCAGAGCTCGTCCCGAGTTTGGTCCCTGTGGATCCAGAACTCCAAACAATGTAAAGATGGGAACAAAAAGTAAAAAAGGTGGTCTCGAATTGAAAATAGTGGATTTTATTGGCCACAAAATAAGTAGAACATGCGACAGACTTGTGAATCATTATTCAGTATATGTGAATCGTCTCAGGTTAGCTGTAGGGGCCGAATCCCAGCTAGCGGTAGTCCGAAAACACTTGGCACTGTGTCGCTTAGGCTTTTACGTCTTGTTGACAGAAGGACCCTTTCGACTTATACCCAAAACAATGCAACATATATGAATTTAATTTAACAAGTATTTGCGCAAGTAGGGCTTATGGTATGACATTCTCATCCAAGATCCCCAATTCTCGATGAAGAAAGTTGAAATGCTCTTCGGCAAGTAGTTTAGTAAAAAAGTCTGCTAGCTGATTATCAGTGTCAATAAATTCTAGATTAATAGTACCTTGCATTGATGATCTCTTAAAAAGTGATGTCGTATTTCTATATACTTAGTACGTGAGTGACATATAGGGTTCTTAGTCAAGTTAATAGCACTAGTATTATCACAGAATATAAGAATATGCTTAAAAGATAAATTATAGTCTGCTAGGATTTGCTTCATCCACAAAATCTGAGCACAATAACGTCCTGCAGCTATGTATTCAGCTTCTGTTGTGGATAGTGCGACAGAGTTTTTTTTTCTTGCTAAACCAAGAGATTAAAACTTTGCCTAATAAATGACACGTACCACTGGTACTCTTACGGTCGACTTTGCATCCATTAAAATGAACATTCGAATAAACGATTAGGTCAAAGGATGTGGTTTTGGGATACCAAAAGCCTACTGTAACAGTGCCTTTAAGGTATCGAAAGATACGCTTAACTACGCTCATGTATGATTCCTTAGGGTTGGCTTGATAATGAGCACATAGGCAAACACTAAACATTATATCAGGGCAACTAGCAGTTAAATAGAGTAAACTACCGATCATACCTTGATACTTACGTTGGTCGACTGGTTTGCCGCTTTCATCATGTTCTAATTTTGTTGTTGTAGCCATCAGAGTACTTATTGGTTTGATGTTTCAAGATCAAAATTTTCAGCATGTCCTTTATATAGTTTGATTTACTGATGAAAACCCTTTGTGAGTTTTGTTTGACTTACTATCCAAGGAAGTAGTTAGGCTCCCCCATCATGCTCATCTCGAACTCATTCTGCATATACTTGGCAAATTCTTGGCATAATACCTCATTAGTGGACCCAAAGATAATTTTATCTACATAAATTTGCACTAATAGAATTGTGTCATCAATAGATTTTATAAAAAGTGTCATGTCAATCTTTCCATTTGAAAAGCCTTTTTCAAGTAAAAAAGTGCTTAGGCGTTCATACCAAGCACGAGGGGCTTGTTTGAGGCCATAAAGATATTTCTTAAGCTTGAAAACATGATCAGGAAATTTATAGTTTTCAAAATCAGATGGTTGTTTTACGAAAACTTCTTCTTTAATAAAACCATTGAAAAAGCACTTTTGACATCCATTTGAAAGAGTTAGAAGTTTTGGAAATTTGCAAAGACACAAAGCATACGGATCTATTCAAGCCGCACAACATGAGCATAAGTCTCATCGTAGTCGATACCTTCCTCTTGGTTGTATCCTTGAGCTACGAGACGTGGTTTGTTACGTGTGATTGAACCATCCTCATTAACTTTGTTATGAAAGACCCATCGAGTGCCAATGATAGAATGGTCAGCAGGTTTAGGAACAAGTTCCTAAACCTGATTTCTTTCGAATTGGTTGAGTTCTTCTTGCATCGTAGATATCCAAAATTCATCAGAAAAAGCTTCTAAAATATTTTTAGGTTCTATTTGGGATATAAAAGTAGTGCTAGCTATAGAATCTCTAACAGATGAACGAGTACTTACTCCTCTTGATACCTCACCTATTATCAAGTTTTCTGGATATTTTGGTGTGAAGCGGAACTTCTTTAGTAAGCTGTCCAGAGAACTGGTTCCAGATGTTGTATCCTTAGAGGTAGGAGTTATAGATTTGATATGTACGTCATCATCGTCATCAGGAACAACTGTTGTACTACTATTCTCATCAAAAGTAACATTAGCAGATTCTTCGACAATCATGGAGCGTTTGTTGAACACTCTGTATCCTTTACTCTTGGAAGCATATCTAAGAAAAATACCTTCGTTAGCTTTGGCATCAAACTTGTCTAAGTTGTCTTTGGTATTCAGGACAAAGCAGTGACAATCGAACACTCTAAAATAAGAAATAGTTGGGGTTCTACCAAACTAAAGTTTATAGGGAGTTTTCTTCAAAATAGGTCGAATCAAAACCCTATTCAAGACATGGCATGTTGTACTTATAGATTTTGCCCAAAAATATTTTAAAAGTAAAAATTGATTCAACATGACTCTGGCCATATCGCCAAGCGTTCTATTCTTCTGCTCTATAACACCATTTTGCTGGGGAGTTCTAGGACAAGAAAATTTATGAGTAAAACCATTTAAATCACAAAATTTTTGAAATCAGATATTTCGAATTCGCCGCCATGATCACTTCGAATTCGAGTAATCATGAAGCCTTTTTCGTTTTGCACCTTTTTAGCAAAAATTTTGAAAATAGAAATAGTATCACTTTTGTTTGAAAGAAAGAAAACCCAAGTAAAGCGAGAAAAGTCATCAACAATCACAAAGGCGTAGAGTTTTCCACCAAGACTGGCTACTCTACTAGGACCAAACAAATCTATGTGAAGAAGTTGCAAAGGTTAGTAGTACTTACAGAGTTGATGGATTTAAATGAAGATTTTTTCGCCTTATTTTTCTCACATTCGACACATACTATATTCTTTTTGAATGTGATATCCGGTAGTCCTCTTACTAGCTTCTTGGTTGAAAGTCTTGATTTGGTATCCATGTTTGTATGTCCAAGACGCATATGCCATAGTAATCTTTTATCCTTGTGAGCGTAGAGGCATCTTCCTGCATTTTTAGTATCTTTCGAGAGAGAGAATATATAAATGTTATCTTCCCTTATCCCTTCAAAAGTGATGTCTCCAGATGGTCTATCATATATAGGGCATTTAGTTTTCCCAAAGTTAATATCATATCCATTGTCAGCAAGATGACTAATGTTGAGCAAGTTATGCTTTAACTCTATTACTAAACAAACATCTTTAATGACAGAAAATGAAGGATTACCAATAGTACCGTTACCTATAATATAACCTTTTATATTAGTGTCGAAGAATACATATCCTTCCCTTTTCATCGATAGTATTACGAAAAGATTTGCATTTCCAGTCATATGTCACGAGCACCCACTATTGAGAATCTACTTGCTTCTAGAAGATGAAGGAAGGCCCATCTACATTACGAGTAGATGTGACCTTTGGTTCCCAAATTCTTGAGGGTCCTAAAATGTTAGTCTTCAGTACCCATACATATATGTTTAAATCAACTAATCTTCTGATTCTATATTGTGGTGAAGTGTGGCCATATTTACCATAGTAGTGATATGTAACATGCATGTTTGTGTTAGGAGCAAGATGATAATGATGTCTATGTGTGGGTGATTGTCGTGCTACATGAGAATATGTGTACATGAAAGAATGTTTGTGTGCAGCATGTGTATGTGTGTTTTTCTTATGCCGTGTATTCTTGTGATGAGTAGTCTTGTGTCTCGTATAAGTGCTATGACCGCGAGACTGAGTTTGAGGTTGAATAACCTGTTTGCCCAGTCCGAACTCTAATCTTTTAGAGGCAGTATACATTTTGTCATATTTGGCAGTCAAAGCACTAATTATTACAGCTACAGTATTGTACTTCTTTTTCTCTTTCGTAAGCTCTTTATTGAGTACGGTAAGATCATGTATTTGTTTCTCAATATATGATTCAGCATCGTGTAAGCTTATTTTAAGCTTGGATAACTCCTCAATATTATCTGTGGGTGAAGTGTCTCTAACATTATCAAGTAAGTATGATAGTCTATGAATCTCAGCTTCATGAGTCTTAATCTTATCCTTTGCATGTTTGTATTTACTAAGTAACTTCTTGTGATCTTCAAGTAAATCACTAAAAGCATCTCCAAGTTCATCAAAAGTAAAGTCATCAAGTGGATCATTTGTTACCTTGTCGGACGTTGCCATTAGGCAAACGTTTGCAGTATCTTTGGGAGTATCCTCTTCTTCTTCTGAGTCACTGGCTTCGCTTTCGTGCCAGATGCTCGTGTTGGCATACTTTCGAGATGATGACCTCTTATATTGTCACGCCCCGCTCCCATAGGAGCGATCGTCCTCGCTAAGGCGTGTTGCCGTACGGGCCTAGGTTGCGCCCGTGTAAGGCTAATCTCCAGAAACGGCCAATTTGAGCTAGGCCACAGAGTCACACAGAGTGTCCCCATTTGCAGCGGAAAGTAAATGAACACAAGTTGAAGCGAATTCAAACTCTTTATTGATTTTTAAGAAGTTTACAAGCGGCGCTAGGCTGAGTTTACAAGTCTCTCAAGCTCTCTCTCTCTGAAACATAAAAGGCATGCCAAGTGGCTTACAACATGGAATGATTTATGACGATGTTCCGATACATTATGTCATGTATATGGTGCTTCAGCTCCTTGCAACGCTCCAAGGCTCCAGAGTTGGCTCCGCGCCTTAGCACGTTCGAGGGAAGCTCCATACCCGATGATGTCTCATGTGTCCTGCATCAGTACATTGTTATGCACTGGTGGAGAGGCTAGCTCGCCCACAATGCTATCATTACCAAACACGTTCTATTTACTTTTGTGCACCATCTATCATTCATTGTCTTTCTAATCTTGTCTTAGGATCAGTTTCATAGCATATTTCATAACCTATCTCGTGTTGTCGAATTCAAGTGTTTGCATGGAAATACATGCACGACTTATCCATACTTACAGTCCGGCCTTAACTGTCCAAAGTAAACCAAGTTAGACAACAATTTGTATATATCAAGTTAACGTAATTCACGTACACATTCAATGTCAAACGCGTGTCCCTGCCTCAGGTCCTTGCACGTCGTAGGCGTGTTTTCTAACTCATTTGTACGAAGTACTCTCTATCATTTGGTGTGTTATATTCAAGCCTGTTCAGAAGGCGCTTTATTCAGTTAACTTAGACTACTTTGTTTCAATGCAAGGACTTGCACGTGGATTGCCACCAGCAAAGCCCACTTAATCTATATTCACCGGTCGCTGGCATCACAAGCCATTTTGGATATATTCTCCTTTGGTATTCTCACCTATCATAGCGTGCGGTGCACCTTGATAGTCTTTTGAACTACCCCTTTGGCATTCTCACCTATCATAGCGTGCTGGTGTACCTTGATAGTCTTTTGAACTACCCCTTTGGCATTCTCACCTATCATAGCGTGATGGCTGGTACACCTTGATAGTCTTTTGAAATACCCGACCTTACGTACGATGACCATAGTTCGTAATTACGTATTTTGGAATACATGTACGTATCTGACTCGTATTGCATGTCTCTTGGCTTGGTTCGGCTTGGGTTGCTTATTAGTTCATCATGAACCAAGGGGAGAACCCTTACCTACCACCACCATCTCCATTTATTAACCTAACACTCTTTCTCTCTCCTCATTCACTCTTCTTCTTCCTCACCATTACTCTCCACCTACACCCAAGAGCCCTAGGCAAGTGCAACTTGCTTCATGATGGATCTCAAGTTTTATTGTTCCATTCTCTTTTTTACATAATTATAAGCCTCTTTAGAACTTGGAGTTTTTGATTTTTATGGATAGATTCTTCTAGATCTACATTATAACTTTGGGATTTTATAAGTTCATGGAGTTTTTCTTGGTTTTGATCTACTAAAACTTGTTATTTTCGAAAACTAATAGTTCCATGAGCAAGAACACGAAATTTCGTGTGAATTTGGTTTTTGATTCACCTCATTTCGAGTTAAAATGAAGTTTTTATGGCCAAAACAAGTTTTCTGGATTTTTCATGTCGGCTGAGTGAAATTTTACGCTGGGAACCCTGAAATTGCGTATTTTACGCTGGATAGTGTCCAGAATGAAAGATTTTACACTGAGAACCCTGAAATTGCGTATTTTACGTTGGATAGTGTCAAGAATGTAAGATTTTACACTGGAAACCCTGAAATTACGTATTTTACGCTGGATAGCATCCAGAATGTAAGATTTTACGCTGGGAACCCTGAAATTGCGTATTTTACGCTGGATAGTGTCCAGAATGTAAGATTTTACGCAATGAATCCTGAAATTGCGTATTTTATGGTGGATAGCATCCAGAATGTAAGATTTTATGCAGAGAACCCTAAAATTGTGTATTTTACGCTGGATGGTACCCAGAATATGAAATTTTATGCTGGAACCCTCCCCTTTGCGTATTTTACGCAGAATTAAATTTTTTGGCGTAAAAAGTGCACAGAATGATTGTTTTTTGCCAAGTTTAGCTATTTTTTAGCCAAAATTTCGAAAAACTTAAAACATGAAAGTTTTAGATCTTTGTCTTGCCTTTCCGAATATCTCTGGAGCACCTCATTTTGAATTCGTATGTGGAAGTTATGCCCCGTCTCCCCTGAGCCATATGATTCCTCCACAACTCTGGTACCCTGTTTATATTTAGTTATTGCATATACGCTTATACCAGGTTAAATGTTAATTTCAAATATGTGCCATGACATAATGGTGACCCGTCGTGGCGCACTCTTTATAGTGAATTTGACATGATATATATCTCGAATGCTATCGCGACGGCTAGCATGTCATAACAGAATTGAATGGCCTGGACACCGTAGGTGATTGTGTTTGTACAAAATAAACCAGTACTGTCTTGCATCATGTCTAGGATATGGATCCCTGAGTACCAAGATCAGGGATACCTAAAGTAATTGACTAAGGCTAATAAACTAGAATAATTCAGTAGACATGAAGAGATTCCCAGCTACGGGCAATCCCGTTATCTGGGCGCATTAAGTGGACTTGTAGCCTACCGACGAGTAGGGCACATTTCCAGCACACAGTCACGTGTTGCATTCTTCATAAACGGATATTCGACCCAGATAACCGGATGGTCTGCAGGGCTTGTGGCTGTTGGGATAATCTTATTGCATCTTGTTAATACCTAGGCCTGTGATAACCCTAGTTAGTTAAAAGTATCAAGCCGTACTCTTGATTGGCCGTGATTGATTGGATGGAGTTTATTCCAGCTTAGTCTTACCCTGATCCTGTACAAGATTGTGACATGACATGATTATTGATGCTTGCCTTAACAATAAAGATCGGGGGTCCAGTTCTGTTCAGGCAAAGGGTTACAACCCCGATCCTTATTTGGTTTAAGGGTTGTAACCTGGCTTCCGGAGCTGTTCTGTGTCCTCTCTTCGTTTATTATCTTTATTGTACTAATAGTATTTGAGGCGGATTTCTATTTAGGTAAAGGGCTGCAACCCCGGTCCTTATTTGGTTTAAGGGTTGTGACCTGGCTACTTGAATGGTTTCTTCATACTCAGTTTACTGTTATTATCTCTATTATTATTTATTATCTTTAATATTCTATTGTGATATGCTGGTTTTAGTTCCTAAGTGAAGCCTCCTTTGTGGCACTTGCTCTTTCTGGGGTCTGACCCAGCTGGTTTTGTATGGCCAGATATCGGAGCAGCACCAGAGGATCCACCTGTCTTTCAGCCAGATGGTGACCACCAGGCGTAACCCTGGCAACGAGTGGGTTTCTTTTTGTCCTTCCACTTTATTGTAAATAATTTTGAGGTATTTAGCCGACGAACACGTGTTAGCTCGTATTGCATCTTTAATTACTGTCTGCCTACGGGCTGTAACTTGATTGACAGATCCTAGGATTGATCATTTATGACTGAACTCTTGCTAGTCTTGACATTTTATACGACTAGCTTCATGATCATCCAATATATAATGTATGGGACGTCTTGCTATTATATATTTAGTGCTCTGACATCTTGTAACTATTATTGCTTGCTTGAGATTAAAATAATAGGCTTGTTCATGACCATAGGAGATTGTTGGCTTGTAGTTAAACCCTCATGTATCTAGACAGCCGTGACCGTATAGCGAGGTAGATTGTACTTTAATATACGTAGCTGGCTATGTACGCCCCCGCTCTCCAGTATTCTGGTTCTGGGGCGTTACATGGTTTAAGTAGTGGCCCATGTAGGTCTTGTGAATCAAGATATATGAGGGTTTACCGAATAGATATCTCACTCAGCACCCGCCCTTGATCTCTGCCCGTATCTTCTAATCCCTGAGATTCTCGACCTGACCACATGCTTGTATCGTTGATCTATCTTGGTCCTTCCTTATTGTTCCCTATGTCGTCTTCTTCAGTGACATTGTTCCTGGACCTGCCGATCAGCAAGGCGAAGCACCTTCCGTGGACCAGCAGCAACCCGAAGATCAAGCCCAACATTCAGGAGTAGCCTCCACAGTCATGCCTACTGGAGGAGAGCCACCAGTTCAGCCCGTCCAGCCTACAGAGCCTGATGATGGCACTTTGGTGGGTCTCATCAGGTCACTATTAGCCTCCCAGGATCGTCGAGGAGATGCCTTGCACCAGGCGGTGGCAGACGCTTTGACCAGAGAAGGTCATCAGGATAATAGTGCGGCCAACAGCTTCAAGCGCTTGAACCCTCCCTTCTTCGACGGCAGTAAATATACGATCGCTGCAGATGCATGGCTTCAGGACACAGAGGTAATTCTAGAAGCAGCCAGGACTCCAGAGAACGAGAAGGTGGCCGTGGTGCGTCTACAACTATTGGATCTTACCCGCAGCTGGTGGGCAGCGCAGACCGTTGGATTAGTGGCCCCAATTGCCTGGGCAGTATTCAAGGAGAGATTCTAGACCAAGTATTTTGATACTGTAGCTCGGTATGATCTACAGACGAGGTTCACCAATCTGAAGCAGATGGGCAGGACAGTCAACGGATATACGACCGAGTTTTTGAGACTTAGTCGGTTTGCTCCCACCTTGGTAGCAACCGAGTTCGATAGAGCCAGCGGTTCCAACAGGGGCTCCACCTAGAGATTTTGTTTGTAGTAGAGCAGTTTGAGCATCAGACCTTTGATACAGTACTGAGGACATCCCGGAGGCATGAATATACCTTCCAGAGGATTGTGGAGAGGACCGGAGGTCGAAAGCGATCTCACGGCCAGATGAATCAGTCATCAGCACCAGCCCCGACCGCCAGGGCTTTGACTATTGGAGCTCCGAGGGGGGCGGCCTCAGTGACGTCGGTTCATCATTCCACCCCGATGTACCCTCAGCAACAGAAGCAGAAGCAGTCTTCCGCAGTAGGATGTTCACACTGCGGAAAGCCAGGGCATGTGGTATCAGAGTGTCACAGAGCACAGGGTTTGTGTTTGGTTTGTGGTACCCCGGACCACAGGGTTGGGAACTGCTCGAACAGGGAGAGTTTATCGGCCTTCTCTAGTCCTTCAGTTAGAGGACCAGCACCAGTCCAATAGCAGCTACAGTACCCGTTTCCGAGGCCATTGCCGACACAGGCCCAGATATTCCAGCAGCAGAGACCGCAGCACTATGCCCAAGCCCAAGCCCTGATCCAGAGCAGGTAGAGAAATTTTCAACCGAGGGGACCCGCACCCAGAGGGCATGGTCAAGTGCTGGCCTTGACCATGGAAGAGGAAGGAATAGCACCCGATGAGGTAGTGGCAGGTACTATTCTCGTCAACACCTTTCCAGCTTCAGTATTATTTAATTCTGGTGCCTCGTATTCATTTATGTCTGCACGATTCGCAACACGGATAGGGCTAGAGCCCGAGTCATTATCAGTAAGGCTCAATATACTTACTGATAACGGTCTTGTGGGAGTAGATAGAGTGTTTTCCTCGTGTCGGGTCGTAGTTAGCTGTAGAGAGTTTCCCGCTAGGTTGATAGAATTCCCAATGGGCGATTATGATATGGTCTTAGGGATGGATTGGTTGAGGGACCAGTATGCTAGGATAGATTGCCATATTGGCAGGGTTGCTTTTAGCATCCCAGGTGAGCCAGAGTTTTCCTTCTCCCGAGGCAAAGTTGAACCTTCTCCTCCCGTATTGCGGATGGAAGTAGCAGCAGTACAGTTACCCCGGATCGTCGAGGAGTTTTCAGATGTTTTCCTGGAAGTGCTCCCAGAAATGCTGCCAGAACGAGAGATCGAGTTCACTATAGACTTGATCCCCGGGACCGCACCTGTGTCAGAGAGAGTCTACAGGATGGTGCCGTCAGAATTGGAGATATTGTACAAAATGATTAAAGAACTCAGAACCAAGGGATTCATTCGTGCCAGTGGATCGCCTTGGGGAGCCCTGATGCTTCTTGTAAAAAAGAATGATGATACGTCCAGATTATGTGTTGACTATCGTACCTTGAACTCAGTGACAATCAAGAACATATATCTTCTTCCAAGGATAGATGACTTGTTTGATCAACTCAGAGGAGCAGCAGTATTCTTGAAGATAGATTTGCGGTCAGGGTACCATCAGATCAGAGTCAGAGAGCAGGACATCCCGAAGACAGCTTTCAAATCCCGGTACGGGCATTGGGAGTTCCTTGTTATGCCCTTTGGAGCAACCAATGCGCCGGCTGTATTCATGGACCTCATGAATCGTATCTTTATGCCTTATTTGGATAAGTTCGTGATTGTGTTCCTAGACGACATCCTGGTCTACAGGAAGACTGCAGCGGAGCATGAGCAGCATCTCCGAGTTGTCCTCCAGATTCTCAGAGAGCACCAGTTGTATGCCAAGTTTAGTAAATGCGAGTTCTGGTTCGATCGTATTTCATACTTGGGCCATATCATCACCAGAGGAGGAGTAGAAGTGGATCTCCAGAAGATCATGGCCATTGAAACGTGGCCGGTACCTAGCACAGCGGCAAAAATTCGCAGTTTTCTTGGCTTGGCCGGCTACTACCGACGATTTGTTTCAGACTTTGCTCGGATTTCAGCGCCATTGACCCAGTTGACCCACAAGGATATGCAGTTTGCTTGGACAGCAGAATGTCAGGATTCTTTTGAGAAGTTGAAGCGAGGCTTGATGACGGCTCCTATTCTCACGCTTCCAGATGGGACCGGAGGATTCTCAGTGTATTGTGATGCTTTAGGCCGAGGTTTAGGATGTGTTCTGAAGCAGCATGGGAAGGTAATAGCTTATGCGTTACGACAACTTCGTGATCATGAGAGGAATTACCCAACCCATGACTTGGAGCTGGCAGCAGTAGTGTTTGCACTTAAGCTTTGGAGACACTACTTGTATGAAGATAGGGTGGAGATTTTCACCGATCACAAGAGCCTGAAGTATGTGTTCACTCAGAAGGATCTTAACATGCGTCCGAGGAGTTGGCTAGAGCTGCTTGTGGATTATGGTGTCAACCTGCAGTATTATCCTGGGAAGGCCAACGTCATTGCAGATGCATTGAGCAGGAGAGCCGGAGTTTATTTCCTAACAGCGCAACCAGAGCTGTTAGCCGATCTTCAGAAAATATGTATAGAAGTTGTCCTCCCTTCCAGTGTGGCATTGATGGCCATCATGCAAGTTAAGTCCACTATAGTCGAGAGGATCCGGATGGCGCAGTCAGCAGATTCCAAGCTTCAGCGACTCAGAGCAGAGTGTGAGGCAGGACGAAGACCAGAGTTATGTATCCATGAAGATGGTACACTTTGACATGGGAAGCGTCTTTGTGTACCCAGTGGAGATATCAGACAGGAAGTCATGGCGGAAGCTCACAGTTCTCAGTATTCGATTCATCCCGGTGGCACAAAGATGTGCCGAGATATCCGTCAGCACTTTTGGTGGAATGACATGAAGAGGGAGATAGCTCGGTTTGTCTCTCGGTATTTGTTTTGCCAAAAAGTCAAGGCTGAACATCAGAGGCCAGTTGGACTTCTTCAGCCCTTGCTAATTCCAGAATGGAAGTGGGAGCATATAACCATGGATTTCATGACTGGATTACCTAGGTCCTCGACCGGTAGAGATGCTATATGGGTTATAGTTGATCGGCTCACGAAGGTGGCTCACTTTCTCCCATTCAGAGTTGGTCAGTCGATGACTCAGCTAGCAGAGATGTACCTCAGGCAGATTGTCAGGCTGCACGGTGTTCCAGTCAGTATTACCTCGGACCAAGATTCAAGATTTACGTCACACTTTTGGCGTAGTCTGCAAGAGAGTTTGGGAACTCACCTCCAGTTCAGCTCAGCTTATCACCCGCAGACAGATGGTTAGTCTGAGCGCACGATCCAGACTCTTGAAGATATGTTAAGATCTTGTACGCTCGACTTCGGTGGTTCGTGGGAAGATCACATGCACCTGGTGGAGTTCTCGTACAACAATAGTTTCCAAGCCAGTATCCAGATGGCACCATTCGAGGCACTGTGTGGTAGAAAGTGCAGATCCCCACTAGCAAAGGACGATGTTGGAGAAAGATAGATGCTTGGTCCCGAGTTGATCACTCAGACAGTTGAGATGGTCAGGAGAGTCAGAGATCATCTTCGCGTTGCACAAGATCGTCAGCGCCATTGGGCCGATTCTCAGCAGCGTCCCCTTGAATTTTCTGTCGGCGACCATGTATTCCTTAGGATCTCGCCTAACCGT
This sequence comes from Iris pallida, assembly GCA_029216955.1. Taxonomy (NCBI): domain Eukaryota; kingdom Viridiplantae; phylum Streptophyta; class Magnoliopsida; order Asparagales; family Iridaceae; genus Iris; species Iris pallida. Next base: position 15,667,920 of record JANAVB010009999.1, on the reverse strand, counting down.
GGCGTCATTCGTTTCGGCGTACGGGGAAAGCTTAGTCCTAGGTATATTGGGCCGTTCGATATCCTGGAGCGAGTAGGAGATGTGTTCTATCGTCTCGCTCTTCCGTCGTCTCTGAGTGAGGTGCATGACGTGTTCCATGTATCCCAACTGCGACGGTATATCCGGGACCCGAGCCACATCCTGGATCATTCGGAATTGGTTGTTGGTACCAACCTTTCGTATGAGGAGAGGCCCGTATCCATATTGGACCAAAGAGAGAAGATACTCAAGAACAAGACTATCAAGTTAGTCCGTGTTGCTTGGGGTCATCACTCCTTGGGTGAGTCAACGTGGGAGCGTGAGGATGATATCTGATCGCGATATCCTGACCTGTTTGACTCGTAAGGTATAATGTCTTTCTAATGCCTTACGCTCTAAATTCCTTACTTGAAATGAATGATTGCATGGTAGATTGCTTGAATATAGCTTGTCATTGCCTCTCTAGCCTCTTAATTAAATTCCGAGGACAGAATTCTTTTAAGGTGGGTAGAGTTGTGATGACCATAGTTCGTAATTATGTATTTTGGAATACGTGTACGTATCTGACTCGTATTGTATGTCTCCTGCTTAGTTCGGCTTGTTTGGGTTAGCTTGGTTCGGCTTGGGTTGCTTATTGGTTCATCATGAACCAAGGGGAGAACCCTTACCTACCACCACTATCTCCATTTATTAACCTAACACTCTTTCTCTCTCCTCATTCACTCTTCTTCTTCCTCACCATTACTCTCCACCTACACCCAAGAGCCCTAGGCAAGTACAACTTGCTTCATGATGGATCTCAAGTTTTATTGTTCTATTCTCTTCTTTACATGATTATAAACCTCTTTAGAACTTAGAGTTTTTGATTTTTATGGATAGATTCTTCTAGATCTACATTATAACTTTGGGATTTCATAAGTTCATAGAGTTTTTCTTGGTTTTGATCTACTAAAACTTGTTATTTTTGAAAACTAATATTTTCATGAGCAAGAGCACGAAATTTCGTATGAATTTGGTTTTTGATTCACCTCATTTCGAGTTAAAATGAAGTTTTTATGGTCAAAACAAGTTTTCTGGATTTTTCATGTCGGCTGAGTAAAATTTTACGCTGGGAACCCTAAAATTGCGTATTTTATGCTGGATAGTGTCCAGAATATAAGATTTTACGCTGGGAACCCTGAAATTGCAAATTTTACGCTAGACAGTGTCCAGAATGTAAGATTTTACGCTAGGAATCATGAAATTGCGTATTTTACGCTGGATAGTGTCCAGAATGTAAGATTTTACGCTGGGAACCCTGAAATTGCGTATTTTACGCTGGATAGCATCCAGAATGTAAGATTTTACGCAAGGAACCCTAAAATTGCGTATTTTACGCTGGATAGTGTCCAGAATGTAAGATTTTACGCAGGGAACCCTGAAATTGCGTATTTTACGCTGGATAGCATCCAGAATGTAGGATTTTACGCAGAGAACCCTAAAATTGCGTATTTTACGCTGGATGGTACCCAGAATGTGAAATTTTACGCTGGAACCCTCCCCTTTTGCTTATTTTACGCAGAATTAAATTTTTTGGCGTAAAAAGTGCACATAATGACTATTTTTGCCAAGTTTAGCTATTTTCTAGCCAGAATTTCGAAAAACTTAAAACATGAAAGTTTTAGATCTTTGCCTTGCCTTTCCGAATATCTCTGGTGCACCTCATTTTGAGTTCGTATGTGGAAGTTATGCCCCGTCTCCCCTGAGCCGCATGATTCCTCCACAACTCTTGTACCCTGTTTATATTTAGTTATTGCATATACGCTTATACCAGGTTAAATGTTAATTTTAAATATGTTCCATGACATAATGGTGACCCGTCGTGGCGCACGCTTGACAGTAAATTTGACATGATATATATCTCGAATGCTGTTGCAACGGCTAGCATGTCATGACAGAGTTGATTGGCCTGGACACCGTGGGTGATTATGTTTGTACAAAATAAACCAGTACTGTCTTGCATCATGTCTAGGATAGGGATCCCTGAGTATCACGGTCAGGGATACCTACAGTAATTGACTAATGCTAATAAACTAGAATAATTCAGTAGACATGAAGAGATTTCCAGCTACAGGCAATCCCGTTATCTGGGCGCATTAAGTGGACTTGTAGCCTACCTATGAGTAGGGCAAATTTCCAGCACACAGTCACGTGTTGCATTCTTCATAAACGGATATTTGACCCGGATAACCGAATGGTCTGCAGGGCTTGTGGCTGTTGGGATAATCTCATTGCATCTTGTTAATAACTAGGCCTGTGATAACCCTAGCCAGTTAAAAGTATCAAGCCGTACTCTTGATTGGCTGTGATTGATTGGATGGAGTTTATTCCAGCTTAGTCTTATCCCGATCCTGTGCAAGATTATGACATGATTATTGATGCTTGCCTTAACAATAAAGATCGGGGGTCAAGTTCTGTTCAGGCGAATGGTTACAACCCCGGTCCTTGTTTGGTTTAAGGGTTGTAACTGGCTCCCAGAGCAGTTCTGTGTCCTCTCTTCGTTTATTGTCTTCACTGTACCAATAGTATTTGAGGCGGGTTTCTATTTAGGTAAAGGGCTGTAACCCCGGTCCTTGTTTGGTTTAAGGATTGTGACCTGGCTACTTGAATGGTTTCTTCGTACTCAGTTTACTATTGTTATCTCTATTATTATCAGTTCTTTATTTATTATCTTTAATATTCTATTGTGATATGCTGGTTTTAGTTCCTAAGTGAAGCCTCCTTTGTGGCACTTGCTCTTTCTGGGGTCTGACCCAGCTGGTTTTGTGTGGCCAGATATCGGAGCAGCACCAGAGGATCCACCTGTCTTCCAGCCAGATGGTGACCACCAGGCGTAACCCTGGCAACGAGTGGGTTTCTTTTTGTCCTTCCACTTTATTGTAAAAATTATTCTTTTGAGGCGTTTAGCCGGCGAGTACGTGTTAGCTCGTATTGCATCTTTAATTACTATCTGCCTACGGGCTGTAACATGATTTACAGATCCTAGGGTTGATCATGTACGACTGAACTCTTGCTAGTCTTGACATTTTATACGACTAGCTTTATGATCATCCAATATGTAATGTATGGGATGCCTTGCTATTATATATTTGGTGCTCTGATATCTTGTAACTATTATTGCTTGTTTGAGATTGAGACAATAGGCTTGTTCATGACCATAGGAGACTGTTGGCTTGTAGTTAAACTCTCATATATTTAGACAGCCGTGACCGTATAGCGAGGTGGGTTGTACTTCAATATACTTAGCTGGCTATGTACGCCCCTGCTCTCCAGTATTCTAGTTCTGGGGCGTTACATTACGTCTCTTTGAGTGTCCGAGCCCCTACCCAAACAGACCGTAAGCCATGATTCTGCTTAGGCCGGCCACGATCCTCCCTTTGATTGTGCCGCAGAATCCCTTATTCTTCTTAACTCCCGTATACGATGGGATTGTCCACGACCATTTCGTATTGTCTTGTCATTTTACTTAATGGTTGTTGTCACGACCCGCTCCCGAATAATCGGACACGAGTCGGACACGCCCAGCCTTCATTGCTAGACACAATGAAGTAAGCTGTATCAACTAGGGAAAACTAACCAGATAATCATGAAAGATAGAGAATCACAGCATCTATAAAATGTGTCCCAACCAGAAAGAGATACAATATCTGAATTTATTACAATTCCACTATAAAAGTCTACTAGTCTCAATACATGAAAGATAAATGGAAACTAAATGAAATCCTAGGCCTCTGCAGCCTCTAGGTCACAAGCAGCTCCAGCTGGCTCAAGGAAGGCAGTATCCTGTCCATAGTATGTGTCACATAAAGCCTCCATCTCACCTATCATAACATATCCAGTCAGGAGCGGAGCAAAGCACAGTTCTAGGTAATGAACAATAACATATGGAAAGTAAATGCTAGAAGAACAAGTATGTAAAGAACATGAAGATCATGAACTACTGCTATAAAGGTACATGAAAGATCACGACAATGTAAGATGCAGTAAAGATCACGACTAATATCAAGATCAGGATCAAGAGAAACTAATGTAAGAACAATATCCTGAACATGTGTTTATATGTTTGAAATACTACTTAGATATGTGACCGGCTTGGGTAAGATCATGAAAGAACATGAAAGGATCCTGGAAGATCATGTAGGTACGGCTTAGGACCCGCGTGCACAGTGCGAGGCCTAAGCTAAAGATCATGAATAAGTAACCGGGTTTAGTCACATATCTAGAGTATTTCCCCACCCCAAGATACAAGTAAGAACATGAAAGAACAAGTAAGATCATGAAAGAACATGAACGTGTCGCAGTGTGTCAGCAATAAAGAACAAGGAAGATGCACTGAACAAAACCATAGAATGTACTTGCCTGGCTCCAGCAATATGGTAGGCAAATCTAGCTGGATGCTCTCCTGTTTAACAATGATTACAAGTTGGTCAAAATCTAAAATAACTAATTTTAATCTAGCAAGTTACTAAAAGTTATCCTAAGTCTAAATTTTATAACAATTACCCTATAGTTGATAATTGCCTAGTTTAGTTAAACTTAGCAAGTTGATCCTATTCATAAACTTAAGTAAACCATTACTTTCTATAAAGGAAAGTCTTCTAAAAGAGGGTTAACTTGTTTAGAACCAAAAGTCCCAATAGAATTGTTATGAACAGGAAAACCTGGTTACTTGATTTGCTTCCCATACTAACAGTTCATACAATTGCTTAGGAACTAAATGCTCTCTGAAAAACCTTGCATTGGTTCTGGTTCCTAGCTAAATTGGACTGAACAAGGAATGGGATCTCAGATAACATGATCTGAACCATGGGAGATATCCCAGGTTCAGATAATATAATCCTGAACCATGGAGAATCCCAGGTTCATGTGGATGAATAGCCTTGGACAACTGACCTATTGACAGTTGCAGTGATGCAACAATCTGAATTAATATTTCAGCTTCAAGACTTCCCACAGCCTATTCCAGTCTCAAAATTGAGATTGATACAAACAGTCATAAAATAAGCTACAACTAATCCAAAATCAGTTCCCAATCCTGCCCTGCCCTCAGTCCTATAAGTTCATGGCAGTGTTAGCAAATCAAGGTTCAATGGTCAGCAAGCTTCTACACATCAGTTAAAACCATGTAACCTTCTAATTAGAAAGTTAAAACTAAACAAGAAAACCTACCTCTCCTGAATTCAAAACTGAACAACCAAGAAATGCCATCTAAAATCTGAAATCCAGATGAACCAACCATGAGAAAACATCTCAGGTTTCCTGTGTTCTCAATTGCCCAGGTTCTAAATTCTGGAATTACATTTAACAGCACAAGTCTCAGATTCCTGAGACTCAAATCTCAGATTCCTGAGATTTAAATCTCAGACTTCCAGAGATTTTCAAGTCTCTCCTGAGATTTTCAGGTTCCTGGAATGCTCTCAAATTTCAGATTGCCAATAGCTCAGTATAATGCAACTGAGGACATAGTCAACTCGAGAGTTAAACTATAACAAGAACAATCAATCAAATGGATATTGATCCTGAGTTGGACATCAACACAGGACATCAGTATTGAACTGATACCAGGTTTGATTCACAACAAGTCAGGGTTCTTACCCCCTCAAATTCCAGTTTACAGCTATTGCAGTACCCAAAATGGTACTAGACTGAACTATCCAAAGGAATATGTGAGCTCTGCATAACAGCTATCATAATTCCAGTTCACTATGTGTTCAAATGTATCCAATGTGAAACCTAAACACCAACAATCTATCATCCTATATTACCAGATGTTAGGAAACTGCTCAAGTCATAGAACCTGCTTGCGCACCCAGCTTGGACAGGGTACTGAAATTAAGCCTTCAATTGCACAGGATACATATAGCTTAAGAGGACTTAGCATTATCAGTCCCACAAACAGTCAAGGCAACCTCCCATTGCAGGACATGGGGTAGTCCATTCAACAAGGCACGCACCCCTCTCTGTTACTGAGTTAAAAATCAGAACAGGGCTTAATGGCCACAAGGTTCAGATAATGCAGTAGCCATCAACCAACAGTGTTCCATGCTGCCTGCAGGTTACTGCATTTCCCTCTCCTCCCAAGCCAAAACCAAAACGTAAACTAAGTCTAAGATGCTGCTATAACTTAAGAAATTAAAGGAACATTCATAGTAAAATCTAAATACTACATGATCATCAACAATCTAAAGTAACTTCCTAGCCAAGTAAATTCCAGATTATAGCTTAAACCAATATCCAGAAGACATCATAAATTGAGAACAACTGAGTTACCTGTAAATGAAGATGTGATCTGATCTGATTTACCACAGATGCAAGACTGCACTCGATTGAAACAAGTCTACAAAAAAATGAATGGCAGGTGACATTGGTACAGGAATCATCTTATTGATCTATGATTTTAAATAGAAATGGGAAACTCACTTGTCCAAATGAATTCCCAACTAAACAATGTTATGATCTAGTAAGAAGGGGGATCTCGAAGAACTGTTACATAGATAATGGAAGGTTCAAGGAATAATTTGTATTGAATCGAATTTACAATTTATTGATGAGTCATATAACTTCGAAAGTTCAATGGAACTCACCTGATAGTACAGTACAATGAAGATCCAGATCTTGACTAAATAAACCTAGATCTGTTGATTATGGATCCCGATCTATGCAAAGAAATTGGTTTGAACAAATTGTCATGAAGATTCAATCTAAACAATTGAAGAATGGAGATGAATTTTTACCAAGGATCGATCAGCCAGAACGAAGAATGGATGAGCTGGTTTGGTGAGTCAAATCGACATTGATGAAGATTGATGCGACCTCCTTTCCCCCTTGGCTGCAATGCTCCTTCCTGCCATGGCTGAGCTCTGATTTCTCGATTGGTCTCAGGAAGAAGAATGGATTTGGAAAGAAGGGAAAGGTTACTTCACTAAGTAACAACGATTGAGGAGGGGTTGTTATATAGGCCTTGTGGCGTGAGTCCCAGGCTACTAATGGCGGGAAAATTTCATTCTCCTCTGTCAGTTGGTTAGAGAAGAATGAGATCTGAAGAATTTTGAAAAAGAAAACAGAATTTCCTTTCCTAGCGGAATTGGAAAGAGGCTTGAGGAAAAAAAATTATACTCATGGTTATGTGTTCTGAAGTCCCTAACCCTGAAGCCCATTAAGGGTTGGCCCAAAACCTGAGGCTGAAAGAAATGGTTTAAGCCCAACAAAATAACTAAACCAATATTACCACTCCACATGCTAAATATAATATTATTTCCAAACTATTCATTATGAATAAAATGAAAAAAATCGAAATTCTGGAAAGGTGGAGTTACAAATCTCTCCCCCTTGAAAAATTTCGTCCTCGAAATTGGAATGCAAACACAGATAACCAAGAATAGTGAATTCAAGAGTTGTTTATTGAATTCAAAAAAAATGCATACAATACAAAGCACTCAAGTGAACAAACTAGGATATCGCTCACGCATCTCATCCTCACGCTCCCATGTGGACTCTCCCGGAGAGTGGTGTCTCCACATGACGCGAACAAGAGGAATGGTCTGGTTCCGCAGACGCTTCTCCCTCCGGTCGAGGATCTCTACTGGCTGCTCCTCGTAAGTCAGTCTCGGGCCCACCTCCAGCTCTGAATAGTCCACCACGTGGCTGGGGTCTGGAATGTATCGTCGAAGCTGAGATACGTGAAAAACATCGTGCACTCCCTCCAACCTAGCTGGAAGCGCTAGTCGGTACGCCACCTCGCCAATCCGTGCTATCACGTCGAATGGTCCAATGAATCTCGGACTGAGCTTCCCGCCTCTGCCGAACCGGATGACGCCTCTGGTCGGTGAGATCTTCAAGAACACTCTGTCTCCAACCTCGAACTCAAGCGGCCGTCTGGTGCTGTCCTCCCAATGCTTCTGCCGATCCTGTGCAACTCTAATACGCTCCCGAATCAGTCTGACTTTCTCTGCTGAGTCCACCACCATCTCTGGCCCAAGTAAAGCTCTCTCGCCAACGTCGTCCCAGGATAACGGCGTGCGACATCTCCGTCCGTACAGCGCCTCAAATGGAGTCATCTCAATGCTGGCCTGATAACTGTTGTTATAGGCAAACTCCACCAGGTGCAAATGGTCCTCCCACGAACCGCCGAAGTCGAGTGCGCAAACCCGCAGCATGTCCTCCAAAGTCTGAATGGTCCTCTCAGACTGTCCATCCGTCTGTGGATGATAGGCTGTGCTGAACTTCAGCTGTGATCCCAAGCTCTGCTGTAGACTCCTCCAGAAGTGTGATGTGAACCGGCTGTCTCGATCTGAAACAATGCTAACTGGCACCCCGTGAATCCTCACGATCTGACGCATGTAGAGGTCTGCAAGCTTCTCGGTCGACAGCCCAACCTTGAACGGAATGAAATGAGCAGACTTTGTCAATCTGTCCACGATCACCCAAATAGCATCCTTGCCACTGGGAGTACGCGGCAATCCAGAGACAAAGTCCATAGTAATGTGCTCCCACTTCCATTCCGGAATAGGTAAAGGCTGGAGTAGTCCCGCTGGTCTCTGGCGCTCCGCCTTGACTTGCTGGCACACAAGGCATCTGGAAACAAATCTGGCGACCTCTCTCTTCATCCCATACCACCAAACATACTCACGCAAATCCTTGTACATCTTGGTAGATCCAGGATGTATAGAATATCGTGACTGGTGGGCCTCCTGCATCACTTCCTCCCGCAAGTCCTTGGGCACACACAGCTGACTTCCGTGCCGTAAGGATCCGTCCTCCGCAATGGTGAAATCGTCGAGCAGACCCAACTCTGTCTGAGCTCTAAGACCTTGGATTCCCTCATCAAGCAACTGGGCCTCCTTGATCTTCTCTAGCAACCCCGACTGTATCTGCATATACATCATCTGACCTCCACATCCTGGGAGAACAATCTCAATCCCAAGGCTCTCCAGATCCTCCAATAGATGCCGGTCCATGGTGAGATACATAGCAATAGGATATCGACTGAGAGCATCTGCAACCACATTCGCCTTCCCAGGGTGGTACTGCAGACTAATGTCGAAGTCCTTCATGAGTTCCAGCCATCTGCGCTGCCTCATATTCAGCTCCTTCTGAGTAAAGACATACTTCAGGCTTTTGTGGTCCGTGAAGATGTCCACTCTCTCTCCATATAGGTAATGCTTCCACAGTTTCAAGGCAAATATGACTGCTGCAAGCTCCAAGTCATGTGTAGGATAATTCTTCTCATGGGGCCTCAACTGTCTAGAAGCATATGCTATAACCTTCTTGTTCTGCTCCAGCACACATCCCAAGCCTTTCCCTGAAGCATCGCTGTAGATGACGAATCCTCCTGATCCCGATGGCAAAGCTAGAACTGGTGCAGTCGTCAGTCTTCTCTTCAATTCTTCAAAGGCTGTCTGGCAGGCGTCGCTCCATATGAACTCCTCGTCCTTCCGCGTAAGCTTCGTCATAGGCTCTGCTATCCTGGCGAAGTCCTTCACGAACTTCCTGTAGTATCCTGCAAGACCCAGGAAACTACGAATCTCTGCTACTGACTTGGGAGGTGCCCAGGCTTCCACTGCTTCAATCTTCTTGGGATCCACAGAAATCCCCTCTCCAGTCACCACATGCCCTAGAAACTCCACTCTGTCCAAGAAAAACTCACATTTCGAGAGTTTCCCATACAGCTTCTCCTTCCGCAGAATCTCTAAAACAATCCGCAGGTGCTCAACATGCTCCTCCTCCGTCTTGGAATAGATGAGAATGTCGTCAATGAAGACCACGACAAACTTATCTAAATATTTATGGAAAACCTTATTCATCAGGTTCATAAAAACTGCGGGGGCATTGGTGAGTCCGAACGGCATCACCAGGAACTCATACTGGCCGTATCGAGTGTTGAAGGCTGTCTTCGGAATATCCTGCTCCCGAACCTTCATCTGGTGGTACCCCGATCGAAGATCGATCTTAGAAAAGACCTTCGCTCCACTAAGTTGGTCAAACAACTCATCAATCCGTGGCAAAGGATATCTATTCTTGATGGTGATGTTGTTGAGTGCACGGTAGTCAATGCACATCCTCACCGTCCCATCCTTCTTGGGCACAAAAAGCACCGGTGCTCCCCAGGGTGAAGCACTAGAGCGAATAAATCCTTTGCCCTCAAGCTCATCAATCTGCGCCTTCAACTCCGCAGCCTCCTTCGGGTTGATCTTGTAACAGTGCTGGGACTTCGGTGCTGATCCGGGCAATAGGTCAATGCCGAACTCCACATCTCGATCCGGCGGCAATCCTGGAAGCTCCTCTGGAAAGACGTCGAGATACTCTGCAATCAGTGGATGCGGCAACTCCTGGTCTTCTGCAACTGCTCCGAAGTAGACTCCCTCTGGCCTCTCTGCAACTCGTCTGCTGATCTCGAACGGTGGAACTCCTGGCGGGCTGAAGATCACCTTCCCCTCATGGCAGTCAATTACGGCAAACTGCTCGCTCATCCAGTCGATGCCGAGGACTACGTCGAATCCGGGCAGTGGCATCACTAGAAGTCGAGCTCGAATCTCTCTCCCAGCAATAGTGATAGGGCATTCCACCATCTCACTTACTGGAACTGATCCGCCTCCTGTCATGATCTGACAGTTCCGCCTAGTGGGCTTGGGTGTGAAGCCGTGTCTATGCAGAAACTCATATGATACGAAGCTATGGGTGGCTCCAGAATCAAATAATGCAATGGCAGGGAAAGAATGTAAAAGTATAGAACCTGTGATCACATCTGGCACTGCCTCGTCCTCCTCAACTGCAGCCATGACGTAAGCACGTCCCTGCTGAGCTCCTCCTCTCTGCTGCTGCTGATGCTGTGCAAACCTCTGCTGCTGGGGTGGTAGAGCTCCTCCTCTCTGGGGTGGTGCAGGTAATGCTCTGGGTGGTGCAGCCGGTGGTCCTCCTCCTCGTCCTCCTGCTAGTCTGGCTGTAGCCTGTGCGCAGTCCCTCATCTGGTGTGCATCGGATCCGCAGAAGAGGCAAAGTCCCAACCTCTTGCGGCACTCGTCGATATGATGTCCAGGGCGATGGCAATAGGCACAAGGAGTCGCTAGCTGCTGTCTCTGATGCTGATGTGCTGGAGCTCTGGCCTGTCGGTGATGCTGCTGCTGCTGAGGCCTCGTCTGGGTCTGAGTCTGAACCCTCTTCGCTGGTGCCTGGAAACTGCTGCTGGCCACATCCCGGTCCCTCTTCAGCTTGGGGTCCGCCTCCTTCTCAACTGCCTGGGCGATCTTGAGGATGCTAGAGTAGGTAGTCGCCTGACTAATCGCCACCGCATGTCGCAGCTCCCTGTTGAGACCCTTCTTGAATCTCCATGCTCTGTCCTCTGGCTCTCTAACCAGTCTCTCAGCGAACCTGCTGAGCCTGGTAAACTCCGAAGTGTACTGTGCGACCGTCATCGTCCCCTGCTGCAGCGCCTCGAACTGCACCCTCAACTCATCACGCTCCACCTCTGGGAAGAATTTCTCCTTGAACAGTGTTTTGAAAACTGTCCAAGACACTCGGGGCTCCGCCAACTGGGGGTCCTCCCGGTACCAAGCTCTCGCCAAGTCAAAGAGTCGCATGCTAGCCACTGACACCTTCTGGTCCTCTGGAATGTTCGCCATGGTCAAAGTCCTCTCTGCATTCTCCAGCCATTCATCCGCATAGATGATCCCCTCGTCGCCCCAGAAGTCCATCGGGCTAAGGTGCTGGTACTCCTTCGCTGTCCCAGGTCTCGGTCCTCGCGGTGCTGGAGGTGCTACTGGTGCTGGTGCTGGTGCTGCCGGCTCCCTGGTCCTCAGCGCGTCGACGACAGTCGCTCTGAACTGCGCTGCCTGATGGTTCTGGGCCTCCAGAAAGTGCTGAAACAACGCCATCACCTGGTTGCCGTCAAGCATCATCGTCGGCGGTAGCGATGGAAAGATAGGAGGCGCTGGCGGAAGCTGATCTGCCTGGACGTCTGGTGCGGGCTGCTCTAGTGCGGCCTGCTCTGAACCGCCTGCAACTCCAGAAGTGCCTGCAACTCCAGTCTGGTCTGCAGTCTTCCTTGTAGTGACCATCCTGCATAAAAAGAAAACTTCGTTGAACGACAAACCCTAAAACCTATCAAACAATGTTTTTATAATAATAAGCACCTGAAGAACATGAATAACCTGTTATACCCTTAATTCCCGATTTTCCTATGCTGTGATCAAGTTTCCCTAGTGTAATCAAGTCCCCCAATAGTACGCTAAGTCCTAGGTACCATTAGGATGGACCTGCATGGGCCACCACTAAAAACATGTCACGACCCGCTCCCGAATAATCGGACACGAGTCGGACACGCCCAGCCTTCATTGCTAGACACAATGAAGTAAGCTGTATCAACTAGGGAAAACTAACCAGATAATCATGAAAGATAGAGAATCACAGCATCTATAAAATGTGTCCCAACCAGAAAGAGATACAATATCTGAATTTATTACAATTCCACTATAAAAGTCTACTAGTCTCAATACATGAAAGATAAATGGAAACTAAATGAAATCCTAGGCCTCTGCAGCCTCTAGGTCACAAGCAGCTCCAGCTGGCTCAAGGAAGGCAGTATCCTGTCCATAGTATGTGTCACATAAAGCCTCCATCTCACCTATCATAACATATCCAGTCAGGAGCGGAGCAAAGCACAGTTCTAGGTAATGAACAATAACATATGGAAAGTAAATGCTAGAAGAACAAGTATGTAAAGAACATGAAGATCATGAACTACTGCTATAAAGGTACATGAAAGATCACGACAATGTAAGATGCAGTAAAGATCACGACTAATATCAAGATCAGGATCAAGAGAAACTAATGTAAGAACAATATCCTGAACATGTGTTTATATGTTTGAAATACTACTTAGATATGTGACCGGCTTGGGTAAGATCATGAAAGAACATGAAAGGATCCTGGAAGATCATGTAGGTACGGCTTAGGACCCGCGTGCACAGTGCGAGGCCTAAGCTAAAGATCATGAATAAGTAACCGGGTTTAGTCACATATCTAGAGTATTTCCCCACCCCAAGATACAAGTAAGAACATGAAAGAACAAGTAAGATCATGAAAGAACATGAACGTGTCGCAGTGTGTCAGCAATAAAGAACAAGGAAGATGCACTGAACAAAACCATAGAATGTACTTGCCTGGCTCCAGCAATATGGTAGGCAAATCTAGCTGGATGCTCTCCTGTTTAACAATGATTACAAGTTGGTCAAAATCTAAAATAACTAATTTTAATCTAGCAAGTTACTAAAAGTTATCCTAAGTCTAAATTTTATAACAATTACCCTATAGTTGATAATTGCCTAGTTTAGTTAAACTTAGCAAGTTGATCCTATTCATAAACTTAAGTAAACCATTACTTTCTATAAAGGAAAGTCTTCTAAAAGAGGGTTAACTTGTTTAGAACCAAAAGTCCCAATAGAATTGTTATGAACAGGAAAACCTGGTTACTTGATTTGCTTCCCATACTAACAGTTCATACAATTGCTTAGGAACTAAATGCTCTCTGAAAAACCTTGCATTGGTTCTGGTTCCTAGCTAAATTGGACTGAACAAGGAATGGGATCTCAGATAACATGATCTGAACCATGGGAGATATCCCAGGTTCAGATAATATAATCCTGAACCATGGAGAATCCCAGGTTCATGTGGATGAATAGCCTTGGACAACTGACCTATTGACAGTTGCAGTGATGCAACAATCTGAATTAATATTTCAGCTTCAAGACTTCCCACAGCCTATTCCAGTCTCAAAATTGAGATTGATACAAACAGTCATAAAATAAGCTACAACTAATCCAAAATCAGTTCCCAATCCTGCCCTGCCCTCAGTCCTATAAGTTCATGGCAGTGTTAGCAAATCAAGGTTCAATGGTCAGCAAGCTTCTACACATCAGTTAAAACCATGTAACCTTCTAATTAGAAAGTTCAAACTAAACAAGAAAACCTACCTCTCCTGAATTCAAAACTGAACAACCAAGAAATGCCATCTAAAATCTGAAATCCAGATGAACCAACCATGAGAAAACATCTCAGGTTTCCTGTGTTCTCAATTGCCCAGGTTCTAAATTCTGGAATTACATTTAACAGCACAAGTCTCAGATTCCTGAGACTCAAATCTCAGATTCCTGAGATTTAAATCTCAGACTTCCAGAGATTTTCAAGTCTCTCCTGAGATTTTCAGGTTCCTGGAATGCTCTCAAATTTCAGATTGCCAATAGCTCAGTATAATGCAACTGAGGACATAGTCAACTCGAGAGTTAAACTATAACAAGAACAATCAATCAAATGGATATTGATCCTGAGTTGGACATCAACACAGGACATCAGTATTGAACTGATACCAGGTTTGATTCACAACAAGTCAGGGTTCTTACCCCCTCAAATTCCAGTTTACAGCTATTGCAGTACCCAAAATGGTACTAGACTGAACTATCCAAAGGAATATGTGAGCTCTGCATAACAGCTATCATAATTCCAGTTCACTATGTGTTCAAATGTATCCAATGTGAAACCTAAACACCAACAATCTATCATCCTATATTACCAGATGTTAGGAAACTGCTCAAGTCATAGAACCTGCTTGCGCACCCAGCTTGGACAGGGTACTGAAATTAAGCCTTCAATTGCACAGGATACATATAGCTTAAGAGGACTTAGCATTATCAGTCCCACAAACAGTCAAGGCAACCTCCCATTGCAGGACATGGGGTAGTCCATTCAACAAGGCACGCACCCCTCTCTGTTACTGAGTTAAAAATCAGAACAGGGCTTAATGGCCACAAGGTTCAGATAATGCAGTAGCCATCAACCAACAGTGTTCCATGCTGCCTGCAGGTTACTGCATTTCCCTCTCCTCCCAAGCCAAAACCAAAACGTAAACTAAGTCTAAGATGCTGCTATAACTTAAGAAATTAAAGGAACATTCATAGTAAAATCTAAATACTACATGATCATCAACAATCTAAAGTAACTTCCTAGCCAAGTAAATTCCAGATTATAGCTTAAACCAATATCCAGAAGACATCATAAATTGAGAACAACTGAGTTACCTGTAAATGAAGATGTGATCTGATCTGATTTACCACAGATGCAAGACTGCACTCGATTGAAACAAGTCTACAAAAAAATGAATGGCAGGTGACATTGGTACAGGAATCATCTTATTGATCTATGATTTTAAATAGAAATGGGAAACTCACTTGTCCAAATGAATTCCCAACTAAACAATGTTATGATCTAGTAAGAAGGGGGATCTCGAAGAACTGTTACATAGATAATGGAAGGTTCAAGGAATAATTTGTATTGAATCGAATTTACAATTTATTGATGAGTCATATAACTTCGAAAGTTCAATGGAACTCACCTGATAGTACAGTACAATGAAGATCCAGATCTTGACTAAATAAACCTAGATCTGTTGATTATGGATCCCGATCTATGCAAAGAAATTGGTTTGAACAAATTGTCATGAAGATTCAATCTAAACAATTGAAGAATGGAGATGAATTTTTACCAAGGATCGATCAGCCAGAACGAAGAATGGATGAGCTGGTTTGGTGAGTCAAATCGACATTGATGAAGATTGATGCGACCTCCTTTCCCCCTTGGCTGCAATGCTCCTTCCTGCCATGGCTGAGCTCTGATTTCTCGATTGGTCTCAGGAAGAAGAATGGATTTGGAAAGAAGGGAAAGGTTACTTCACTAAGTAACAACGATTGAGGAGGGGTTGTTATATAGGCCTTGTGGCGTGAGTCCCAGGCTACTAATGGCGGGAAAATTTCATTCTCCTCTGTCAGTTGGTTAGAGAAGAATGAGATCTGAAGAATTTTGAAAAAGAAAACGGAATTTCCTTTCCTAGCGGAATTGGAAAGAGGCTTGAGGAAAAAAAATTATACTCATGGTTATGTGTTCTGAAGTCCCTAACCCTGAAGCCCATTAAGGGTTGGCCCAAAACCTGAGGCTGAAAGAAATGGTTTAAGCCCAACAAAATAACTAAACCAATATTACCACTCCACATGCTAAATATAATATTATTTCCAAACTATTCATTATGAATAAAATGAAAAAAATCGAAATTCTGGAAAGGTGGAGTTACAGTTGTCTCTGAGCCATAGGCTAACCCTTAGCCATAATGCGTTGTCACGCCCCAGAACCAGAATACTGGAGAGCGGGGGCAGACACAGCCAGCAACGTATATTGAAATAGAATACATCTCAACTATACGGTCACGGCTGTCTAGATATGAGGGTTTACTACAAGCCAGCAGTCTCTTAAGGTCAAGCCTATTGTCTCAATCTCAAGCAATTAACAGAGTTACAAGATGTTAGAGCATCAAATATATATATATAAGGCGTCCCAAATATTACATATTGGATGATCATGAAGCTAGTCGTACAAATGATAGGACTAGCAAGAGTTCAGTCATACATGATCAACCCTAGGATTTGTTAACCATGTTTACAGCCCGTAGGCAGACAGTAAGTAAATGTGCATCGAGCTAACAGGTGCTCGTCGGCTAAACGCCGCAAAAGAATAAATTTACATATAAGTGGGTGAAACAAAAAGGGAAAACCCACTCGTAGCCCGGGTTCCGTCTAGTGTTCACCATTGGGCTGGAAGCTGGGTAGATCCTCGGGAGCTGCTCCGAAATCTGGCCACACAAAACCAGCTGGGTCAAACCCCAGAAAGAGCAAGTGCCACAAAGGAGGCCACAAATAAGAACAAAAGCCAGCATATCAGAACATAAAGAATAAAAGAAAGTACAAGTAGTAAAGTACACAGGGCGATAAACGACTAGGGACGTGGAACCATTCCGGGAGCCAGGTTACAATCCTTAAACCAAACAAGGACCGGGATTGTACCCCTTCGCCTGAATAGCTCACTGTCTCTACCCATTTATCATTAGAGATAAGTAAAACAAACATGCTCAGGAGATAGCAGGTACTGGAGCTAGACAAAACTTAGACAAGGCTGGACACCATTCATTCACAATCGGCCAAGCAAGTACTACGGCTTACTACTTTAACTAACTAGGGTTATCACAAGCCTAATTACTAACAAGATGCAAGTGAGAAACTCCCAGTCCCAAGCCCTGCAGACCATCCAGTTATCCTTCCGCGGGTTGAGAGTATGGTTGGGTACATCGTCCAGGAAACGATATACCCTTAGGTGACTTAGAGGGTGCAACACATGACAGTGTGCTGGAAATGTGCTCTACTCGTCGGCAAGCTACAAGTCCATTAAAGCACCCAGATAACGAGATTGCCTGTGACTGGGAATTCTCTATGTTCTAGTTTGATCTAATAATTAGCCTAATCCAATTTAGCGCGAGTCCCTGGCCGTGGTACCCAGGAAGTCACGTCCTAGACATGATGCAAGACAAGACAAGTGGATTGTGCAAACAAGCAAGCAGGAACACCCACGGTGTCAAGACAAGTCAAGTCAAGTTATCAAGCCAAGTCAAGTCAGGAGTGCACCGCCACGGGCCACTATCGAGTTATCAAGATAAATCATGTCAGGGTACTTGTTAGGAGTGCGCCACGACGGGCCACTATCATGTCAGGTTGGTCATGTCAGGAGTGCACCACTACGGGTCACTGTCATGTTATGCTAGTTCCTTGTCATACCAAGCCAAGTACAATAGTCATTCCAGACATATTAAGCAAAATCAAGTTCATGCCAAAAGGCGTAAGGATATAAAATGGGCGTAAAATACCTAATAAAATACTAATATAAAATAGGACAATAGAAGAGCCAAGATCAAGAAATAACAAATTCATCATAGACAAGTAGGTTGTGCAGGGTATATACTGTGCAGGGTGCCAAGTGCGCAGGGTGAGCTGCGCAGGGTACCAACTGCGCAGGGTACCAACTGCGCAGGGTGCCAAGTGCGCAGGGGCAGATGGCGCACAGATGGATTGCGCAGAAGGTAGACTGCGCAGGAGTGAACTGCGCAGGAGTTGGTTGCGCAGAGATGGATTGCACAATGGTCGAATTGCGCAGGGGTTGCTTTGCGCATGGCTGGCTTGCACATGGCTGGCCTGCGCCAGCGCAATCCAGCGCAGCGCAAAGCACTGGCCAAGGATCTTGCGCAAATGGCCATGCGCTAAAGAGCACAGGTCAGGGTGCACAAATGGCCTTGCACTAAAGAGCGCAGGCCAGGGAATAGTGCGCAATCGGCCAGGTGCTAAAAAGCATTGGCCGAGAGCTCCACCATGGCTGAACTCTCAAGAACACCAAGTTCAAATCTTCACAACTTAGCCAAATCAAAACCAAATTTAGATTTTCAAAGTTCTAACTTGAGTAAAATTGAATTCTCTTCCTCATGGAAGCATCAAAACAAGCAAAAATCAAAGTTTAATAGATCAAAACCAAGGATTTCCGAAAATGGTTAAAACCTAGATCTAGAAGAATGAAAGCTCCAAATCACAAAATTCCAAGTTCTAATGTTGATCTACATGTCCTAATCTATCAAATGGACAAATAAAATTGGGTACTTATTTGTTGGCAAGGTGCACTTGCCTATTGGTTGGGGAGTTGTGTGGAAGAAGGAAGAAGAAGAAGTTTGTAAGAAATAAATGAGAGAATAAAGAGGAGAGAGAAAAGTAGGTGGTGTTATAAAGTGGGGGAGTTGTGGTGGAATGGAGGTGGAGTGTAGGCTTATGGTGTTCCATGCATGTTGAACCAAACCAAACCAAACCAAACATTCTCCACAAAATAAAACCAAGCTATGGTTAAAACCTGTTTACAAGAATCAAAAGACCACATGTCCAGGAAAATAAAATACGTGCCAAAAATCAAATACGAGCATAATACGAAATACGGGAAATGGGGGTGACAACTCTACCCACCTTCAAAGAATTCCGTCCTCGGAATTTAATCAAGGGGCTAAAGATTGCCACGACAAGCTATACTAAGCACAGACAAGCTACACTAAGCAGTTCAATCATACAATCATACAATGCAAGCAAGGAAGGGAAAGCGTAAGGCATAAGAAAGACATTATACCTCACGAGTCAAACAGGTAGGGATATCGCGATCGGATGTCGTCCTCACGCTCCCACGTTGACTCACCTAGAGAGTGATGACCCCAAGCAACACGAACTAAGTTAATAGTCTTGTTCTTGAGCGTCTTTTCCCTTCGGTCCAAAATAGACACGGGCCTCTCCTCATACGAAAGGTTGGTACCAACAACCAATTCCGAATGATCTAGGATATGGCTCGGGTCCGGGATGTACCGTCTTAATTGGGACACATGGAATACATCATGTACCTCACTTAGCGACGACGGAAGAGCGAGACGATAGGACACATCGCCTACTCGCTCTAGAATATCGAACGGCCCTATATACCTAGGACTAAGCTTTCCCCGTACGCCAAAACGAATGACGCCGCGGGTAGGCGAGATCCTAAGGAATACATGGTCGCCAACGGCAAATTCTAAGGGACGCCGATGAGCATCGGCCCAATGGCGCTGACGATCCTGAGCAACTCGGAGGTGATCTCTGACCTTCCTGACCACTTCAACCGTCTGAGAAATCAGTTCTGGACCGAGCATCTGCCTCTCTCCGACATCGTCCCATGCTGACGGAGATCTGCATTTCCTGCCATACAGAGCCTCGAAGGGTGCCATCTGGATACTAGCCTGGAAACTATTGTTGTACGAGAATTCCACCAGGTGCAGGTGATCCTCCCACGAACCACCAAAGTCAAGGGTACACGACCGCAACATATCTTCAATAGTTTGTATAGTACGCTCTGACTGCCCATCTGTCTGCGGATGATACGCTGAGCTGAACTTGAGACGAGTCCCCAAACTTTGATGAAGACTGTGCCAGAAGTGCGATGTGAATCTCGTATCCCTGTCTGATACTATGCTGACTGGCACTCCGTGAAGTCGGACGATCTGCCTGAGATACATCTCTGCTAGCTGCGCCGTCGACTGTCCAACTATAAATGGAAGAAAGTGTGCCACCTTGGTAAGCCTGTCCACAATGACCCAAATAGCATCTCTGCCTGCCGGAGATCTGGGTAACCCAGTCACGAAATCCATGGTAATGTGTTCCCACTTCCATTCTGGGATCGGTAAAGGTTGAAGAAGTCCAGCTGGCCTCTGATATTCAGCCTTGACCTGTTGGCAAACCAAACATCGAGAGACATACCGGGCTATCTCCCTCTTCATACCATTCCACCAAAAGTGTTGACGAATATCTCTGTACATCTTTGTGCTGCCTGGATGGATGGAATACTGTGAACTGTGAGCCTCTGCCATGACTTCCTGTCTGATATCTCCACTGGGTACACAAAGACGCGTGCCGTGTCGAAGTGTACCATCCTCATGAATACATAACTCTGGCCTTCTCCCTGCCTGGCACTCTGTTCTGAGCCGCTGAATCTTGGAATCTGTTAACTGTGCTGTCCGGATCCTCTCAACTATGGTGGACTGAATCTGTAGGCTGGCCATCAAGGCCACATTGGAAGGGAGGACAACTTCTATTCCCATCTTCTGAAGATCTGCCAATAGCTCTGGTTGTGCCGTCAAGAAATAAACTTCGGCTCTCCGGCTCAACGCATCTGCTACAACGTTGGCCTTCCCTGGATGATACTGCAAATCCACATCGTAGTCCACCAGTAGCTCGAGCCATCTTCTCTGCCGCATATTAAGATCCTTCTGGGTGAAAACATACTTCAGGATCTTATGATCAGTAAATATCTCCACTCTGTCTCCGTACAAGTAGTGCCTCCATAACTTAAGTGCAAACACTACTGCTGCTAGCTCCAAGTCGTGGGTCGGGTAATTCTTCTCATGATCACGGAGTTGACGTGACGCATAAGCAATTACCTTCCCATGCTGCATCAAAACACATCCCAATCCTCTACCTGAAGCGTCACAAAAAACTGTGAATCCTCCGGTCCCATCTGGAAGGGTGAGAATGGGAGCCGTTATCAAACCTCGCTTCAACTTCTCAAACGATTCCTGACACTCTGCTGTCCAAACGAACGGCACATCCTTACGGGTCAACTGGGTCATCGACGCTGAAATCCTTGCAAAATCAGAGACGAACCGCCGGTAGTAGCCGGCCAATCCAAGAAAGCTGCGAACTTCTGCCACTGAGCTGGGTACTGGCCATGCCTCGATAGCCACAATCTTCTGGGGATCCACTTCCACTCCTCCTCTGGTAATGATGTGACCCAAGTACGAAATGCGATCGAGCCAGAACTCGCATTTACTGAACTTGGCATACAACTGATGCTCTCTGAGAATCTGAAGAACCACACGGAGATGCTGCTCATGCTCCGCCTCACTCTTGCTGTAGACCAGGATGTCATCAAGGAACACTATCACAAACTGATCCAAGTAAGGCATAAAAATACGGTTCATGAGGTCCATGAACACTGCCGGCGCATTGGTCGCTCCAAAGGGCATAACTAGAAACTCCCAATGCCCGTACCTAGATCTGAACGCCGCCTTCGGGATGTCCTGCTCTCTGACCTTGATCTGGTGGTATCCTGACCGCAAGTCTATCTTCGAGAAAACTGAAGCCCCCTTGAGTTGATCAAACAAGTCATCTATCCTCGGGAGAGGGTATCTGTTCTTGATTGTCACTGAGTTCAAGGTACGATAATCTACACATAGCCTGGACGTACCATCCTTCTTTTTCACAAGAAGCATCGGGGCTCCCCAAGGCGATCCACTTGCACGAATGAATCCCTTGGTTCTAAGTTCTTCAATCATCTTGTACAAAATCTCCAACTCTGAAGGCGCCATTCTGTAGACTCGCTCTGATACTGGTGCTGTCCCGGGAATCAAGTCAATGGTGAACTCGATCTCCCGCTCTGGTAGCATCCCTGGAAGTTTCTCCGGGAAGACATCTGGAAACTCTTCAACTATCCGGGGCAACTGCACTGCTGCTACTGCCATCCGCAATACTGGAGGAGATGGCTCTACTGTGCCTCTGGAAAATGAAAACTCTGGCTCTCCGGGAATACTAAAGACAACTCTGCCAACATGGCAGTCTATCCTAGCATAATGGTTCCTCAACCAATCCATGCCTAGGACTACATCATAGTCTGCCATAGGGAATTCTATGAGCCTAGCGGGGAACTCTCTACTGCTAACTACGATCCGACACGAGGAAAACACTCGATCTACTCCCACAAGACCATTACCAGTAAGTATATTGAGCCTCACTGATAATGACTCGGGCTCCAATCCTATCCGTGTCGCAAATCGTGCAGACATGAATGAATGCGATGCACCGGAATCAAATAATACAGATGCTGGAAAAGTGTTGACGAGAATAGTACCTGCCACTACCTCACCTGGTGCAACTTCTTCTTCCATGGTCATTATCATAGCCTGACCTCTAGCTGCGGGTCCTCTCTGCTGGAAACCCCTCTGTCGGTTCTGTGCTGGAGCCTGGGTGATCTGCTGCTGGTTGTGCTGCTGAAAGGCCTGGGCCTGGGGCGCCAATGGCCTCGGGTACTGCTGTTGCTGCTGCTGCTGGACTGGAACTGGGGCTGGTCCTCTCACCGAAGAACTAGAAAGGTTGGATGATGATGGACCTCCCCTATTCGGGCAGGTCCCTATCTGGTGGTCTGCCCCTCCACAAGCCAGGCACAATCCCTGTGCCCTACGACACTCTGCCACTACATGGCCCGGCTTCCCGTAATGAGAACATCCCACCGCGGAAGACTGCTTCTG
The DNA here is from genome assembly GCA_029216955.1 of Iris pallida. Taxonomy (NCBI): domain Eukaryota; kingdom Viridiplantae; phylum Streptophyta; class Magnoliopsida; order Asparagales; family Iridaceae; genus Iris; species Iris pallida. The sequence continues at coordinate 15,645,140 of JANAVB010009999.1, read as the reverse complement.
CTTCTGCTGCTGCGGGTACGTCGGGGTCGAATGCTGAACCGACGTTACTGAGGCCGCCCGCCTCGGAGTCCCAATGGTCAATCCCCTAGCTGCCGGGGCTGGAGCTGAAGATTGGTGCATCTGGTTGTGGGACCGCTTCCTGCCTCCGGTCCTGTCCACAATTCTCCGGGAGGTATACTCATGCCTCCTTGCTGCCTTCAACACTGCATCGAACGTCTGGTGCTCGAACTGCTCCACAGCCAATAATATCTCTAAATGCAGTCCCTGCTGGAACCGCTGAGCCCTATCGAACTCGGTTGCCACCAAGGTGGGGGCGAACCTACTCAGCCTGGAAAACTCGGTCGCATAGCCATCGACCGTCCTGCCTCCTTGCTTCAAGTTGGTAAATCTGGTCTGTAGGTCGTACCGTGCCACCGCATCGAAGTACTTCGTCTGGAACCTCTCTCTGAATGTCGCCCAAGTGACTGGTGCTGCTAATCCCATGGCCTGAGCTGTCCACCAATCGCGAGCCAAGTCTAACAACTGTAGGCGTACCACCGCCACCTTCTCATTCTCAGGTGTCCTAGCTGCTTCTAGAACCACCTCGGTATCCTGAAGCCAAGCATCCGCGACAATCGCATCTTCACTGCCGTCAAAGAAGGGAGGGTTCAAGCGCTTGAAACTGTTGGCCGCCTGATTCCCTTGGGGACCTCCTCGGTTTAGTGCATCATGAACTTCCTGGTGCAAGGCGTCGCCTCGACGATCTTGGGATGCGAGCAGTTCTCTGATAAGCCCTACCAAAGGCCCCTCATCCTGTCTAGCTGGTTGAACGGGCGGAACTGCCTGAACTGGAGGTTCCGAGCCTCCGGGAAGCATAACTCGGGAGGCTACTCCGGAGTGCTGAGCTTGATCTTCCTGGCGCTGGCGTGCTTGTCGAGCTTTCTCTGGCTGGTTGGCAGGTCCGGGAGTAGTGCCGCTGAAGAAGACGACATAGGGAACAATAAGGAAAGGACCAGGACAGATCAATGATACAAGCATGTGATCAGGTCAAGAATCTCAGAGATTTGAAGATACGAGCAGAGATCAAGGGCGAATATTGATTGAGACATCTATTTGGTAAACCCTCACATTTCTTGAATGACAAGACCTGCATGGGCCACCACTTAAACCGTGTCACGCCCCAGAACCAGAATACTGGAGAGCGGGGGCAGACACAGCCAGCTACGTATATTGAAATAGAATACATCTCAACTATACGGTCACGGCTGTCTAGATATGAGGGTTTACTACAAGCCAGCAGTCTCTTAAGGTCAAGCCTATTATCTCAATCTCAAGCAATTAACAGAGTTACAAGATGTTAGAGCATCAAATATATATATATAAGGCGTCCCAAATATTACATATTGGATGATCATGAAGCTAGTCGTACAAATGATAGGACTAGCAAGAGTTCAGTCATACATGATCAACCCTAGGATTTGTTAACCATGTTTACAGCCCGTAGGCAGACAGTAAGTAAATGTGCATCGAGCTAACAGGTGCTCGTCGGCTAAACGCCTCAAAAGAATAAATTTACATATAAGTGGGTGAAACAAAAAGGAAAAACCCACTCGTAGCCCGGGTTCCGTCTAGTGTTCACCATTGGGCTGGAAGCTGGGTAGATCCTCGGGAGCTGCTCCGAAATCTGGCCACACAAAACCAGCTGGGTCAAACCCCAGAAAGAGCAAGTGCCACAAAGGAGGCCACAAATAAGAACAAAAGCCAGCATATCAGAACATAAAGAATAAAAGAAAGTACAAGTAGTAAAGTACACAGGGCGATAAACGACTAGGGACGTGGAACCATTCTGGGAGTCAGGTTACAATCCTTAAACCAAACAAGGACCGGGATTATACCCCTTCGCCTGAATAGCTCACTGTCTCTACCCATTTATCATTAGAGATAAGTAAAACAAACATGCTCAGGAGATAGCAGGTACTGGAGCTAGACAAAACTTAGACAAGGCTGGACACCATTCATTCACAATCGGCCAAGCAAGTACTACGGCTTACTACTTTAACTAACTAGGGTTATCACAAGCCTAATTACTAACAAGATGCAAGTGAGAAACTCCCAGTCCCAAGCCCTGCAGACCATCCAGTTATCCTTCCGCGGGTTGAGAGTATGGTTGGGTACATCGTCCAGGAAACGATATACCCTTAGGTGACTTAGAGGGTGCAACACATGACAGTGTGCTGGAAATGTGCTCTACTCGTCGGCAAGCTACAAGTCCATTAAAGCGCCCAGATAACGAGATTGCCTGTGACTGGGAATTCTCCATGTTCTAGTTTGATCTAATAATTAGCCTAATCCAATTTAGCGCGAGTCCCTGGCCGTGGTACCCAGGAAGTCACGTCCTAGACATGATGCAAGACAAGACAAGTGGATTGTGCAAACAAGCAAGCAGGAACACCCACGGTGTCAAGACAAGTCAAGTCAAGTTATCAAGTCAAGTCAAGTCAGGAGTGCACCGCCACGGGCCACTATCGAGTTATCAAGATAAATCATGTCAGGGTACTTGTTAGGAGTGCGCCACGACGGGCCACTATCATGTCAGGTTGGTCATGTCAGGAGTGCACCACTACGGGTCACTGTCATGTTATGCTAGTTCCTTGTCATACCAAGCCAAGTACAATAGTTATTCCAGACATATTAAGCAAAATCAAGTTCATGCCAAAAGGCGTAAGGATATAAAATGGGCGTAAAATACCTAATAAAATACTAATATAAAATAGGACAATAGAAGAGCCAAGATCAAGAAATAACAAATTCATCATAGACAAGTAGGTTGTGCAGGGTATATACTGCGCAGGGTGCCAAGTGCGCAGGGTGAGCTGCGCAGGGTACCAACTGCGCAGGGTGCCAAGTGCGCAGGGGCAGATGGCGCACAGATGGATTGCGCAGAAGGTAGACTGCGCAGGAGTGAACTGCGCAGGAGTTGGTTGCGCAGAGATGGATTGCGCAATGGTCGAATTGCGCAGGGGTTGCTTTGCGCATGGCTGGCTTGCGCATGGCTGGCCTGCGCCAGCGCAATCCAGCGCAGCGCAAAGCACTGGCCAAGGATCTTGCGCAAATGGCCATGCGCTAAAGAGCACAGGTCAGGGTGCGCAAATGGCCTTGCACTAAAGAGCGCAGGCCAGGGAATAGTGCGCAATCGGCCAGGTGCTAAAAAGCATTGGCCGAGAGCTCCACCATGGCTGAACTCTCAAGAACACCAAGTTCAAATCTTCACAACTTAGCCAAATCAAAACCAAATTTAGATTTTCAAAGTTCTAACTTGAGTAAAATTGAATTCTCTTCCTCATGGAAGCATCAAAACAAGCAAAAATCAAAGTTTAATAGATCAAAACCAAGAATTTCCGAAAATGGTTAAAACCTAGATCTAGAAGAATGAAAGCTCCAAATCACAAAATTCCAAGTTCTAATGTTGATCTACATGTCCTAATCTATCAAATGGACAAATAAAATTGGGTGCTTATTTGTTGGCAAGGTGCACTTGCCTATTGGTTGGGGAGTTGTGTGGAAGAAGGAAGAAGAAGAAGTTTGTAAGAAATAAATGAGAGAATAAAGAGGAGAGAGAAAAGTAGGTGGTGTTATAAAGTGGGGGAGTTGTGGTGGAATGGAGGTGGAGTGTAGGCTTATGGTGTTCCATGCATGTTGAACCAAACCAAACCAAACCAAACATTCTCCACAAAATAAAACCAAGCTATGGTTAAAACCTGTTTACAAGAATCAAAAGACCACATGTCCAGGAAAATAAAATACGTGCCAAAAATCAAATACGAGCATAATACGAAATACGGGAAATGGGGGTGACATGCGTTATCGACCAGGTTGGTGGCGACGTCCGTGCAGCACGGGTAGTGAGCCCCGTTGTACGTCCCCGTCATACCTGTCGCTAACCATCCCTTTTCTTTCTTTATCTTTTATTCATTCATTCTTTTCTCTCTTTCGCTTGTTCGTTCGTTCATTGATTCAATCACATATTCATTCATTCTCATATTCATTCATTCATTCATTCGTTGATTCATTCATTCACTTATTCGTTCATTCATTCATTCATACATTATGCAACTCCCCGTACGGGAGTCGCCTTGGCGACCCATCGGTCCTGAAGTCTTCCAATGTTTCTATACTCTATTCGGAACGACTATGTCGATAGTCTTCCGTTTTATTGTTGTAAACCATTCATTGTTTCATTGTTGAACGCATAGAAAACTTGAATGTAAGCTTGTGCCTTAGCACAAGCGCGGAGTGCGGTGCGAGAGTTCTCATATTTTTTATATTCTTTTCTATATTCTATACAAGCGTACAAGATAGGATTATTCCCTTAGCTAGGCGCGTTGAGTTATTTATTAGCATGTACGGTGTTATCGCCTAGCAATTCTAGCAATAGTGTCCATATTGTTATGTGTCTAGGCTAACCAAAGACGGGTTCATCGGAGCCACCCACCTTAGCGATGTTCGCATAGGCCGAGCGATACTCCGAGTGCGCCTTTAAAAGTCTAAGTCTGGATTCCTCTTGACGGGCCAATGTAAGCCTTGCATCGATTCTTCATCAGGTCGATGCCAACTCTTTGGGTCGACGGCTCATTTGAGTCGTTGCACTTGCCGTTTGAATCGGCGTTCCGTTGGGGCGGAGCGGGTCATTACATAATACACCACTCAAAACAAGTCTCGTTCTCGAGACTTCCTGAGTGCAGGTCATCCTA
>JANAVB010009999.1:15465410-15635410 GCA_029216955.1 Iris pallida | reverse complement strand
CAAAGTCTGAACAGTTGACAGCTTTTTTTCAGAAAACGAAGCGTCGACAACGTCAGCATCATCATGACTTTATTTCGACGGCTACTGCCACGTGGCCACTCAACCAACCGCATGCGCCTCTACGGCCATGCGTCCAAATCAGCATGCACCTTAAAAGCTATGCGCCCCAGGCTGCTCTCTGAAAGACACAAGAAAAGTCGCCTGCATGCGCCTCAAAAGCCATGTGCCCCAAATGGTTTGTAACTCCTAAAGGTTATGAGCCGTAGCCTCCTCCTGCGCCCAATCCAAAGCGCAGCTCACCAGATCACTCCTCTCCACCAAATCCGAGATCTTCGAACCATGAGTCGACGACACGTGTCTTTTGACTCAACTCGTCCAAGATTTCAGCAACGGAAAGATCTTCTCTCTGCTACGTGCCGGCTCACAACAGTAGTATGAAGAGTTCTCCCCCTCGATCAGGGCACAGTATCCGTGCGCCTCCATCAGCAACCTCCACGTGGCGTCCCCACACCGGCGCATCCTGCATGCGCGCATGAGCAGCCAGCCTGCAAAACTATAAATAGAAGGATCATCTCCTTCACACAGAAGAGACTCACAACACAGAGAGAATCCATAACAGAGAATCACCGGAGAGGCAGTTCTAGACACTCAACGTCTTCCTCCTCTCAGCAAGCTCCAGCACCCAGAGCAATCAACACCTTCAGAGAACCGATAACCGTCGTCAGCCGGTCAACGGAGTCAACGCATTACCACTCGCTCCATTGGCACTAAGGACCCAGCTTAAACAAAAGTGTACTCCTAGGACTACATCTAAGTCCTATATTGTATCACTGTTCTGTTTGTATTAAAATTTCAATCAAAACAATTTTAATGGCAAACAAGCTGGCGACTCTGCTGGGGACTTCTTTCTCCTCTACCGAGAAGGTTGTGTCACAGGCCGACGACGTGAAGGTGGGCTCCTCCCACAAGACGCTGGTAGTGCGCCTCAATCAACAGGCGTACGAGGAGTTCATTTCTGAAGAAAGTGCGAGTCCTTCGAAGCGGCTGTCGAAGCCGAAGAAGACCCGCGCAGTCTGGGTGCGCAAAGTCGACGCCTCGGGCACCACCGTTGAAGGGGATGTGCCCGTCCAGCCTTCCCTTCCTGCTGACGTCCTCAGCAGTCAAGGTGCGCCCGCTGATACAGCGCATCTCTCGGGGAAGCGTGCGGCTGACCACGTTCCCCAGCCATCTTCCTCTCAGGCGAGGAAGATACGTCGACGGAGCAGGGGCGCATCCAATGCCCCGCGCATCACTTCTGATGTGCCACAAAGAGCCTCTGTCTTTGACAGACTCACTCGCTATAATGGCGAGGAGAATTTGGATGCTGAGTACTATGCACCCCAGCGGGCTGGTACGAAGAAATCCAAGGCGGCACGGGCCATGCGCCACAAACGTGCTATGCCAGCAGCCGGCCAGAGGCACGCACTTACAATCACGTGCACTGCCGATGGCAAGCTGTACAAAGTTGACTCAAGTGCTTCTGCACCGACAACGAGTCGACCTTCAAAGTCCTCATCTCGCTTGGGCGCATTCACTGCGTGTACAACCAAGCCGAGAGAGGCAAACTCAGTGGTCTTGAAGTCCCGCGCCTCCTCTGGTTGTGCGTTTGAGGTCCGTTCAAGTCACTTCAAATGCTGTGGTTCCCCCACTACTGATCGTGATGCCTGTTTGGTATTAGATCAGGGGGCGCAGCACTCACCCGACCACCCCGGCGCTTGGCCCTGCCATGTGCCTGAGAGGGGTGTGAGGGTAGCACTCTCCTCCAACGACCTGCGCAACGTGATCACTCACAAGCGCCGGTCAGGAGAGTTGACCAACAAGCACGATACGCCTCTCACGGGGCACACTTGTGCAGTGGTCACCATCAACTGCTGTTGCAAGACGGCAGTACCGCCAAAGCAGTCGGTCTTCCAACGGCTACAATCATCGACACCCCTCCGACATCGCCTTGGGACGAAGGTGTCAGCAGAAGAGGAGCTAAAGGTTGCTTCATGCACCGTGATCTCCAATTCCTCATCTGTCCGGAAGACGACTGCCAATTCCTCGTCTTCATTCAAAAGCCAGCCGAGGAAAACCAAGGCAGCTGTCTCGACCTCTGGAGTGTTCGAAGGCACTCGGTCAAGGAAGAAGTTCTTGGAGGAAGCTGGGGGTAGCCAGACCCTTGTCGAGCCTCCTTCCGAAGACGAAGATGTCCAAAGCACAGCTGCGGCGGATCTTCATCAAGGCGAAGATGGCCTCCCTGAAGCCCCTCAAAATGACGATGTCCTCCAGGACACCGTCGGGGGTAGTGCTGGAAACGAAGAGGCCCTTCAAGACAGAGCTGAGGGCAGTCAGGCCCTTGCAGATGCGCCTGTCGAAGACGAACTCCAGAATGTGGCTGGGGGTGGCCAAACACCAGGAGAAGTGACTCCCCCACATGAGAGCGAGGCTGAGAGCGAAGCCTCAACTAATCCATCCACTTTCGGCCGTGTCATGACAGTATACATGACCGGGGGTGATCTTGAGACTGATGCGCCGCTACAGGACATTGTCCAGCGCATAGACTCGCTAGAGGGAGGACTCAAAACCCTCTCTGCCTCAATGCAAGCACTGACTCAAGCAGTGTTTGAGATGCGGTCGGCCTTGATCAGGACACCTTCAAATGGTCCCGACCCAGGAGCCAATGGAGAGTCGAGTGTGCCCCTCCAACGGACACCCTCAGACACAAAAGCACCCCGTACGTCGGAGCCCTCAAATGCTCCACTCCAGGTGGTACCTCCTTCTCCGACTCCTAGCTCCACGGAGGACGTGGTCGAAATGATCAAAGATCTGCGGGAGCGCTTCGAGTCCAAGAACAGGCAGGAGGAGCGCCAGAAGATGGGCATTCCCCAGCCTTATCCCCTTGAGTGGAACAAGGTAGTTTATCCCCCAAAGTATAAACCACAAACACTCACGTCGTATGACGGAAAGGACTCTCCACGACGGTACCTGACGTACTTCCAGTCGCAGACAGGGCATCTTCCGAAGGAGGACGCGCTCCTCACCAGCATCTTTGTTGGGGCCCTGAAAGGGGTGGCGTATGACTGGTACTGCAGCCTCCCCGATAATTCCATATCATCCTTCGACGACCTGACATGCCTCTTCCTCGACCGCTTCTACGACGGTGGGAAGGACATGACGATGGCGTCTCTCATTGAGATACGCCAGAAGGACAAGGAAACGGTTCGGGCATTCATCGAACGCTTCCGTCAGGCCTGCTTCAGGCTACCTCCAGGCATGCCAGAGCATGCGCTTCTCTCCGCTTGCAGTATGAACATGCTGCCTGCAGTAAAGCTCTGGCTTAACTCTACTCCCCCTCCCGACTGGAGCTCCCTAATCATCGAAGCTGAAGCTGCAGAGAAGAAGGCGGCCAATGCACGTCTTCTGGGTGTTAGCTTCCCCGCCTTTGACGATAAGGGGAAAAAGTTCGCAATCAACAACTCCGGACGAGAAACAAAGGGGAAACAGGCATTGACTGTTAGTGCCTCGAAGGGCGCATCTGTGCCTACTCAAAAGCCTCCACTGGCACCGAGACCCAAGGAGGTTTATTCATTCAATGATGACGACACCCTGCAACTCTTTGAGATACTGAAGCAGGGTGACAAGATCAAGCTTTCGGACCCGAAGTGGCCCGATGAAGTCGGGAAAGTGGACAACCCGAGGTACTGTCACTACCATCGGTTTGTCGGACACCCGACCAAGGACTGCTACGTCCTCAAAAATTACATCCAGCGCATGATCAATGTGGATGTAATCTCCGTCGACTACGAAGAGAAGACGGTGTCAGCTAATGTGGTGTCACTTCAGTTCGGCACCTTGCCGCCGACTACCACACAAGATGGTGTCGTCCCCATCCCTAAGGCGACAATGGAGGTGGTAAACTTGCCACCCACCCGTGACAATGTGAGTGGACTTGTCCCACTCACCACATCTCGAGGAGAGGTCCTCTGGGTTCACCCCGACCTCGTCTCCGAGGTAACTCAACCGGAGGTACGCCCTACCTCCAAAGCAAAAGGCAGGAAGATCAAGTCTTGCCGCACGGTCTCTTCTTCAATGGAAGAGGCGCTTCCTGTGCAGACTCATGTACAACAGAACTCCTAGCCCGGTGAAGCTGCCGTCGAAGTGGTGCCTCCTGGCACCATCCCTGAGGAGGGTCCATCCAAGCCCTCAGCAGCCAATAAACAAAAGCAAGTGGAGGCCCGTTTCGACAGACCTTTGCCAAGCCCCACAATTTTGACATTCTGGCACAACTGGCCAGTACTCCTGCACGCTTGTCTTTGTTCGAGCTCCTGCGTCTCTCCAAGGACTCCCGAGAAGCTCTCTGTGAAGCTCTGAAGGATGTCGAATCCTTTCTCGGTCAAATCAAGCAGCCTGAAGACCTCCCAACTACTTGTGCACACTGTCATTGTGCGGATGAAGTTATCCCAAACATAACTTTCACCCAACAAGACATGCTGCTCAAACATCACCGACATAACCGACCGTTGTATTACACAGGGTACATCGGTTCGGTAAAGGTGAGCAGGATTCAGATCGATCCGGGGTCTTCCCTAAGCATCATTCCAAAGGCGTTGCTATCAAAGCTGGGGATCCCAATGTACCGGCTGGCGCCCTCCAATACGACCATCAGTGGCTTCAACGCTAGCAAGAGCGAGCCACTGGGCAAGATCCGGCTGAAGTGTCACATCGGCAGCCTCAAAACTGAGGTGACTTGTTATGTGGTGGATGCCGAGGTCAACTACAACATCTTACTCGGACGACCATGGTTACATGAGTACATGGTGGTGCCCTCCACGCTCCACCAATGCATGAAATATGTATCCACCAACGGCGTCATCCGGACGGAGTTTACAGATATCGATCCCTTCAAAGGGATTGAGGCCTACTTCACCGATTCCGACTTGTACAAGCCACTTGACGAGGAGGAAGCCAACGACGCCGATGATGAAGCAGAGACGGCAACAGAGCCGGACTTGGAGCCCGAAATGACTCCTGACGCCCTCTTGAAAATTCGATTGAAGGACAAGCCTCCCCAGAAGGCGCCTCCAAGGAGCATCAAGCTATCAGGGAAAGCACCGACTCACGAAGCTCCCCTGAAGATACGCCTCAAGGGAAAGCCACCTCAAACAGTGGCTCCCCTGGTGGTAAAATTACAAGGGAAGGCGCCACTCATCGGAGGCGCAACCGAGGCACCTCTCAAGGTGCGTCTTAAAGGCAAGCCGCCGCAGTCATCCAAGATGCCGGAGAGGGCTCACATAACCCTCTCAGACCCCAAAGTCAGAGCGGTGGAGGACTCTCCTGATCCGGTCCCAGTGCTTACAGATGAGGAGCTTGGCGAATATATCTCTGCTGATGTAGACGCACCCTCCTTAGACAATGTAATCCCACGGGATAAAATCTCGTACTTTATCAATAATAGAGTATCTTTCAATTATTCTTGTCTTCCACACTGGAATGCCATGTATACATTAGATAATGCTCTACAGTCGTTGCAAACACAAATAACGACCGTCCACCATAATCGAGTGGTCCCGTCTCAAGGAGTCTTCATAATCCCCCCACGAAGCCGAGACGAAGGCACCATCATCTCGGGCAAAGTCGAGCGTCATCAGGACCTCCCGTCAATCGAGCCCGAACCTGATACCGGCAGAGTACAAGTCTATCGGTACACGGATACGGCAAAGCGCATCATCCAAAAGATGGGCTACGACCTGAAAAGCAATAAAGGCCTAAACTATGGCAAGGGTCGGCATCTCCCTGTCCGGCTTTCGATGCCCAATGGAAAGCCACAGGATTACTATAATCGGACTCGACGGGGGTTAGGCTATGTCACGCCGCCATCAACTCCAGAGAGTTCAGACGCATAAGACATAGAACATTCCTACTCGTCTGAAGCATCGACGTGGGATTCCGATACCAGTATCGGATCAGTCTTCAGGAAAGTGCTGTCAGCTAACATGACATCGGTGCAACCTCAGAAAGATGAAGGCGAAGACCAACCGCCGGAACCCTTCGAAGAGGAACCCTGGGCTCAACGCCTAGGAGAACAATGGGAGTCTCGTTTTGAGTTACGAGAACCTCCCACCGAAGACGAAGTCGAGCAGATCGACCTCGGGGATGGGTCTTCTTCTAAACCCATCTTTATCAGCAAAAGCTTGGAAGGAGAAGACCGAGAATCTTTAGTCCAACTGGCTAAAGAGTATATTGACGTCTTCGCCTGGAGCTACGAAGACATGCCGGGTCTCGATCCACAGATCGCGATGCATAGGTTGAACATCTTACCAGATGCCAAACCTATCAAACAACAACAACGACGCTTCCGTCCGGACATCATGAATGCCATCGATCAGGAGGTGGACAAGCTCTTGACCAGTGGCTTCATCCGTGAGGAACAACACCCGGACTGGGTAGCCAACGTCGTCCCTGTCACCAAGAAGAACGAGAAGATACGAGTCTGTATCGACTTCAGGGATCTCAACTCTGCTTGCCCGAAGGATGAATTCCTGCTCCCAATCACCGATGTAATGATCGACAACACATGTGGCTTTGAACGCATGTCCTTCATGGACGGGTATTCAGGCTACAATCAAATCAAGATGTTCCCCGATGACGCAAAACACACGTCATTCAGGACTCCGAAAGGTGTTTTCTGCTACACAGTAATGCCCTTCGGCTTGAAAAATGTCGGAACAACATACCAACGAGCGATGAGTACCATCTTCCGTCAACATCTTCGCAAGACAGTTGAGTGTTATGTTGATGACATCGCAGTCAAGAGCCGCCTCAAAAGAGATCACCTACAGGACCTGAGGACGGTCTTTGATCTCATGCGGGCACATCAACTCAAAATGAACCCCGCTAAATCCTTCCTGGGGGTTTCTAGCGACAAATTCTTGGGCTTTGTCATCACGACAAAAGGCATTCATGTCGATCCCGAGAAGACTAAAGCCATCCTCAACATGGACCCTCCGAAGAACCTTCGAGAACTTCGGGGCTTACAGGGACGTCTGGCATACATCCGGAGGTTCATAGCAAACCTCTCCGATAAATGTCAACCCTTTACTCAGCTCATGAAGAAGGGAGTCTCTTACGTCTGGACAGAGGAGTGCCAAAAGGCTTTCGACGACATCAAGGCTTACTTGACAAGCCCGCCAGTCCTAGTGGCACCTGTCGCCGGCAAACCATTCCTCCTCTACGTCCGTGCCATGGATCATTCCTTCGGCGCTTTACTGGCTCAAAACAGCGATGCAGGCTACGAGCAGGCAATCTACTACCTCAGTCGAACACTCATCGGGGCCGAACACCGGTACAACCCCGTTGAAAAGGAGTGCTTGGCTTTGGTGTTTGCCATTCAGAAGACTCGTCATTACGTCTCGGGCCAGACAATTCACGTCATCTCCCGAGTCAATCCACTCAGAGTTCTCATGACGAAGCCAGGGTCATTAAACTCCCGGCTGGCTACATGGGCGATCCTACTAACGCCATACAACATGGTGTTTGTCCCGCAGAAGGCGGTCAAGGGTCAGGCTCTGGCTGACTTTTTAGCTGTACACCCCATCCCAGAATCTTCAAAACTCTATGAAGACATCCCGGATGAAGTCCAAGAATCAAACGTCACTGAAGGAAGCCCCGTTTGGCGGATGTTCTTCGATGGCGCTTCAAGAACGGGCCCCAACGGCCAAATCATCGCAGGAGTGGGGGTAGTCTTGGTCTCCCCCGATCAGCTGGTCATCCAGCGCGCATACTCTCTTTCGAAGCCGTGCTCCAACAATGTTGCTGAGTACAACGCACTCGTCATGGGACTCCAGCTAGCACAACAGCTGGGGGTGGATCATCTGGAAGCCTACGGCGACTCGAAACTCGTCGTAAACCAGATTCGGGGGCAATACGAGGTTCGCCATGAAGATTTGATCCCTTACCATGAAGTTGCATTGAACATCATTTCAACCTTCACTGGGTTCTTCGTCGAACATGTACCCCGTCTATAAAACTTGGAGGCTGACGCTCTGGCTGGCCTCGCAGCCTCATTGGCCGCGCCCCTTGGGACTCAACACTATGTCACGGTAATTGGCCGAGACTTGATTTGTCCCAGAAACAACCTATGTTTGCAAATGGCTCACGTCGTGCCGACAAACACCGATGTTAATATCCGAGACTGGAGATTCCCGTTCATCGACTTCGCCGTCTACGGAATTCTTCCGGAAGACCCGAAGGAAGCCGTCTCAGTCAGGAGACGCTCTCTTCGATTCTACTACGATACAGCCACTAAAACGCTGTACCGACGCTCCTTCGACGGGCTTCTCCTTCGATGCCTGTCTAACGAAGAAGCGGCCGAAGCTCTTCGAGAAGCTCATGACGGAACTTGCGGAGCTCACCAACCAGGTCCTAAGTTGCAAGATCGACTGCGACGTATGGGCTACTACTGGCCAACCATGGCCGCCGACGCAGTAGAATATGCTAAGAAGTGCCATGCATGCCAACTCCATGCAGACTTCATACATACACCGTCTGAACCTCTACATCCTACAGTCGCCTCCTGGCCATTCGAAGCCTGGGGCATGGACATTGTAGGACCAATTACCCCTCCTTCATCAAGAGGACATCGTTTCATCCTGGCCATCACCGATTACTTCTCCAAATGGGCGGAAGCAGTCCCACTAGCGGAAGTAAAAAGCTCCAGGGTGGTCAGCTTTATCAAACACCATGTCATTTACCGTTTCGGAGTACCCAGACGAATCATTCATGACAATGGTCCCTAGTTCATCAGCCACATTTTCAGCAGGTTCTGTGACAAGAATCGCATTCAAAACGTGGCCTCAACCGCCTACAATCCGGCAGCAAACGGATTGGCCGAGGCGTTCAACAAAACTATCGTCAGGCTGCTCAAAAAGGTCGTGTCATCCAACAAACGCGACTGGGACGAAAAGCTCGGCGAATGTCTTTGGGCCTACCGTACAACGGTACGGACCCCAACAGGCAACACACCATTCTCCCTGGTCTACGGAAGCGAAGCGGTACTGCCTCTCGAGATCCAGATCCCCTCACTCCGAGTAGCGATCACAAACAAACTCACAGAAGAAGACAATCAACGTCGTCGTCTGCGGGAACTGGAGGCACTTGACGAAAAGCGTCTCCTAGCTCAGCAACGCATCGAACTTTACCAAGCCCGTATATCACAGGCTTTCAACAAGAAGGTCAAGCAAAGAACTTTCCAAGTTGGCGACCTGGTTTTAGCAGTCAGAAGGCCAATGGTGTTAACTCACAAGACACCAGGGAAGTTCGAGCCCAAATGGGAAGGGCCCTTCATCATTGAGACGGTATACTCAAACGGTACTTACCGCCTCACCAAACCCAATGGGGACTTGTTCATGATGCCCATCAACGGTAAGTTCCTAAAGAAGTACTATTCTTGACATCCTCCAAGACATGTATTTCCCCAAACAACCTCTTTTCACAAAATCAAACGCTTCCGGAACCCAGCTGTTCCGTGGCATCCTTCCGTAGAAAGATAACCACGTCCACATTACCTCTGAGTTGTCTCTCTACATCCTACAAAGCGGAACCTTACATTTCGTGAGCTTACGCTATCCTTCATGTTTACCACGTCCACATTACCTCTGAGTAAACATCCCGTACAAACAACTCCTGTGTTGTCGTACATTGATCGCAGAACTTCCACGTCCACATTACCTCTGAGTTGTTCAGCGTATCCCCCAGGATCATTCCTACCACGTCCATAAATACCTCTGAGTAGGAAGATTCTATCATTTGAACCTAATGATTGCCATGTCCACATTACCTCTGAGCAAACATGTTGGTTCCTTCAAACTTATTATCTGTACCTAAAAACCAAGGTGCGCAAAAGATAATAGGTCCACATAAATCATCAAGTTCATGAGATCAAAAATGAACACATCACAAAAAAAAAGAGATAGTATATTTCTTTATTTTTTTCAAAAAAGGGAGTACAGAAATACGCTATTTCCCCAGCAAGAGTTGCAAAAAACACATAAAAAGAAGAGAAACTACAGTCCCCGATCCTCTCCAGGGTAGGATGAGAGCTCTCTGACTCGACGTCTCAGGTCGGTAGTGCGAGTTTCCACAGTCGCCTGGACTCGAAGCTCGGCTTCTTGACGCATTAATCCGACAGCCTCAGCGGAAGTTTTACTCTCATACTTCTCATCAAGCTGTCGTCGCTGCTGAGCCAAAGCAAGGGTCCGCTGAGTAAGAGTCGCTTCCTCCTGCTTGAATGCCACGTGTTCAGCCAGGACACGATCAGCTTCTAGTTGAAGTTGGGCCCGCTGGTCTTCAAGACGGCGCATCTGAGCATCAACCTCTGCGATGTTAGCATCCACCGTAGCCCGCTTCTCCGTCGTCTTCTTCATAGATTAAGACAACTGCTCCGCCGCAGTCTCAGTCCCAGCCACTTCACGCTCCCAACTACTCACATCGGCTCGATAGGAAGCCTCGATTTCAGCAATCAACTTTCCTATCTCTGCATCTATCAAGACAGAGAGGTCATTTCGTTGGATGCGCTGCAGTTCCGCGAGCCGCTCGTCCAGCTCAATCACCGAAATCTCCAGAATTTTGGCCATATGGTCATGGCCTTGGTGAACGCGGATCAGCTCGATACAAGGCATTGCCAAAGCTTTTGCTGTCGCAAAGCTCTCCTTGGCATCCATCACTGCAGATACACCTTTCTCCAGCATTTTGTACACTCCCTCGACGAGGAACTTCACGTACTCGTCGGCATCCGCCAGCACCTGCGGCGTCATAACAGGAGTTGGGGGAGCTACTACAGTTTGTGGACCGGAGGAAGATCCGCCAACCTCGATCTGAGAGGTTTGAACCTCGGAAGCAATAGGCTCTTCATCAACAGGGGCCAGACTGCTAGCCCGAGGAGCCGGCACATGCGTCGTGATAGTACCCCAAGTGGAAGGAGCAACAGAGGGTTCCACACCCTTACCCTTCTCAAGTCCGGAGAAATCACCGACGTCAACGGCCACCTCTTCTACCCCCGACGTTCTATCAGCATCAGCTACCGCCTCCGGCAAAACGGGGAGATCAACATTTATCTCCTGGCCAGCCCCAGGAGACAAGACCGGCAGAAGGGTCTCATTCTTCTCAAGTCCCTCTACAGGGACAGAATCTGTCGCTACCGCCTGATCGGTAGCCATCTCTATGTCCATGGTTGAAGCCAAGGAAGGATTTGGCAATGATTCAGCCGACCTCCCTTCATCATGACAAGGAGGGGAATCAACCCTCTCCTCTATCCTCACTGCTTCTGCTGCCCCCGCAACGGACCCTTGCAACGCTGGAGGGACGTCACGAGAAGGTGACGAACTCCAATCCACTTCATCATCAGGATGCCTCGAGTCTGTAGGACCCTCAGCGTCCAAGGCCTCCACGGCAGATGGTACTATCCCAGAAGTTGTTGCGACTTCAAAGTCAGGAGATACTAAAACCTCCGCGGGAACATCTTCGGGACCCTCCTCCACAGGAGACATCATCATCGGTGGAATGCGCTCCTCAGAAGAGCCTGCCACCTCCTTCGGCTTACTGGTGCCCGATTTCGAAGCACGAGACTTTTTCTTCAATCCCTACAAGAAGAAGAACATAAGTCGCTACAATAACATAAAAAAAACTGGAATTATGAAGCACTCCTTACCTCAGCGGGAGCTGAGCCCGTTGGCGTTACAAGTGGCGCTTCCGTAATCTTCGGGGTCGACGTCCTTCTCGACCTTTTCGGTACAGAAGAACCAGCTTCTGGGTCAGCCCGCCTTTTTTCGACAGACGGGTCTCTCACTGGTGCCACAGCAGCAGCCCGATACCCCGCCAATTCTGGCCTGTGATTATTTTATTTACAGCTTATGTGCATATATGAGGATTCCGTATATTGGAGTATTATTCGTACATGTGCAGCTGACATGTTCATGTGCTTGGTCCTATGTACTTTGGGACTGGGGCGTTACATGTTTTTGTGGTGGCCCATGCTTGTCTACGTTAATATTGTTGGGTTACATGACTGTGTCCAACAAGCCTGCATATAGGAATAGGAATATCTCATCCAGAACTGCTACTACCTCCTTGACTTCCAATTTTGTTGAAAATTCCTTGATTATTTAATATACCTCATATCTAATCTTTCCTAATATCAACTTATCTTCCTCGTGCCAACAATATGTATTTAAGAAGTGGATGCACTTCTGCTTTGGCCCTCACATCGGGTGAAGAGGCTACTCCGGAGGGACAGAATCCTCCAATGACTCCAGCAACACCATACCAGCCGGGGCAGCCGCAGCCTACCACGACACCGCCGACGAAGTACCCAGAGATCGTAGCACCCCCAGGCAGCCAGGCTGGACAGACCACTACCATACCACCAGAAGGGAATGTACCACTTCCTCTACCACCACTATTCCCTCAGCAGTTTCTTCTACAGTCGGGACCTCAGATGCCTCCACCATCGACTGATGGGAGACCTACTTCTTAGTTTATATGTGCCATGATGCTGGCTCAGTGGCAGCAGACCGAGCTGATGAGACAGACAATGATGACAGCATTGGCTAGACCTCCACCACCATCCCCAGTACCAGCACCAGCACCGGCTCTGCATCCCTATGAAGGCTCTATCAAGAATTTCATAGATATGAACCCCAAGGCCTTTAGAGGGACGGAGAAGCCACTAGAGGTGTCACATTGGCTTATTAGTACAGAGAAGCTACTGAAGGTATCCCAGTTGCCAGCTCGAGATTGGATGACAGCAGTGGACCTACTGTTAGAAGATAGTGCTCACCACTGGTAGAAGGCGAAAGAGAGACGATTAGGCACTGGGATCACCTGGAAGCAGTTCTATGATGCATTTTATGAGAGATTCTTCTCTATTCATGTTCGAGATGGTCTCTATGACCAGTTCCTCCATCTGAAGCAAGGAAATATGACAGTTGATGAGTATGACTCAGAGTTCAATCGCCTGAGTCAATTTGGTACGGGATTGATTCCGACAGAGTTAGAGAAGGCGAGAAGATTTCACCAGGGGCTTGCGCCAAAGCTCAAGTCTTATACGACTATCCAGTCTCGAGTCTCCCATTCAGCTGTCTTGGAAGAAGCTCGTGCTCAGGAGATTCTTCGCAAGGAACAGCAGCAGGCATCGAGACGTCATACACCAGCAGTTGCACCAGCCCGAGCTACTCAGGGAGGACCTATCAGGAGGACCACAAGAAGTACCAGCAGTCGACTACTCCCTACCAGAAGCCTACTTGCCTCTATTATAGAAAGCAGGGGCATATCAGAGATGACTGTCGACTTCGTTTGGGTTTATGTATGAGATGTGGATCAGGACAGCACTTGGCCAGATATTGTTCTGAGCAGCAGGCTCTAGTTCAGGCACATCAGGCCCAGAGGCCTACAGCCCCAGCACCTCGTCCACCATTACCACCACAGACAGCACAGTACCACAAGGCCAGAGCTCAAGGCCCGTGACAGAACCATGGAAAAGCATTCTCCCTAGCTGTTGAGAATGTAGAGACAGAGGCAGAGGTCATAGCAGGTATGGTTTTAGTTGTATTTTTTCTTGCTATTACATTATTTGATACTGGAGCCATGCATTCATTTATAGCCACTAGTTTTGCTACTAGACACAGCATTTCCATCACACCCTTAGCTAAGAATGTTAAAATTCTTACTGGAGGAGGAGTTGTACCTGTTAGTGGTGTTTGTAGACTTTGTCCTGTAGTGATAAGTGGCAGAGAGATGATGGCACGACTTTTTGTATTCCCTATGCCGATATTTGATGTGGTTCTTGGAATGGACTGGTTAAGCCAGCATTTCACTCTCATAGACTGCCATAGGAGCAATATTATCTTTAGACCACCGAATGCGGCAGAGTTTAAGTTCACCAAAGAAGGCGGAGAGAGTTGTGATGCAACCGCATCGGGGACTCATATGATGATGCATGACACCCTTCAGCACCCTATTATCACCGAGTTCGAGGATGTATTCCCCGAGGAATTACCGGGACTGCCACCTGACCGAGATATTGAGTTTTCTATTGAGCTTATTCCGGAAGCCGAGCCTATTTCATCTCGAGTATATCGTCTGGAATCCAAGGAGTTGGTAGAGATAAAGACGCAGATTGATGACTTATTGGAGAAGGACTTTATTTGTGCTAGTGCGTCTCCGTGGGGAGCACCCATTCTTTTTGTGCCTAAGAAAGATTGGATAGTACGCATGTGTATCGACTACAGAGCATTGAATACGGTGACGATGAAGAACAAGTATCCCTTACCACGTATAGACGATCTATTTGATCAACTGAGTGGAGCAAAAGAATTCTCCAAGATTGACTTACGATTGGGCTATCACCAATTGAAGGTTCGGAAGGAAGATATTACAAATACGGCCTTTCGATCGAGGTATGGACACAACGAGTTCTTGGTCATGCCTTTTGGTTTGACCAATGCTCCCGTAGTCTTTATGAATTTAATGAACAAGATATTTCACCAGTACTTAGAAAAATTTGTGGTAGTCTTTATAGATGATATCTTGATTTACTTCAAGAGTCAAGAGGAACATGAGCAGCACCTATGGATAGTTTTAGGAACGTTGAGGAATGAGCAACTTTTTGTGAAGCTTAGCAAGTGTGATTTCTTTCTCAAAGAGGTATCATTTCTTAGTCATATTGTTACGGGTGATGGTATAGAAGTGGACCCAGAGAAGATCACAGCAGTCAAATTATGGCCCGCTTCTACATCAGCTTCAAAGGTGAAAAGTTTTCTTGGACTTGCGGGTTACTACCGACGGTTCGTAGAAGATTTCTTTCGAATAGCGGGGCCTATGACTCGATTAACTTGCAAGGATCAGGAGTTTGTATGGACAGACGAGTGTCAAGCTACATTTGACGAGTTGAAGAAACGATTGACCACAACACCGATCTTGACACTACCATCGGGCCCGGGAGGATTTGTGATCTACAGCGACACATCCGGGAAAGGATTAGGATGCGTATTAATACAGCACGGACATGTAGTAGCATATGCATCACGACAGTTGAGGGTACACGAGAAGAATTATCCGACCCATGATCTAGAGCTCGCAGCGGTTATCTTTGCTTTGAAGCGATGGAGACACTACTTGTACGGCGAGAAGGTTGATATCTACACTGATCATAAGAGCCTCAAGTACGTGTTCACACAAAAAGACTTGAATATACGACAGTGACGTTGGTTGGAGTTGATGAAGGATTACGAGATCGAGCTTCATTATCATCCGGGCAAGGCTAATGTCATGGCAGACGCATTAAGCCGCAAGCCTATGGCGCACTTTTTGACTACGCAGAAGGAGTTGATTAGAGACTTGGAGCAGCTTGGTATTGTGGTAGTATTGTCTGGAGCAGACGGTGTATTAGCCAACCTCCAAGTGTAATCTTCATTGGTAGAGCGCATCAAGGCAGCATTGTCTAATGATGCTAGATTTCGACGGCTCAAAGAGAGAACTGAAGCAGGAGAGCAGACGGGATTGAGGATCCACCCCGATGGGACATTGCGATATGGTGATCATATTTATGTTCCCAATGGAGAGCTACGTCAGGAGCTTATGGTAGAGGCTTACAGTTCGACTTACTCTATTCATCCCGGAGGAACCAAGATGTACCGCGACTTACGACAGTATTATTGGTGGCACGAAATGAAGCGAGAAATAGCTCGTTTCGTTGCCAAGTGCTTGGTATATCAACAAGTGAAGGTGGAGCACCAGAGGACGGCCGAATTATTACAGTCGTTACCCATTTTTGAGTGGAAGTGGAAACACATTACTATAGATTTCGTCACGGATTTTCCTCGGTGTCCTAGGGGACGTGACGCAGTGTGGGTAAGTGTGGATAGACTTACCAAGTCAGCCCATTTCTTACCTTTTAGAGTGGGCCAGTCGACAGAGGTATTGGCAGGGAAGTATATAGAGCAGATTGTAAGATTGCACGGTGTACCTGTTAGTATCGTGTCAGACCGCGACTCGAGATTCACCTCACACTTTTGGAGGAGCATGCAAGAGAGTTTGGGGACCCGATTGAAGTTTGGCATGGCATACCATCTACAGACAGACGGCCAGTCGGAGCGTACTATTCAGACGTTAGAGGATATGTTGAGAGCGTACATGCTTGACTTTGGCGGTTCATGGGAGGACCATCTCCATCTTGTTAAATTTTCCTACAATAATAGCTATCAAGCGAGCATTCAGATGGCTTCATTTGAAGCGTTGTATGGTAGAAAGTGTCGGTCTCCTGTCTGTTGGAGCGACATAGGAGAGCGACAGCTATTGGGTCCCGAGTTGGTCTTGAGCACAGTGGAGACAGTGAAGAAAATTCAGGGCCACCTGCGAGCAGCGCAGGATCGTCAGAAGCAGTGGGCAGATAATCGTCGTCGGCCCTTGGAATTCAAAGAGGGCAACCATGTGTTCTTGAAGATATCCTCCACTAGAGGCACGATTCGATTCGGAGGACGTGGCAAATTGAGTCCAAGGTACATTGGGCCTTTAGATATCTTGAAACGTGTTGGAGAGGTTGCTTATAGATTGGCCTTACCACCGTCGCTAGAGGGATTGCATGACATATTCCATGTATCTCAGCTAAGGAGGTACGTGGCGGACAGCAATCATGTGCTTGATCACTCCGAGATCACAGTTGGACCGAGCTTGTCGTACAAAGAGCAACCGGTAGGCATTCTTGATCGTCGAGTGAAGGTGTTGCGGAATCAATCTATTCCATTGGTTCACGTGGCATGGAAGCATCACTCGCCAGGGGAGTCTACTTGGGAGCGCGAGGACGACATCCGAAACCGCTACCCGCATTTGTTCGAAGACGAAGGTATGTCTTGCATTTTAAGCTCGTAAATTACTATCAATTTTCTTGCATTGCATTTGATCCCCCTACCTTAGTTTAATTTCGAGGGCAAAATTTTCTTTAAGTTGGGTAGGATATAAACCCCCAATATTTTTCTAACTATTTTAGTACTTTAAAAATTTATATTTGCTATAATATTTAGAATTAAAGAAGTAGTTGGTATATATGTACGTAATTATAGATATATATTATATGTACGATTGTGTGCTTGATATTTTAATACTACTAAATATAGCCTACCGTTGTTACAAAATATTTTTGATACTTAATTACGAATTATACAAATTTTTCTTGTGAATATACACATACATACATACATATATATATATATATATATATATATATATATATATATTGTTAAAAAAACGTTGAAGTGGTGGGCCAAACCCCCCACCATCAGCAGCAGCTAAGCTGCGGAGGGGGGGCGACCCCTTAATACCACAAACCAACTTAGCAGTTGCAAATTGTTAGCAAACCCAAGCCAAAAATTAGCAAGCCCGACCCCCTGAAACACCAATGCTAACACAGCAGCAGCAGCTGCAAGTGGGAGCGACCCGAGCCCAACACCTTAATCCCCCAAGGCCTATTGTATTAGCAACTGAGCTCAAACCCCTTAATCCCATGCCTTCTGTTCGACAAACCGAGCCCACCGCCGACTGAGTTGACCCCAGTTCGAGTTATATTCGGATGAGGAGTATATAAGAGTCACGAAGGAAAACTTGAGGGAAAACCCTAAACTTTATACCAAATTGGCGGCCAACCTCGCCTGATCCTTCCTCGTCCTCACGTGCACGCCTCCGACCTGTCGTCGCCTGACAACCACCGCGTCGCCGCGGAGCACCCCCAACCCGACGGTCGAGCGAAAGACACCTTGTTTTCGTACATTCCAGGTTCAATTTTCGAGTTATAATCCTCTCCTGCTTTGTAATGGTTTTTCGATCCGTCACCTCCTAGGCATCGACCGTATAATTATCTTCAAACCCCTTCAGGTAGAATCTGGTAAACCCCAAAGAGTGAATCGAGAAATTGATTCAAATTTCCTGAGAAAACTCATAGAAAAACAGTATAGAAGGCAGTCCCAAACCCATATTTGTGTTTGCCATTGATTGTAAAAGTACAGAACAATTATATAGAAGGACTGAACTTAGACTCACAATATAAACTCGCTCGTACAAAGAAAGCCTAGGGACGAAAACCTAGGTACAGCAATCTAAGTACGATTGTTTATTTTTGATTCTGGGGGTGACGGTAGAGGCTCGGAAAAGCGACGGCAGCTCTGCCTTACTCCTTGGACGATCGAACGTAGCCTTGGCTCTGATAAAAAAATGTTTTCGGGATGCATGGGAAGAATCCTCTGTGCGTGCCTTTGTCTCTCTGTATGACCAGCCGGATGGAGAGTGTCTCCTTCTTTCTAGAATTCTCCTTCTATTTTTCCTCTAATTCTTTCGCTCTCCAGTTCTCTGGGGTTTGCAAGGAAATGGCACCTTGCTATTTAAAGAAGTGGGGGTGTGATCATTAGGGTTTGCAATGATTCCCCCTTGAAAAGATGATGACCAATCATCTGGACCATTAATCTTGATTGCATTACATTTGGGCAGTTAATTCTTGATTGCGCCAAATTCGTATGGACAATTAATGCGAATTGTAATGAATCTTCATAATTTGTCATGACAAGCTCGGATTACCCGCCACGTGTTCAATTTTCTTAATTACAACAAATCTGATTTGATCTGTGTAATTATGGTGATTGCACTAAATCTGGTTGTTATGATTTACGAGCAGCCATAATTCTGGGGGGATAAGACAGCCACGTGTCTCAACTGTCATAAAGATCGCCGCGTGTCTCGTCTGGCAGAGCCGCATGAGTGCAGCCTCTAAGTGAGCCGCATACAGGTGGCTCCTTCACAATCCTAGCCATATGAAGGTAGCAGCCGCATGAAGGTGGTGGCCGTATGAGGGTGGACAACCGCATGAAGAAGGCAGCCGCATGAGGGAGGCGACCATATGAAGATGGCAGCCACATGAAGGTGGCAGCCAATAGAAGTGGCAGCCGCACAGGAGAGGCAGCCGCATGAAGATGACAGTCGCATGAGAGAGGCAGCCGCATGAGCATGGCAGCCGCATAAATGTGGCAGCCGCATAGGAAGCTTCGGGGTCGGTGGATCGTGCCAGCTGTAACAAAGATTTTTTTCGTTTTCCTAGGAACACGCCATCATATCAGAGTCATTATTTGGACTTTATGTCAGAGCTGTCACTTGTCAGGGCTGTTATTGTCAGAGCTGCCGTCAGGACATTTAATGCAGCATTTGCTTTGTGGCCAGCTATAGAGGAGAACTACTTAGGGCCACGTGGCTCTTTTCTGAGCCGCATGGAGCTATCCGAGCCGCATGAGGTTCTAAAGGACTTTGAGCCGCATGTATTTTCTAATAGATTTCTGAGCCGCATAAGGCTCCTTCTGTCTGAGCCGCATGAGCCTTTTCTTGTCATTTTCTATGCTTCTACAAGTCCCCCTTCAAAGTTTTCAATTTGCAAAATTGAAATACTTTGAATAAGAAGCATGGCTATATAAACTCTTTTGGCCGTATAGGGTGTTCCGACCGCATGGACTTCTTAGCCGCATGGACTTCTCAGCCGTATGGGCTTTCTAGCCGCATGAACTATCTGGCCACATAGGCTCCCTGCCACGTCTCTCTGCCACGTATGTGCTTCATTTATTGCCCATGATTTGCTTTGATATAAAGCCGTCTTTTGGGACAGGATCCCAAGGGTCAGCTTTTTTAAATATTTAGATTTGACTCGATGCCCGAAGAGTTGATTCTGTCTTTATGCAGCACGCGGATCGAAGCATCCGTTGGTTCCTGAGCCCCCCTCCTTCTGCCTATAAATAGGAGCATTTTTGGACATAGTGGCTTCTTTACTTTCTCCTATCTTCAACTCTTTTTGCCCTAGATTGCTGTTTTCGTCTTCCTTCTCCGCTCATCAATTAACAATAGCCCCCAAGTCTTCCAAAGCCGCGGCAATGGGTAAGGGAGTGGCTTCTTCATCAGCTATGGCGCCTGAAGTTCACCCCGACATTCACCCCATCATTGCAGGTAAGGGTTTGGGAATATCGTATACTTCGAAACCCTAACAAAGACGGCTCTGTTGCATGCTTTATGCACAAGCCTTTAATGCGTCCCTCGTCTTCATCGAACTGTTCAAATTTGTATGGGCTGCATGTATGTCCTACGTTCGAACCGCATGGGGTATACCCCATGTCCGAGCCGCATAGGGGTTTATCTAGTAGCCGTATAGGCATTTCACAAACTGAATCGCATAATGACCCGTCGTACAGAGCCGCATAAGTCTCTCTGAATCGAACCGCATGAAGCCCCCCTTAAATAGGACCGTATAAGCTCGTCTGGAATGGGCCGCATAAGGCTGTGCTGAACCGAGCCGCATAAGCTCATCTGGATTGAGCCACATGAAGCTCTGGCCATCTTCAAACTTTGTTTCTTTTTTATCTTTGATTCTTGCAGCTTCCCTGCCGAAGAATGAGATCATTGTGAAGGAAGAGCTACTGCCTCCTTTCAAACAAGAGTCATCGCTCGTTAAGGAGGAGGTAATACCAAAAATGGAGGAACAGAAAGGAGAGTTGGCGCATATTGAAGTTACTGTAAAGGAGGAGCCCCAGTCTGACGGCGGTAGTATTGGGAGTTTTGACCCTCCTGCTCCGGACGAGGATCTTGCTCAAGTAGATCCTTCATATGAAAAATGATTGAGGGATTGGTATATGCGCCCTCGTAATTAGGATTCGTAGGCTCTCATAAATGTCTGTCTTTTATCTTGATATTTCTGTCTGTATTTAGCTGCAGTTTGTGTTTTGCTTCTTTTGGACATCAATGTAATCTTCTTCCTTCTTGTCTGAATGAAATGATAGAGAACTTTTCTGGCTTGCTTATGAGATATAGTCGTGTGAATGTAACTGATTAGAATACATTTGCTCTATTCTTTGCTTGTAGTAGTTGCCTCAGTGGAAGACTTTTTGTGGACCTATTATCCTTGGCGTACCCTGGTTGTGGGTACAGATAATAAGTCGAAAGATAAACCAACATACTTACTCAGAGGAATGAGGACGTGGTAAATATGAGGGTTTCTTCGATGGAGCCTTCCCACTCAGAGGTAATGAGGACATGGCAGGAGTAGGCTCCATGAAGGGGTACATAGAACAACTTAGAGGTAATGAGGACATGGAAGTTCTATGTGAGGGGGCGGTTTATTTTTGATGGAAGTGAAACAACTCAGAGGTAGCATCGACATGGTTGTCTTAGGAAATTTGTGGATCTGTTACCCTTTTTGTGCACTGGAAGTGCGGGTAGTGGATCATGAGGAAAGAGCTCCTTTTAGGAAGAAAGTTCAGAGGTATGATCATACGTGACTTACTACACGAAAGATGCGATATAGATTGACCAGGATGGGAGTTCAGCAGTACCTGTGGGTACATAACTCGACAATCTGGAAGATTTGGAAGCAGAATGTGAGTTCAGCGGTACCACAGGGTACATAACTCAACTATCTGAAATATTCGGAAGCAGAATATAAGTTCAGTGGTACCAGAGGGTACATAACTCTACAATCTAGGATATTTTGAGGATAAATGTAGGTGAGTTCAGTGGTACCAAGGGGTATAATCTAAGATGTTTGGAGGCCGATTGTGAGTTCAGCGGTACCAGGGGGTACATAACTCAACAATCTGAGATACTTGGAGGCAGACTGTGGGTTCAGCGGTACCGAAGGGTACATAACTCAACAGTAAGAGATATTTGCGGTATGTCATTTCAGACATAATACTTCTTTAGGAACTTGCCGTTGATAGGCAACATGAGCAAGTCTCCGTTTTGTTTTGCGAGTCGGTAAGCTCCATTGGAGAATACCGTATCGATGATGAACGGGCCTTCCCACTTTAACTGGAACTTGCCGGCGGTCTTGTGAGTCATGACCATCAGCTTCCGAACTTCCAAAACAAGATCGCCTACTTGAAACGTTCTGATTTTAACCTTTTTGTTGAAAGCTCCGGAGATTCGGGCTTGATATAGCTCAATTCTTTGTTGAGCTAACAGGCGCTTCTCGTCTAGGGCCTCCAACTCTTGTAGTCGATGATGGTGATTATCGTCTGTCGTCAATCGATAGGTAAGGGCGATGCGGAGTGAGGGGATTTGGGTCTCCATGGGGAGAACTGCATCACTCCCGAATACCAAGGAGAATGGTGTGTTCCCGGTGGCCGTTCGTACTGTAGTACGGTACACCCATAAGCATTCGCCGAGCTTTTCATTCCAGTCGCGTTTGTTTGATGACACGAACTTCTTGAGCAGCTTAATTATAGTTTTATTGAACGCTTCTGCCAACCTATTAGCTGCTGGGTTGTATAGTATTGAAGCAATATTCTGGATTCGGTGTTTGTCGCAGAACCGATAAATAGCGTGGCATGCAAACTGCGGACCGTTGTCGTGGATGATCCTTCGGGGCAGTCCAAAGCGGTAGATGACTTGATGCTTGAGGAAGCTGATCACGTTTGAAGTCTTCACCTCTGCCAACGGAACAGCCTCCGCCCATTTGGAGAAGTAGTCTGTGATTGCGAGTATAAAGCGATGTCCTTTGGACGAAGGTGGAGTGATTGGACCAATAATGTCCATTTTCCATGCTTCGAATGGCCAGGATGCCACCGTCGGATGTAGAAACTCGGATGGCTGGTGGATGAAATCTGCGTGGACTTGACAGGCTTTGTATTTTCGTACATAGTCTATCGCATCGGCAACCATCGTGGGCCAGTAGTAGCCCATTCGTCGAAGGCGATCCTGTAATTTTGGGCCAGGCTGATGGGCCCTACAGATGCCATCATGAGCTTCACGCACGACTTCTTTGGCTTTTGTGTTTGACAGACATCGAAGCAGTAATCTATCGTATGATTGCCGATACAGCATTTTTGTTTCTGTATCGTAAAAGAATATGAGGGAACGTCTTCTGATAGAAGTGGCTTCCTTTGGATTCTCGGACGAGATGCCATAGACTACGAAGTCAATGAATGGCTGTCTCCAGTCTGGTGCTTCATTTACTGTCAGAACGGAGTAACTCTCAACACATTAAACATTGTTCTTGGGACAGACCAATTCACAGCCTATTACTTCAACCAGGTGGTGAGCATGACTCGGAATTGCTAAGGAAGCGGCAAGGCCTGCTAGGGCATCGGCTTCAATGTTTTGGAGCCTGGGAACGTGTTCTATGAAGAATCCTTCCAAGGAGGAGATGATGTCAATAGCTATTTGGTGATAGGGGATCATGTCTTCATGACGAACTTCGTATGAACCCCGAATATGATTGACGATTAACTGTGAATCACCGTATGCTTCAAGGTACTCTACCCCCAACTCCTTTGCAAGTCGGAGGCCAATGACCAAAGCGTTGTACTCGGCCATATTGTTTGAACAGGGATCCGTGAGGGAGTAAGTCCGATTGATCACCAGCCCGGAGGAAGAAATCAGCACCACTCCGACTCCAGCGACGATGTTGCCCTTGGGCTCAGTTCTGAAAGTGCCGTCAAAGAATATTCGCCATATGGTATCATGAGAAGCCATATTTGAATTGGCGACCTCATCTGGAACCTCTTTATCTATTCTGGTTGACTCCGAACCTGGATGAGCTGCTAAAAAATCTGCCAGAGTTTGACCTTTAACAGCCTTCTGCGGGACGAAGATCATGTGGTAGGGGGACAGTAATATTGCCCAGGTAGCGAGGCGAGAGCTGAGTACACCCGGCTTAGTCATGAGGAAGATGGTCGGTTGTGACTTCGAAGTAGGTGATGTACCTGCTTGCAGATGTCTTTCCATCATACAGATTGATGTTGAATGGTTTATATCTTGGTGGAAAGGGCACATCTCTCCATGCAATAGGATACGATTGTCGTATCCTGTGGTCCTCGCAGTTTTTTCGGGCGTGGAACATGGCCCGAAGCTTCTGGACCTCTCTTCTTGCCCTCCTGGCCTCGTCTGCAGCAGTAGGAGCCGATGTTGTCGAAGGATTGTCGTCCGGGTATGGTGCAACGAAGTTTGAGTCCGCATTGACCGCAGGACCCAAGCTTGTTTGGCCATGCGTCCTCCCTTACAGATTTGGAAGGGCCGCTTTGATCTCGTCCACAGACTTGACCAAGGCGTACAGTATGGCCTCCAGAGTGTCGTTGCGTTGGCGATCACTGGAACCATCTTGGTTGCTGTCTGTCATGAATACCGTCCTCACATGAGGAGAGATGGAAGGGACGGTGGAGGACGTGCCCTCTGAGTCATACCCTTGTGCAGAGAAGTCGTCAGGGTATATGGAAATGTTCTCCTCTGGTTCGGACTCAGAAGGAGTGGTACCCCCAGCTTCAGGGCTTGCCTCGTCTTGAGAGTTGTGGACGTCCTCGGGGACTTCTGAACCTGCTGTATCTGTTGGGGTAACTGTTTCCCCTGGATTATCTTCTTGGAACACCGAATTGTCGTGAATGTTCGAAGAAGTGCTACCCCCGGCTCCAGGGTCTCTCAGAAATGTGGACGACGAATCTCCAAGTATGGCAGATTTCTTCTTTGAGTGAGTACCTTTGAAAACTCCTCCTGTAACGGTCGTGGACAACCGCTTAGAAGAGAGTTTTTTGGTTGAGATTTTTGGGCTGGAGATATTTGTTTTCTTCCCTCTCCCGCTACCAGGGATCCTCTGAGCAGAATTGTAGGAGGCGACGAGAAGTGCCTCGTCTTCTGAGCTTGGGTGTTACAGTCGTCGGAAGACGGATTGCCTGTCCTCTTGTGTGGCCGCCTTGCTACAGCAGCAGTTGACAATGATTTGAGTGCAGTGATGTCCAGGAAAGGACTCTCTGCACACCGAGGCTTTTTCTCTTTCTTTGCGCTTGTGAAGGATCACGTCACGCAAGTCAGGTGCACTCGAGCAACCCGAGCATCCGAGTGTATTGGCACCATGTTTGCTCCCTGATTGTTGGAAGACTTTTGTGAACCACTCTGTCCGTTTGCCGCCGGGGGCTGGACTCGAGTGGTTCGGTACAATGTTCCATCGGAGGCCTGCATAACAGTGAGCGGAGCGCTCGGATGGTCAGAGGTTGGGACAGCTGACTGAGCTCGCCGAGCCCGCGCTGTCATAAACTTCCTCGCTCTAACACCCGAGGGTACATGGTAAGAGGAGTCGAAATGGTGTCGTACAGAGTCTGGCACATTCTTTTGGGAGCATCTCGAGTCAGAACCGTATGAGAGGCGATCAAAGACTGACCGAGAGCCACATGGAGCAGATGGTATGCGGCTGGGATTGGTGGCCATGCAGGATGTCTGCATGCGGCTAACATGTGTGGTCGTATGACCCTTCTGCATGCGGCTAGGAGCGGTGGCCGCATAAGGAGTCTGCATGCGGCTGGCAGTCGTGGCCGCATGAGCTTCCTTCATGCGGCTGAGAGTTTTGGCCGCATGAGCCTTCTGCATGCGGCTGGCTTATATAGCCGCATGAGTCTTCATGCGGCTGACGTCCTTATGCGGCTTCTTTTTAGACCGCACAGAGTTCCTCTTTGCCCCTGCAAGTCCAGCATCGTAGTGTTTTCCTCTGCCGGACTTGGGGACAACAGAGTCCTCTATGGTCTGAAGTGGGGCCGCAAGAGGGTCTTTTTTTGCCGTCTTGGGCAACAGAGAGTACTCCTTCGAGAGCTTGGAGAGGAGCGAATGATTTGGGCCCCCACTCCCTGCGGGCCTTCTTCGTGCGGGCTCGCCACTGGAACGGGCCAGCGCTCCCGTCGGAGAGCATTTCTTCAAACGCCTGCTGGTTGAACCGGACGACCAGCATTTGTTGAGTGGAGCCAAGTTTGGCTGCGTCCGATTGCGTCACCAACTCTTCAGCCGTGAAGAAGTTAGTCCCCACCAGAGTCGCCATCGTATTTGCCATTGATTGTAAAAGTACAGAATAATTATATAGGAGGACTGAACTTAGACTTACAATACAAACTCGCTCGTACAAAGAAAGCCTAGGGACGAAAACCTAGGTACAGTAATCTAAGTATGATTGTTTATTTTTGATTCTGGGGGGTGACGGTAGAGGCTCGGAAAAGCGACGGCAGCTCTGCCTTACTCTTTGGACGATCGGACGTAGCCTTGGCTCTGATGAAGAAATGCTCTCGGAAAGCGTAGGAAGAATCCTCTGTGCGTGCCTTTGTCTCTCTGTGTGTCTAGCCGGGTGGAGAGAGTCTCCTTCTCTCTGGAATTCTCCTTCTCTTTTTTCCCTAATTCTCCAGCTCTCCAGTTCTCCGGGGTTTGCAAGAGAATGGCACCTTGCTATTTATAGAAGTGGGGGTGTGATCATTAGGGTTTGCAATGATTCCCCCTTGAAAAGTCGACAGCCAATCATCTGGACCATTAATCTTGATTGTATTACATCTGGACAGTTAATTCTTGATTGCGCCAAATCCGTATGGGCCATTAATGCTGATTGTAATGAATCTTCATAATTTGTCATGACAAGCTCGGATCTTCCGCCACGTGTTCAATTTGCTTAATTACAACCAATCTGATTTGATCCGTGTAATTATGGTGATTGTACTAAATTTGATTGTTATGATTTACGAGCAGCTGTAATTCAGAGGGGATAAGACAGCCATGTGTCTCAACTGTCATTTGGATCGCCACGTGTCTCGTCTGACAGAGCCGCATGAGTGCGGCCTCTATGTGAGCTGCATACAGGTGGCCCCTTCATAATCCTAGCCATATGAAGGTAGCAGCCGCATAAAGGTGGTGGTCGTATGAGGGTGGACATCTGCATAAAGATGGCAGCCGCACGAGGGAGGTGGCCACATGAAAATGGCAGCCGCATGAAGGTGGCAGCCGCATAGGAGTGGCAGCCGCACAGGAGTGGCAGCCGCATGAACATTGCAGCCGCATAGGGAGCTTCGGGGTCGGTGGATCGTGCCAGCTGTAACAAAGATTTTCTTCGTTTCCCTAGGAACACGCCATCATGTCAGAGTCATTAGTTCGACTTTATGTCAGAGCTGTCACTTGTCAGGGCTGTTATTGTCAGAGCTGCCGTCAGAGCATTTAATGCGACAATTGCTTTATGGCCAGCTGTAGTGGAGAACTACTTAGGGCCACGTGGCTCTTTTCTGAGCCGCATAGAGCTATCCGAGCTGCATGAGGCTGTAAAGGACTTTGAGTCGCATACGTTTTCTAATGGATTTCTGAGCCGCATAAGGCTCCTTCTGTCTGAGCCGCATGAGCCTTTTCTTGTCATTTTCCATGCTTCTACAATTTGGAAGCCAAAATCTTGGCAATTCTTCGACAGTTTTGTAAAACTAATTGAACATATATGAAGACAACATAACCACGATTAAAACGCAACTTGTAGATCTGTATTTCGATTTCTGTGTAAGAATTAAATCAATGCTAAACTTGTACGAAAAATTGTTTTCAGAATAGTTAATTTCAGAGAATTTTCCCCGATACGACGTGCGCCCCGACAAATCGGGCGACATGGTCACACGCTATACACATCGAAAGACGCGTATGGACGTTGCCGAAGTGTGGGAACTGACGAAACTCAGTTTCGTCGTGTGTGTGCGACGAAATCAGTCCGTATCCGTTAAAATACCCCCGTATCGCCAATTTACAAACTTTGCCCTAACATCGTATACAATCGTCGATTCGAAACTTGCGCCAACAGGTCCGAATCGAAATTCTGGTCCTGTGTACCAAGTTTGGTTCGATTCTGAGAAGGTCGAATCGGAACCCTTTTTGGCAGGCCCGCGACCCACTCAAACGGACGATTTTGTACACGGCTCATCGGAATCCAAAACTGGACATACTGTTGAGTTTCTCTTCTCAAACTGAATTCGTAGACATGTAGTTTGACGACTTTATAGACCATAGACTTCAGCACGCGTTTCGATGCAAAGCGGATCCAACAGCGGATATCGTTTTGACCCGAAATTACGTTTTTGCCCCTGTTCCAGAATTAAACTTTTGGACAGGCATTTCCTAGGTATATCTTTTACACCGAGTGCGTTTTTGATGTTTGTTTCAGCGTCCGAAGTTGTTTGGAGATTGTGACGTTTCTTAGTTGACATTGTGATTTCCTGGACTTGCCATTTTGTACCATCAGGCAAGATACCTTGCCACCTTACTCTGTGATTATTATATTTCTTATTTTCAGTTGTTATTTTCAGCATTTCTTATTTCTTGATATTTAAACTGCGCGTCCAAGTCACACTTGGGTGCAAGCGACTCTATCGATCGTTTTTCTCGCTTTATTTATTTCTCTTGATTTGACTTAGTCTAGTGACCACCCATGGATGATGAGGTATTGGTATATCTCGTACGGCCTTGATACTTGCTTTACCATGTGATGTGAGTCACATATAGGACACGTATCCGCGTAGTCGGCTGGCCATCGATACGTATGGAGCGTGCGACGGATAGGGGTAACTACTAATAGAATTGCATGCTAGAAGACTTGGCGGTTACTAGAGGTACATGTGAGTCATGGAGATGATGATACTAGGCATTGGGTGGGAAGAACAATACCTGACGTATGGGCTTCGATTGCACTTCCTTTGTAACCCGGAAGCTCCGCTGGAGATACGGGTATGTTTAGCCTCTCAGGTTGGCAACTGTCGTTCTTGGAACGTCATGTGCTTGGTCACTGGTGCCCAAGAGGGGACTATACCGGATCGTATTTTCAGCCAGGGCTCATGTGTCGAAGGATTATATCTCAATTGCATATTTATAGTAGAATGGTCAGGACCCGATTGCATGCATGCCTTTTTCTCTCATTATATTATCACAGTTTATATGGCATGGTGTTTTCTTGTATCTTGCTACGTCCCTCTGAGGACCTGGTTATCTCTCCAGGGTTAGACGATTTTCCACAGGAGTACGGAGCGACGTTGGAGCTATCCTACATCGATGACGATGTAGTCTTTACTGATTTCTAGTCTATTCTTTATTTGAGACATTAGTGGACATTATTTTTACATCTCTTTTCTTTCTATTTTGTGGAGGTTAGACTCCGATCTTGTGAGACTATTTTTCATAGCTGTTTGGAGTGAGCATGTTCACCCGGCTATCTTTTGGTACTCTTATTTATTTATTTGGACTCTATTATCTTCTGTGTTGAGCTGTGATGAGATTAGATTTTATTATTCTGGCCTGTGATTATTTTATTTACAGCTTATGTGCATATATGAGGATTCCATATATTGGAGTATTCTTCGTACATGTGCAGCTGGCATGTTCACGTGCTTGTTCCTATGTACTTTGGGACTGGGGCGTTATATTAGAAAAGTCATCCTATGATAGGTTGTCCTCAACCAAATCCTCGACATGTTATTATCGTGTGTCCGTACTAGCAATTATCGTAGTCTTTCTCTTCAAGTGTGTTTGATACAATCCACCTATCCATCCTATCTAATTCACGTAGTCGATCACAGGGTCGTCTAGCCTTACAATATGTCGCGTTCCGATCTCACGTAAGTCTGATTATCCACGGCGGACATGAATCACCATGTCAATGTTCCCGCGGAATAATCGTTCTCATCGGGACGTAACTCTTGTGTTGAATCTAGACTAACTCATTTTCGATACGCGGATAGGGTTTACTCAATCCTCAAGTTTTCGTATTCTTCAGTCGCATGTCCTAACAATCATCGAATTTACCTTCGCTTCAAACAACAAGTCGAAGCAATCAAAATTGCCATGTCAAGGTATTTCGAGTTCGATCATTCCCGCTGGACATGAATCACCATGCCAATGCTCATGCGGAATGATCGTCCCAAATCCGACGTGACGCATGTACGAGGCTAGAGTTGCGCTCGCGCAAGACAAGATCGTTGTCGTTATGGTTATCACCGAACAATCAACTCACTTCCCTTCTTCATTCCAAACATTCATTTATATCCAAATTCTCCAACATAGCATCCTTTGAAATAATAACTTCTAACACGATCATCATTCATCGAATCGGAGTACCCCCGAGTTATCATACATCGATCTTTGATACGCCTCAATACCATCGATGAGTACATAACCTGACGATTTTTCTTTTGCAACGAATTCTGAGTCGTGCAACTTAATTCCTCAATTCACATTGTCTCGTGCTAACTCATCATCGAGCAATATCTATTCCAATCCTTAGTCATTCTCGTATCTTCAAACCAACATTTTCCATGCACGCTATCTTCCAATCGTGCTAACTTCGGTTTCATCTGAGTATTTTGTCTTAACTCAAGTTTCAATCCATTCGACTAAATTCAAAATCGCATGCACGATCCACTACGTTTCCTCGACCAAGTCCTCCATTTATTTTATCGTTTCGAATCTCCATTCAACTTGTTTTTTACTTGCACTACACATTCACGATTCGTCTGAACAATATCTCGTTTGAGACTCTCGAAGTAGCAACCAACTAAGCGTTACTCGTTCAAAGGCTTTGCGTGATATCTTCGCTTGCCGATATACTCGTACTATTAGTAAATCCTTTAGTCTCGCTCGAACAATTTCTATAACGTCCATACACCACTCAGGGTTCGAGCCACTCGACTAGTCGTCGACACTCATTCTTATTTATCTTCGAACCTATCACATACACCACTCGGGGTTAAATCATTCTACAAAACCTCAAAAGGTCATTCGACTCACAATCGACATGTTCAATTGCGCGTTCGCCCGTTCCTCGAAGTCTAAGAACCATTTTTTGTGTTCGCTTTAGCGTTGGTCAAGTAGCATCTCTATCGATGTAACGCCCAAGAACCAGAATACTGGAGAGCGGGGGCATACATAGCCAGCTACGTATATTGAAGTGCAACCCACCTCGCTATACGGTCACGGCTGTCTAGATACATGAGGGTTTAACTACAAGCCATCAGTCTCCTATGGTCATGAACAAGCCTATTGTCTCAATCTCAAGCAAGCAATAACAGTTTACAAGATGTCAGAGCACCAAATATATAATAGCAAGGCGTCCCATACATTACATACTTGTATGATCATGAAGCTAGTCGTACAAAATATCAAGACTAGCAAGAGTTTCAGTCATACATGATCAACCCTAGGATTTGTTAATCATATTACAGCCCATAGACAGACAGTAAATAAAGGTGCAATACGAGCTAGCACATGCTCGCCGGCTAAACGCCTCAAAAGAATAATTTTATAATAGAGTGGTAGAGCCAAAATAAATCCACTCATTGCCAGGGTTACGCCTGGTGGTCACCATCTGGCTGGAAGGTAGGTAGATCCTCTGGAGCTGCTCCGATATCTGGCCATACAAAACCAGCTGGGTCAGACCCCGGAAGGAGCAAGTGCCACAAAGGAGGCTTCACTTAGGAACTAAAACCAACATACCATAAATGAATATTAAAGGTAATTATAAAGATACTGGTAAATAACATGGACAACAATAATAATAAATTGAGTACGAGAAAACCATTCAAGTAGCCAGGTCACAACCCTTAAACCAAACAAGGACCGGGGTTGCAACCTTTCACCAGAATAGAAACCCGTCCCAAATACTGCTGGTAAAGTAAAACATGATTAGCTTGACATAGGGTGAAATAAGACAATAAACGAAGAGAGGATAAATAACTGCTCCGGGAGCCAGGTTACAACCCTTAAACCAAATAAGGACCGGGGTTGTAATCCTTCGCTTGAACAGAACCTTGCCCCTGATCTTTATTGTTAAGGCAAGCATAGATAATCATGTCATGTCACAATCTTGTAAAACAGGACGAGTATGACACGGGGTATAATAGGACAATAAACGAGGAGAGGACACAGAACCGCTCCGGGAGCCAGGTTACAACCCTTAAATCAAATAAGGACCGGGATTATAACCCTTCGTCTGAACAGAACTGGTACCTTGGTCATTATTGCTAAGGCAAGCATAAATAATCAGGACGATATATGATAAGATAACCATGGGACTATTCAGATAGCCAAGTTACAACCCTTAAACCAAATAAGGACCGGGGTTGTAACTCTTCATCTGAGCAGAACTTGGTGTCTCATCATTTATCGCTAAGTAAAGCACAAGGAATCGGGTCATATTATAATCTTGTATAGGACCAGGACAAGACTAAGCTGGGCTAAATTCTATCAAATCAATCACGGCCAAGCAATGAGTACGGCTTGATACTTTAACTAACTAGGGTTATCACAGGCCTAGTCACTAGCAAGATGCAATAAGATTATTCCAACAGCCACAAGCCCTGCAGACCATCCAGTTATCCGGGTCGAATGTCTGTTAATAAAGGATGCAACTCGTGACTGTGTGCTAGAAATGTACCCTACTCGTCGGTAGGCTACAAGTCCGCTGGTGCGCCCAGATAACGGGATTGCCTGTAGCTGGAAAATCTCTTCATGACTACTGATTTATTCTAGTTATTAGCCTTAGTAAATTTTCAGTAGGTACCCCTGACCGTGGTACTCAGGGATCCCCATCCTAGACATGATGCTAGACAGTACTGGTTTATTTGTACAAACAAAATTGTCCACGGTGTTCAGGTTATTCATTTTAGTCATGTCATGCAAGCCGTCGCAACAGCTTTCAATAATTACCATCATGCGTACTTGTCATATCTTGCTATGTCATGTCATATCAAGTACTTTCCATGCCATGCCATTATTAGCCCGGTCATATCAATCAATTTGTGAATTGCCAAGTCGTAAAGAGTGCAAGGACATAAAGTCCATCGGGTACGCCAAGGGGCTCAAGGCTCTACGCGAGTGTACCTTTATACTAGGCCAAGGGACTTATGCAAAAAGCGGATCTATGCGAGCATGAGCAAGGGTGCACGTGGAAGATATTTTATGCTAGCCGTACTTTACGCAAGCAAATTAAACACATGTAAGATTTTACGCGAGTAGATTTGTACGCACGCAACTCCCGAGCTAAACTCTACGCGGGTGAAACTTACGCGAGTAAAACACTCGAGCAAGACTTTGCGCACGCGAGAGTTGCTCAAGCTAAGGTTTTACGCAAGCAGATTTTTACGCGAACGGGAGAGCCCCGAGCGTAAAAATTATAGGATCTCAGCATAAAATGGAGTACGCTGGCACGCTATTGCGTGTGCGTAAAGAGGCTGAAAATATCATGCTGACACGTAAAACGTGGGCATAAGGACTGAAACATTATGCTGGCACGTAAAACGTGTGCATAAAACTTCATCTCCTTCCTATGGCCAAGACAACGTGCGTAAAGCTCATGAACTCGAGGAACTCCATCTCGGCCAAGACTTGGTGAAGTCCGGCCATCCCAAAACCAAACTTGTGTAAAATCAGAATGCCTACTACAAGGAACTCTTAGTTTTCAAAAACAAGCCATTTTAGTAGATCAAACCAAGAAGATCAAAATGCTAGAAACTTAGATCTACATAGAATGAGCCATGGAATTTGAAAATGCTAAGTACTAAGGTGGCTTAAAATCTTGGAGAGAAGAAAATAGAACAATAAAATGTGAGTTCCTCCATGAAGCAAGTTGCACTTGCCTAAACCGCTCTCTCTGGTAGGGGAGGGGATGAATGGTGAGGAAGAAGAAGTAATGAAGAAGAAGAGTTAATGAAAGTAAATGAAGAGAGAGAGAAAAGTCGGCGGCTAAATAAAGGAAGAGTGGGTAGGTAGGGGGGTTGGTCCACATGAAAACCAAGCCAAGCCGAACTAGCAAGCTGAACCGAACCAAGCAATCATGTAATGAGACATGCAATATACGTACATGTATACCAGAATACGTAATACGAACCACGGTCGTTACAACTTTACCCACCTTAAAAGAATTCCGTCCTCGGAATTTAATCAAGATGCTAGAGAAGCAAGGACAAGCTATACTAATCACGGGCAAGCTACAACAAGGCAATCAATCAAGCAATCATTCAAGCTAGGAACTGAGAGCACAAGGCATAAGAAAGACATTATAACTTACGAGTCAAACAAGTCGGGATATCGCGATCGGATATCATCCTTACGCTCTCACGTTGACTCACCCAAAGAGTGATGACCCCAAGCAACACAGACTAAACTAATAGTCTTGTTCTTGAGTATCTTCTCTCTCCGGTCCAATATGAAGAACAAATAGGCAACTCGAGAGGGGGGTGAATAGAGTTTATGACAATAATGTCCAATTAAATATTAAACGCTTTCACTAATAGTAAATAATCAGAGTAAATACAGAAATAGTAAAGAGCGAGAAAGCATACGCAAACACAGCCGATTTTAACCTGGTTTCCCTCGTGGAGGACTAGTCCAGGCCTGAGAACTCTAGCTCTGGATTAAATCCACTATTTGTGAAATAGTAGTTATACCCCGTGCCTTTTCTTCAGAAGAGCACGTCAACTTCTTACAGAGATCGCAGTGGCGATGCTTGGAATTTTCTAAGCGACTTCTTGAACTCTTGCACAAACTCCTAACTGAAAAGTACTGAGCACTTTGAGACTTAGAGAACTTGTGGCTAGTAGATGAGAAAGGTATGGCTTGTATAAGGCTTTAGAGAGAAGAGAAGATTGGATGAATGAAAATGGAAGAATTTATGGCCTATTTA
The DNA here is from genome assembly GCA_029216955.1 of Iris pallida. NCBI lineage: Eukaryota > Viridiplantae > Streptophyta > Magnoliopsida > Asparagales > Iridaceae > Iris > Iris pallida. The sequence continues at coordinate 15,600,885 of JANAVB010009999.1, read as the reverse complement.
TAGGATATCAGATAGGCAGAATTCGGCCAGACTTCTGGGTCAAATATTTAAAAATTTGGCCGTTGGACAACTTGCATCCAGCCAACCCTAAAAATTAGGGTCCTGGATTTTAGGAGGCAGAGTTCGGCCCGAACTCTGTGTGGAGGCAGAGTTCGGCCCGAACTCTGTCTCCAGAGCACATAACTGGTCCAATGGATAAATGGGCTTATTTTGATTTTTTGGAGCTTTTGATTTGAGGTATGGGTATAGGTTAAGTCTCAAATTGCTCAGTACGACTCAGTTTACACATGTCTAGACTCAATAAAAGTGTAAAATACAGACTTAAAACAATTAACATAGCATGTGCGAGTTGTCGTCCGTCTTGTACTGAGTTTAGTCTTCATGTGTCGTATTGAAATATTACAAGTATCATGTCGTCAATTGTATCAATATTTGGTTGACTGTGATTTTGTGTCAACAATCTCCTCCATATTGATAATTGACAAAATGATATTTGTATATTCAATATTCATACCTGGACACATTAAAGAGCAGTAGCGTAGCTCCCCTGTAATCAGTGCAGAGCTATCAATAGCTCCCCCGTAAACATTGCTCTGTTCCTGTTGTCCTGATACAAACATTATTTCCCAAAGCACAGATACAAAATGATATGATGATGAATATAGCAAAAGTATTTCTCTCCCTTTTGGCATTTATCAAACAACCAGAAATAATGACTGGCAAGCACACCAAAAATAATAATAATAAACTGCATAAACTGATAAACGGCAGAATAAAATGTCTCAAGAGTCACATAAAAAGTCCTAATACAACCAAAGAGCAGAATAAAAACAACTACATCAACTAGAAATGCAGAAAAACATAAACTACGATCCTCAGCAGCAGCAACAAGTAGAAATCCATATCCATCATCGAGCTCGTGAAGGCCCAGCGTCGTCGGATGGATCAGTGAAGGATCGACGAGGGTCCACGAAAGTCGCATCCGGATCCAGGTAGCGGATAACCCAAGGGTCATCGATACGGTATCCATCGCGAGCAGGGTCCCGCTCCATAGGAATAGGCATAGAAGGATGCCGGGACATAGAGTACCGAATATCGTGCAGTGAGTTGCTGATGGCACTCATCTACAGGGTGGTCCGGTAGCAAGCTGAGTCCAGCGATCATCCTCTAAAGTGAATCGATCGCGTAGTATAGTCTGTAGTGACTCAAGAGTAGCAGGAGGAGGAGGCACATCCTTTCCAAGAGGAGGTGCGTCGGGCTCATCGTCAGAGTGCTCAGACACAGCAGGTGAGCCAACTGCTGCCTGAAGCCGCCGTACCTTAGAGAGGAAGGCAGGGGCAGGTAGGAATTGGCACTCATCAAGAGGTACACGAAAGACACGAAAGATCATAGGAAGATAAAGAGCATAAACCAAGGATCTTGGCTTCTTCCTAGCATTAATCATCCATTCCATCATGGTACATGGAAGATTAAAAGGAACATGAAAATGGAGGTGGTACAAAGCAGAGATTTCAAAGTATGTAACCTCATCAGTTGATCCTGCTTTGGGCCGAATCGTGTTAAAAATAATACGATGAAGTTCATAAAAGTAAGGATTGAGAAACTTGGCGAGAAGCTTGCAAGGACGTGTGTTAGGAGTACACAAATCGTCCTTAAAGCTTTCTAGGGATGATCCATCGGGGAATTGGAACTTGCGAGCTTCAACAAGTTTCTCCCATGAGTTTGGCTCCAGAATTTCAAGGTATTCGGCCAAGTCAAAATCATCAAAAGAAATATCAATGCCCGCAACACATAAAAATAGATGTGTATCATTGTGAGTAAGGTTGTAATAATACATTTGGATGGCATTGAGATATATAACCGAATTGGTAGTGACAAGTTCATCAAGACATAGATCATAAAATAATGAATCATATTGTGAAAAGATAGTAAAATTTATAGGATGACCCGCATATACAGGACGTGATCAAAAATCACTAAACCACTCATTTGAAGCATCAAGTGATACAAATATCCGATCATCATACATATTGGGGTCGAGTGGACGAGGTGGGTTGAATAACGGGTGAATAGGTTGTTGATTAGGTTGTTCAACGGGTTGTTCAACACGAGGAGGAGCATTCGAAGAGGACGCACCCTCGGTTCGAAGTCTCTTTCCTCTATTGAACAACTTGGAAGCCATGAAATAATGAAAAAAATTTGAGAAAATTTAGATGGAGAGAAGTGTGAAAATATACCTCAATTTGTTGATGAAAGATAAAAGAGAATGGTGAGAGAATCCTTCTTCTTGAATTTTGATAAGAAAGATGCACTAGGATGGAAGAACTAGGGTTAGGGTTTAAAGGGAAGTAGTTTAGAGAAGTGTAGAAGGTGGCAATAGAGGAGAAAGAAGAGGAGAACCCGGTTTTAAGTGTAAGGGATAGAATGGTCGGAACAATTTTGGACCATTGGATCAAAATTTGATCAACGGCTGAGCCTGCGTTCGGTTCTGGAAGGACCAGACCGAATTCGGCCCGAACTCTGGGTTAGGGAGAGTTCGGCCCGAATTCTGGTTTCTGTAGCCAGAACAGAAATCAGGCTAAAAAGAAGTTTGATCAAATAAGTGAGACTAAAAGGAATACGATAATGGATAGATGCATATACAAAAATGAGAAAACCAAGTAGAGAATAGCAAAAAGTCAACGCTGAATCAAAGTCAAGTTTGAAAATTTGAATTTTAGCATGTGATAAATAAATGTATACCATGTAATAAACAAGAAATTATGCCACAATTCAATATTTTGAAGCTGCCATGGGATAGCTGCAGGGGCCGGATCCCAGCTAGCGGTAGTCCTGAGGACTAGTGCACCGTGTCACTTAGGCTTTTACGTCTTGTTGTCAGAAGGACCCTTTCGGTTTGTACCCATAGCAATTTTATCATAAAGAATCAAGACATAATTGATATTTATGCAGGTTACTTTAATGAATGACAGCTTCATCCAAAATTCCTAGTTCACGACAAAGAAAGTTGAAACGCTCTTCGGATAGTGGTTTTGTAAAGAAATCTGCTAGCTGATGATCAGTGTCAATAAATTCTAAGTTAATAGTGCCATTTTGCTGGTGATCACGCAAAAAGTGGTGACGTATTTCAATGTGCTTCGTGCGTAAGTGACATATGGGATTCTTAGTGAGATTTATAGCACTAGTATTGTCATAAAAAATAGGGATATGCATAAAAGATAAGTTATAGTCTTCAAGGGTTTGCTTCATCTACAGAATTTGTGCACAACAACGACCAGCTGCAATATATTCAGCTTCTGTTATGGATAGTGTGACAAAATTCTGTTTCTTGCTAAACCAAGAGACTAGAGCCTTTCTTGATAAATGACACGCGCCGCTCGTACTTTTACGATCGACCTTGCATTCGTCGAAATCAGCATTAGAGTAACCAATGAGGTCGAGTGATGTTGATTTGGGATACCATAGGCCCACTGTAACCGTACCCTTAAGATATCGAAAGATACGCTTAATGGCAGACATGTGTGATTCCTTAGGATTAGCTTGATATCTAGCACACAGACAAACGCTAAACATAATATCAGGATGACTAGCAGTTAAATACAGTAGACTGCCTATCATACCTCGATACTTATGTTGATCCACAGGTTTGCCGCTTTTATCTGGTTCTAGTTTAGTTGTAGTAGCCATGGAGTGCCGATTGGTTTGACGTTGTCAAGGTCAAATTTCTTTAGCATGTCCTTTGTATACTTCGACTGACAGATGAAAGTTCTATTTGATGTTTGTTTAACTTGCAGTCCAAGAAAGTAATTGAGCTCCCCCATCATGTTCATCTCAAACTCGGTCTGCATACACTTGGCAAAATCTTGACAGAGAATTTCATCAGTAGAACCAAATATAATATTATCAACGTAAATTTGCACTAAGAGAATAGTGTCTTTGAAAGATTTTATAAAAAGTGTAGTATCAACTTTTCCTTTTGAAAAACCTTTTTCAAGCAAGAAATTGTTTAGCCGTTCATACCAAGCTCTAGGGGCTTGTTTGAGGCCATATAGCGCTTTCTTGAGCTTGAAAACATGGTCGAGAAATTTGTAATTTTTAAAACCAGGGGGTTGTTTTACAAAAACTTCCTCCTTAATAAATCTATTCAAGAAAGCACTTTTAACATCCATTTGAAACAATTTGAAAATTTGAAAGTTAGCAAATGCGCAAAGCATCCGAATAGATTCTAATCTCGTAACAGGAGCATACGTCTCATCGTAGTCGATACCTTCCTCTTGGTTGTATCCTTGAGCTACTAGACGAGCTTTGTTGCGTGTAACTGAACCATCTTTATTTACTTTGTTTCAAAAAACCCATTTAGTACCAATAATCGAGTGATTTACCGGCCTAGGAACAAGTTCCCAAACTTGGCTCCTCTCGAATTGGTTGAGTTCTTCTTGTATGACAGAAATCCAAAATTCATTATTAAAAGCTTCTAAAATATTTTTCGGCTCAATTTGTGAAATAAAGGCAGTACTAGCAATGGAGTCTCTTAATGATGATCTAGTACTTACTCCGCGTGAAACCTCACCTATAACCAAATTTTCTGGATTTCACGGTTGGAAAGAGAATTTCTTTGGCAAGCCCTCCAGAGAATTGGTTTCAGTGGTGGTATTCATCGGAGTAGAAGTTGATGGATCAACATCATCATCAAGAGTAGTTGTACTGTTATCCTCATCAAAAGTCACATTGGTAGACTCTTCCATAATTAATGAGCGTTTGTTGAATACTCTATATCCCTTGCTCTTGGCAGCATAGCCAAGGAAAATACCATCGTCAGTTTTGGCATCAAATTTGCCTAAGTTGTCTTTGGTATTAAGGATAAAACATTGACAACCAAAAACTCTAAAATATGAAACGTTTGGAGTTCTTCCAAACCAAAGCTCATAGGGTGTTTTTTGTAATAGGATGAATAATCACCCTATTTAAAATATGGCACGCTGTACTGACAGCTTCAGTCCAAAAATATTTCGGAAGTGAGAATTTATTCAATACGACTCTAGCCATATCGCCAAGAGTCCTATTCTTCCGCTCCACAACACCATTTTGTTGAGGAGTTCTCGGACACGAAAACTCATGATCAAAACTATTTAAATCATAAAACTTTTTAAAAACAGTATTTTCGAATTCGCCCCCATGATCACTTCGGATTCGAGTAATCATGTAGCCTTTTTCGTTTTGAACCTTTTTAGCAAAAATTTTGAAAACTGAAATGGCATCACTTTTGTTTGTAAGAAAGAAAACCTAAGTAAATCTAGAAAAGTCATCTACTATAACAAAAGCGTAGAGTTTTCCACCAAGACTGGCTACTCTACTAGGGCCAAATAAATCCATATGAAGTAATTGTAAGGGTCTAGTAGTACTTACAGAGTTTATGGAATGAAATGAGGGCTTGGTTGCCTTATTCAACTCACATTCGGCACATACCGTGTCCTTTTTGAATGTGATATCGGGCAAGCCTCTGACTAGCTTTTTAGTCGATAGCCTGGATATAGTATCCATATTGGCATGACCAAGACGCTGGTGCCATAGTAATCTGTCATCCTTATGAGCATAGAGACATCTTCCTGCACTGTTAGTATCTCTAGATCGATAGAAAATGTAAATGTTATCCTCTCTTATCCCTTCAAAAGCGATGTCTTCTGTGACCTATCATAAATATAGCATTTATTTTGTCCAAAGTTAATATCATATCCATGATCAGCAAGATGACTTATGCTGAGCAGGTTATGCTTTAACTCGGTCACTAGGAAGACATCCTTTATTACAGGAGAAGAAGGATGACTAATAGTACCATTACCAATAATATACCCTTTTAGGTTGTTGCCGAAGGATACATACCCTTCTCTTTTCATCGATAGTGATGCAAAAAGATTTGCGTCTCCCATCATATGTCGCGAGCATCCACTATCGAGAATCCACTTACTCTTAGTTGAGGAGGGAAGGTCCACCTACATCAAGAGTAGATGTGACCTTTGGTACCCAAGTTCTTGAGGGTCCTGAAAAGTTAGTTTTCGGCAACCATGCATATATGTTTCTATCTACTAATCTCCTAACTCTACATTGTAGTGAGATGTGTCCATGTAATCCACAATAAGTATAAATAGCATTCCTATTTATGTTAGGAGCATGTTGATGATGTCTATATGTAGAGTGGTGTGGAGTAGAATGATGATGATGATGTCTATATGTAGCATGGTAAGAGTGGTGTGGAGCAGCATGACGATGACTATATGTGGCTGCAGGATGATGTTTATATCCATATGCAGTATGATGGTGATTTTGTTTATGTGTAACATAGTGATGATTGTATCTATGTGTAGCATGGTGATTATATGTCATATGAGAATTATTTCTACGTGCATATGGTTTGTGTGCTTTATGAAAGTGAGTGTACATGTAAGCACGATTACGTGCTGCAGGTGGATGACGTGTTTGACTAGTATGAGTAGTGTTGTGCTTTGTGTGTCTCTCATGTGATTGGGTTTGAGGTTGAGCAACCTGTTTTCCCAATCTAGTGTCTAATTTCTTAGAGACAGCCTGCAGTTCATTAATCTTAGTATTCAAACCATAAATCTTAGTGATAGAGATCTTGTGTCTATTCTTTTCTTCAGCAATCTCAGTGTTGAGTGCTGTGATCTCTTGTGTTTGCTTTTCAATACGTGCTTCGTCATCATGTAGGCTTATTTTAAGCTTAGACACCTCATTTGTGACTTCCATGGGTGAAGTGTCTCTAATATTATCAAGCAATGAAGAGAGTCTTTGAATCTCGACTTCATAACTTTTGATCTTCTTCTTGGCGTGTTTATACTTGTGGTCATTGAGTAAATCATTGAATGCATCGCCAAGTTCGTCAAAAGTGAAATCATCGAGAGTTTCGCTAGTTACCTTGTCGGATGTAGCCATTAGGCAAACATTGGCGATGTCTTGAGGAGAGTCCTTTTCTTCCTCGGAGTCACTAGCTTCGCTTTCATGCCAAATACTTGTGTTGGCATATTTTCTTGAGGAAGCCTTCTTGTATGGTTTCTCATATCGGTTGCTCTTCTTTACGAATGGACAGTCTTTTCGGACGTGTCCAGTCTTCTTGCAACCGTAGCGTGTTGGCTCTTATTCGTCATCTTCTTGCGGTTCCTTCTTTCTTCGATTGAAGAGAAATAATTTCTTGAAGTTACGGACAAGAAGAGCTTGATCATCACCTTCCGAGTTGTCATCATCCGTCTCTTCAGGATCAGCCCTTCGTTAGTGAGCTTTTAGGGCAATCTACTTTGCCTTAGGAGCAGGCTCTTCGAAGTCTTTGAGGTCAAGCTCATGAGTCATCAGCTTTTCCATCAAAGTCTCCATGGACATAGTCGTGAGATTATTTCCTTCTATGATGGCTGTCACCTTAGGGTTCCCAATCTTTGGTAGCCCCCTAAGTAGCTTGCAGATCTTCTCGTGATTTGTATATTGCTTGCCGAGAGAAGACAGGGGGTTGATGATGTCGAGGAATCTTGTAAACATTTGTGTGATCGTCTCATTTGCCTTCATCTTGAATGCCTCATATTCTTGAGTGAGATGACTTATTTTTGACTCCTTGACTTGGGTGGTTCCTTCATACGTCACTTCTAGAAGTCTCCATACTTCGTGAGAGGTGGTGCATGTTGAGACCATGTTAAACACATTCCTGTCTATAGCACAGAATAAAGCATTAATAGCTCTCGCGTCTAGACTTGCCTATTTCTTCTTCTCGTCAGAATATTTGTCATGTGGTTTCTCAACGAGATCTCCATTGACAACTATCCTGGCGGGCTTTTTGTAACCATCGGTAACAATGGTCCACAGGTCGAAGTCTAGCGACTTGAGATAAAAGCTCATCCTTGTTTTCTAATAGGCGTAGTTTGTCCCATCAAATAGGGGAGGCCTATGAGTGGACTGCCCTTCACCATGATTGGAAATTATGGATTGTGTGGTTGCCATGGATCAGCTCTAGGATGTTAGTCCTTGTTGAGAGAACAGAGCTCTGATACCAATTGAAGAAGAAATAGGCAACTCTAGAGGGGGTGAATAGAGTTTATGACAATAATGTCCAATTAAAAATTAAACTCTTTCACCAACAGTAAATAATCAGAGTAAATGCAGAAATAGTAAAGTGCGAGAAAGCATACGCAAACACAGCCGATTTTAACCTGGTTTCCCTCGTGGAGGACTAGTCCAGGCCTGAGAACTCTAGCTCAGGATTAAATCCACTATTTGTGAAATAGTAGTTACACCCCGTGCCTTTTCTTCAGAAGAGCACGTCAACTTCTTACAGAGATCGCAGTGACGATGCTTGGAATTTTCCAAGCGACTTCTTGAACTCTTGCACAAACTCCTAACTGAAAAGTACTGAGCACTTTGAGGCTTAGAGAGCTTGTGGCTAGTAGATGAGAAGGGTATGGCTTGTATAAGGCTTTAGAGAGAATAGAAGAGAAGATTGAATGAATAAAAATGGGAGAATTTATGGCCTATTTATAGGATACCAGATAGGCAGAATTCGGCCAAAATTCTGGGTCAAATATTCAAAAATTTGGCCTTTGGACAACTAGCATCCAGCCAACCCTAAAAATTAGGGTCCTGGATTTTAGGAGGCAGAGTTCGGCCTGAACTCTGTGTGGAGGCAGAGTTCGGCCCGAACTCTGTCTCCAGAGCACAGAACTGGTCCAATGGGTAAATAGACTTATTTGGATTTTTGTGGAGCTTTTGATTTGAGGTATGGGTATAGGTTAAGTCTCAAATTGCTCAGTACGACTCAGTTTACATATGTCTAGACTCAATAAAAGTGTAAAATACAAACCTAAAACAATTAACATAGCAGGTGCGAGCTATCGTCCGTCTTGTACTGAGTTCAGTCTTCATGTGTCGTATTGAAATATTACAAGTATCATGTCGTCAATTGTATCAATATTTGGTTGACTGTGATTTTGTGTCAACACAATATAGACACGGGCTACTCCTCATACGAAAGGTTGGTACCAACAACCAATTCCGAATGATCCAGGATGTGGCTCGGGTCTAGGATATACCATCGTAGTTGGGATACATGGTGAGACGATAGGACACATCTCCTACTCGCTCCAGATATCAAACGGCCCTATATACCTAGGACTAAGCTTTTTCTGTATGCCGAAACGAATGACGCCACGGTTAGACAAAATCCTCAGGAATACATGGTCGCCGATAGAAAACTCCAGAGGGCACCGATGAGAATCGGCCCAATGACGCTGGCGATCTTGGGCAACTCGAAGATGATCTCTGACTCTTCTGACCACCTCAACAGTCTGAGCAATCACTTCCAGATCGAGCATCTGCCTCTCTCCAATATCATCCCATACTAGCGGGGATCTGCACTTTCTGTCATATAGTGCCTCGAATGGTGCCATCTGGACACTGGCCTAGAAGCTGTTGTTGTATGAGAACTCCACCAGGTGCAGGTGATCTTCCTACGATCCCTCGAAGTCGAGTGCACAAGATCTCAACATATCTTCCAAGGTTCGTATAGTACGCTCTGACTGACCATCCGTCTGCGGATGATAAGCTGAGCTGAACTGGAGGTGAGTTTCCAAACTCTCTTGCAGGCTATGCCAAAAGTGCGACATAAATCTGGAATCTCTGTCTGAGGTGATACTGACTGGTATACCATGCAACCTGACTATCTGCCTTAGATACATCGCTGCTAGCTGAGCCGTCGACTGACCAATTTTGAATGGAAGAAAGTGAGCCACCTTTGTGAGCCTGTCGACAATGACCCAGATAGCATCTCTACCGGCCGGGGACCTTGGAAATCCAGTCACAAAATCCATGGTAATATGCTTCCACTTCCATTCTGGAATCGGCAAGCGCTGAAGAAGTCCAGCTGGCCTCTGATGTTCAGCTTTAACTTGTTGGCAAACGAAACATCGAGAGACGAATCGGGCTATTTCCCTCTTCATACCATTCCACCAAAAGTGTTGACAGACATCACGGTATATCTTCGTACCACCGGAGTGAATGGAATACTGAGAACTGTGAGCCTCGGCCATGATCTCCTGTCTGATATCTTCGCTGGATATATACAGACGCTTACCATGTCGAAGTGTACCATCTTCATGAATGTATAACTCTGGCCGTCGTCCTGCCTCACATTCTGCTCTAAGTCGCTGGAGCTTGGAATCGGCTGACTGCGCCATCCGGACCCTCTCGACTATACTGGACTGAACTTGCATACTGGCCATCAATGCCACACTGGTAGGAAGGACAACTTCTATACCCATCTTTGAAGATCTGCTAACAGCTCTGGTTGTGCTGTTAGAAAATAAACTCTGGCTCTCTTGCTCAATGAATCTGCAATGACGTTAGCCTTCCCTGGGTAATACTGCAGGTTGACATCATAATCCACAAGTAGATCTAGCCATCTTCTCTGACGTATGTTAAGATCCTTCTGAGTGAATACATACTTCAGGCTCTTGTGGTCGGTGAAAATCTCCACCCTATCTCCGTACAAGTAATGCCTCCACAACTTAAGTACAAACACTACCGCTGCCAGTTCTAAGTCATGGGTTGGGTAATTCTTCTCATGATTACGAAGTTGACGTGACGCATAAGCTATTACCTTCCCATGCTGCATCAGAACACATCCTAAGCCTCTGTCTGAAGCATCACAATACACTGAAAATCCTCCGGTCCCATCTGGAATTATGAGAATGGGAGCCGTCATCAAACCTTGCTTCAACTTCTTAAAAGAATCCTGACATTCTGTTGTCCAAGCAAACTGCACATCCCTGCGGGTTAACTGGGTCAATGGTGCTGAAATTCGAGCAAAGTCTGAAACGAATCGCCGGTAGTAGCCGGCTAATCCAAGGAAACTACAAACTTCTGCAATTGTGCTAGGTACTGGCCAGGTCTCAATGGCCACGATCTTCTGGAAATCCACTTCTACTCCTCCTCTGGTGATGATATGACCCAAGTATGAAATACGATTGAGCCAGAACTCGCATTTACTAAACTTGGCATACAACTGGTGCTCTTTGAGAGTCTGGAGGACAACTCTGAGATACTGCTCGTGCTCCGCTTCACTCTTGCTATAGACCAGGATGTCGTCTATGAACATAATGATAAACTTATCCAAATAAGGCATGAAGACACGATTCATGAGGTCCATAAATACAGCCGGCGCATTGGTTGCTCCGAATGGCATAACAAGGAACTTCCAATGCCCACATCTAGATCTGAAAGCTGTCTTCGAGATGTCCTGCTCTCTGACTCTGATCTGGTGGTACCCTGACCGTAAGTCAATCTTCGAGAATACTGCTTCCCCCTTGAGTTGATCAAACAAGTCATCTATCCTTGGGAGAGGGTATCTGTTCTTGATTGTCACTGAGTTCAAGGTACGATAATCTACATATAATCTGGACGTACCATCCTTCTTTTTCACAAGAAGCATTGGGGCTCCCCAAGGCGATCCACTAGCACGAATGAATCACTTGGTTCTAATTTCTTCAATCATCTTGTATAATATCTCTAGTTCTGACGACGCCATCCTGTAGACTCTCTTCGATACTTGGGCTATCCCGGGGATCAAGTCTATAGTGAAATCGATCTCTCGCTCTGGCGGCATCCCTGGAAGCTCTTCTGGGAAAACATCTGGAAACTCCTCGACTATTCGGGGTAACTGCACCGCTGCTACTGCCATCCGTAATACTGGAGGAGAAGGTTCAACTTTGCATCGAGAAAAGGAAAACTCTGGCTCGTCGGGGATGCTAAAAACAACCCTGCCAATATGGCAGTCTATCCTAGCATACTGGTCCCTCAACCAATCCATCCCTAAGACCAAATCATAATCGACCATCAGGAACTCTATCAATCTAGCGGAGAATTCTCTACCGCTAACTACGATTCGACACGAGGAAAACACTATATCTACTCTCACAAGTCCGTTACCAGTAAGTATATTGAGCCTTACTGATAATGACTCGGGCTCCAGTCCTATCCGTGTCGCGAATCGTGTAGACATAAATGAATGCGAGGCACCAGAGTCAAATAATACTGAAGCTAGAAAGGTGTTGACGAGAACAGTACCTGCCACTACCTCACCTGGTGCTAATCCTTTCTCTCCTATGGTCAAAGCCAGCACTTGACCATGTCCTCGGGGTACGGGTCCCCTCTGCTAAAAACCTCTCTGCTTGTTCTGGATCAAGGCTTGGGCTTGGACATATTGCTACGATCTCTGCTGCTGGAATGCCTGGGCCTGCGGCGGTAATGGCCTCGAGAATGGGTACTGCTGCTGCTGGACTGGAGCTGGTCCTCCTACTGAAGGACTAGAAAAGGTTGATGAGGATGAACTCCCCCTGTTCGGGCAGTTCCCAATCCTGTGGTCCGGGGCACCATAAACCAAGCACAATCCCTGTGCTCTGCGACACTATGATACCACATGTCCTGGCTTCCCGCAGTGCGAACATCCCACTGCGGAAGAGTGCTTCTGCTTCTGCTGCTGAGGGTACTTCGAGGTTGAATGCTGAACCGACGTCACTGAGGCCGCCCGCCTCGGAGCTCCAATGGTCAAAGCCCTAGCTGCCGGGGCTGGTGCTGATGACTGATTCATCTGGCCATGGGATCGCTTTCGACCCCCGATCCGATCCACAATCCTCTGGGAGGTGTACTCATGCCTCCTGGCTGCTCTCAATACCGCATCAAAAGTCTGATGCTCAAACTGCTCTACTGCTAGTAGAATCTCTAGATGGAGCCCCTGCTGGAATCGCTGGGCTCTATCGAACTCGGTCGCCACCAAGGTGGGAGCAAACCGACTAAGTCTCGAAAACTCGACCACATATCCGTCGACCGTCCTGCCCATCTACTTCAGATTGGTGAACCTCATCGGTAGATCGTATCGAGCTACAGCATCGAAATGCTTGGTCTGGAACCTCTCTCTGAATTCTGCCCAAGTAATGGGTGCTACTAACCCAACGGCCTGCGACGTCCACCAGCTATGGGCAAGATCCAATAACTGTAGGCGCACCATGGCCACCTTCTCGCCTTCTGGAGTCCTGGCTGCTTCTAGAATCACCTCTGTGTCCTGAAGTCACGCGTCTGCGGCAATAGCATCTTCACTACCATCGAAGAAGGGAGGGTTCAAGCGCTTGAAGCTGTTGGCCGTGCTGTTACCCTGATGACCTCCTCTGGTCAGAGCTTCTGCCACTGCCTGGTGCAAGGCATTTCCTCGCCGATCTTGGGAAGCTAACAATGTCCTGATGAGACCCACCAAAGTGCCATCATCAGGCTCCGCAGGCTGGATGGGCTGAACTGGTGGCTCCGGATCCCCAATAGGCATGACTCTGGAGACTACTCCTGAATGCTGGGCTTGATCTCCGGGTTGCTGCTGGTCCACGGGAGGTGCTCCGCCTTGTCGATCGGTAGGACCAGGAGCAATGCCGCTGAAGAAGACGACATAGGAAACATTAAGGAAGGACCAGGACAGATCAAAGATACAAGCATGTGATCAGGTCAAGAATCCAGGGATTTAGAGGATACGAGCAGAGATCAAGGGCAAATACTGATTGAGACATCTATTCGGTAAACCCTCACATATCTTGATTTACAAGACCTGCATGGGCCACCACTTAAACTATGTAACACCCCAGAACCAGAATACTGGAGAGCGGGGGCATACATAGCCAGGTATGTATATTGAAGTGCAACCCACCTCGCTATACGGTCACGGCTGTCTAGATACATGAGGGTTTAACTATAAGCCATCAGTCTCCTATGGTAATGAACAAGCCTATTGTCTCAATCTCAAGCAAGCAATAACAGTTTACAAGATGTCAGAGCACCAAATATATAATAGCAAGGCGTCCCATACATTACATACTTGGATGATCATGAAGCTAGTCGTACAAAATATCAAGACTAGCAAGAGTTTCAGTCATACATGATCAACCCTAGGATTTGTTAATCATGTTACAGCCCATAGGCAGACAGTAAATAAATGTACAATACGAGCTAGCACATGCTCGTCGGCTAAACGCCTCAAAAGAATAATTTTATAATAGAGTGGGAGAGCCAAAATAAATCTACTCGTTGCCAGGGTTACGCCTGGTGGTCACCATCTGACTGGAAGGTAGGTAGATCCTCTGGAGCTTCTCCGATATCTGGCCATACAAAACCAGCTGGGTCAGACCCCAGAAAGAGCAAGTGCCACAAAGGAGGCTTTACTTAGAAACTAAAACCAGCATACCATAAATGAATATTAAAGGTAATTATAAAGATACTGATAAATAACAAGGACAACAATAATAATAAATTGAGTGCGAGGAAACCATTCAAGTAGCCAGGTCACAACCCTTAAACCAAACAAGGACCGGGGTTGCAACCTTTCACCTGAATAGAAACCCGTCCCAAATATTGCTGGTAAAGTAAAACATGATTAGCTTCACATAGGGTAAAATAAGACAATAAACGAAGCGAGGATAAAGAACTGCTCCGGGAGCCAGGTTACAATCCTTAAACCAAATAAGGACCGGGGTTGTAACTCTTTATCTGAGCAGAACTTGGTGTCTCATCATTTATCGCTAAGTAAAGCACAAGGAATCGGGTCATGTTACAATCTTGTACAGGATCAGGACAAGACTAAGCTGAGTTAAATTCCATCCAATTAATCACGGCCAAGTAATGAGTACGGCTTGATACTTTAACTAACTAGGGTTATCACAGGCCTAGTCACTAGCAAGATACAATGAGATTATTCCAACAGCCACAAGCCCTGCAGACCATCCAGTTATCCGGGTCGAATGTCTATTAATGAAGGATGCAATACGTGACTGTATGATGGAAATGTGCCCTACTCGTCGGTAGGCTACAAGTCCGCTGGTGCGCCCAGATAACGGGATTGCCTGTAGCTGGGAAATCTCTTCATGACTACTGATTTATTCTAGTTATTAGCCTTAGTAAATTTTCAGTAGGTACCCCTGACCGTGGTACTCAGGGATCCCCATCCTAGACATGATGCAAGACAGTACTGGTTTATTTGTACAAACAAAATCGTCCACGGTATCCAGGTCATTCATTTTAGTCATGTCATGCAAGCCGTCGCAACAGCTTTCAATAATTACCATCAAGCGTACTTGTCATATCTTGTTATGTCATATCATATCAAGTACTTGCCATGCCATGCCATTATTAGCCCGGTCATATCAATCAATTCATGAATTGCCAAGTCATGGAGAGTGCAAGGACAAAAAGTCCACCGGGTACGCCAAGGGGCTCAAGGCTCTACGCGAGTGCGCCTTTACGCTAGGCCAAGGGCCTTATGCGTAAAGCGGCTCTACGCAAGCACAAGCAAGGGTGCACGTGGGAGATGTTTTACGCTAGCCGGGCTTTACGCAAGCAGATTAAATGCGCGTAAGATTTTACGCGAGTAGATTTTTACGCACGCAACTCCCGAGCTAAACTCTACGCGGGTGAAACTTTATGCGAGTGAAACACTCGAACAAGACTTTGCGCACGCGAGAGTTGCTCAAGCCAGGGTTTTACGCAAGCAGATTTTTACGCGAGCGGGAGAGCCTCGAGCGTAAAAATCGTTGGATCTCAGCATAAAATAGAGTACGCTGGCACGCTATTGCGTGTGCATAAAGAGGCTGAAAATATCACGCTGACACGTAAAACGTGGATGTAAGGACTGAAATATTATGTTGGCACGTAAAACGTGTGCATAAAACTTCATCTCCTTCCTATGGCCAAGATAACGTGCGTAAAGCTCATGAACTCGAGGAACTCCATCTCGACCAAGACTTGGTGAAGTCCGGCCATCCCAAAACCAAACTTGTGTAAAATTAGAATGCCTACTACAAGGAACTCTTAGTTTTCGAAAACAAGCCATTTTAGTAGATCAAACTAAGAAGATCAAAATGCTAGAAACTTAGATCTAAATAGAATGAGCCATGGAATTTGAAAATGCTAAGTACTAAGGTGGCTTAAAATCTTGTGGAGAAGAAAATAGAACAATAAAATATGAGTTCCTCCATGAAGCAAGTTACACTTGCCTAAACCTCTCTCTCTGGTAGGGGAGGGGATTAATGCTGAGGAAGAAGAAGTAATGAAAAAGAAGAGTTAATGAAAGTAAATGAAGAGAGAGAAAAGTAGGCGGCTAAATAAAGGAAGAGTGGGTAGGTAGGGGGGTTGGTCCACATGAAAACCAAGCCAAGTCGAACCAGCAAGCTGAACCAAACCAAGCAATCATGTAATAAGACATGCAATATACGAACACGTATACCAGAATACGTAATACGAACCACGGTCGTTACAATCAACATACAATCTAAGCCTCACTTATTCTCGTCCGAGCGATAGTCGATCTCTCTCGTAAACTCGTTCGTACTAGAAGGTCTAGGTGCGCGATACTCGACACATCTTAGCCAAAAGGTTGCATGAATAATCATCCCATTCAAACTATACTCCGATCTCGTGTACTCGTTCGCCATTGTCAGTGTAAGGTTATTCAAGCATGCCTTGCATTTGCTAACTTTTAGCATTTTGGTTTTCTTTCCATTTAAGTCAGTCATGGTTTGGTACAAAGGCCTTCGCCTATCGATCCCGTTCAACCGAGTACTCGTACAAGCTTTTGAAAATATTAGACTTATTGTATGGAACATCCCAAGGTACAATGAGAGAGAGTGTATACTTCTTTGTTTCCAAGCGAGCTTTCAAAACTAAGAGAATCAAAATAAAGTCCAAGGACATAAAGCCGTGCTCTGATACCAATCTGTCATGCCCCGCTCCCGTAGGAGCGATCGTCCTCGCTAAGGCATGATGCTGCTTGGGCCTAGGTTGCGCCCATGCAAGGCTAATCTCCAGAAACGGCCAATTTGAGCTAGGCCACAGAGTCGCACAGAGTGTCCCCATTTGCAGCGGAAAGTAAATAAACACAAGTTGAAGCGAATTCAAACTCTTTATTGATTTTCAAGAAGTTTACAAACGACGCTAGACCGAGTTTGCAAGTCTCTCAAGCTCTCTCTCTCTAAAACATAAAAGGCGTGCCAAGTGGCTTACAAGGCTCCAAGGTGCAACACTCTAAGGCTCCAGAGTTGGCTCCGCGCCTTAGCACGTTCGAGGGAAGCTCCGCACCCGATGACGTCTCCTGCGTCCTGCAAGCAAACTGTGGGGTTATCAGTACATTGTTATGCATTGGTGGGGAGGCTAGCTCGTCCACAATGCTACCATTACCAAACACGTTCTATTTACTTTTGTGTACCGTCTATCATTCATAGTCTTTCTAATCTTGCCTTAGGATCAGTTTCATGGCATATTTCATAACCTATCTCGTGTTGCCGAATTCAAGTGTTTGCATGGAAATACATGCACGACTTACCCATACTTACCGTCCGGCCTTCTCTATCTAAAGTAAACCAAGTTAGACAATAATTCATATATATCAACTTAACGTAATTCACATACACATTCAATGTCAAGCGCGTGTCCCTACCTCTGGTCCTAGCGCATCGTAGGCGTGTTTTCTAACTCATTTGCACGAAGTACTCTCTATCATTTGGTGTGTTATATTCAAGCCTGTTTAGAAGGCACTTCATTCAGTTAACTTAGACTACTTTGTTTTAGTACAAAGACTTGCACGTGGATTGCCACCAGCAAAGCCCACTTAATCTATATGCACCGGTCGCTGGCATCACAAGCCATTTTGGACATATTCTCCTTTGGTATTCTCACCTATCATAGCGTGCTGTGCACCTTGATAGTCTTTTGAACTACCCATTTGGCATTCTTACCTATCGTAGCATGCTGGAGCCCCTTGATAGTCTTTTGAACTACCCTTTTGGCATTCTTACCTATCATAGCGTGATGGCTGGTATACCTTGATAGTCTTTTGAAATAACTGGCCTTATGTCTTTTTGAGTGTGCGAGTTCCCACCCAAACAGCCCATAAGCCATGATTCCGCTTAGGCCGGCCACGATCCTCCCTTTGATCGTGCCGCAGAATCCCTTATTCTTCTTACCTCCCGTATACGATGGGATTGTCCACGACCATTTCGTATTGTCTTGTCATTTTACTTAATGGCTGTCTTTGAGCCATAGGCTAACCCTTAGCCATAATGTATTATCGACCAGGTTGGCGGTTACGTCCATACAGCGTGGGTAACGAGCCCCGTTGCACGTCCCCGTCATACCTGTCGCTAACCATCCCTTTTCTTTCTTTATCTTTTATTCATTCATTCTTTTCTTTCTTTCACTTGTTCATTCGTTCATTGATTCATTCACATATTCATTCATTCTCATATTCATTCATTCATTCGTTGATTCATTTATTCACTTATTCGTTCATTCATTCATTCATACATTATACAACTCCCCGTGTAGGAGTCGCCTTGGCGACCCATCGGTCCCGAAGTCTTCCAATGTTGCTATACTCTACTCGGAACGACTATGTCGATAGTCTTCCGTTTCATTGTTGTAAACCATTTATTGTTTCATTGTTAAACGCATAGGAAACTTGAACGTAAGCTTGTGCCTTAGCACGAGCACGGAGTACGGTGCGAGAGTTCTCACATTTTCCATATTCTATACAAGCATACAAGATGAGATTATTCCCTTAGCTAGGTGCGTTGAGTTATTTTTTAGCATGTGCGGTGTTATCGCCTAGGGATTCTAGCAATAGTGTCCGTATTGTTATGTGTCTAGGCTAAGCAAAGATGGGTTCATCGGAGCCACCCACCTTAGTGATGTTCGCATCGGCCGAGCGATACTCCGAATGCGCCTTTGAAAGTCTAAGTCTGAATTCCTCTTGACGGGCCAATGTAAGCCTTGCATCGATTCTTCATTAGGTCGATGCCAACTCTTCGGATCGACGTCTCGTTTGAGTCATTGCACTTGCCGTTTGAATCGGCGTTTCGCTAGGGCGGAGCGGGTCATTTCATGTATAATTTGTCCTATCGACTTCCTTTCTTTGCTGTAGGGTAGTCTTTCTTGATATGCCCCGTCTTCTTACAACCGAAGTAGATAGGCTCTTCATCATCATCTTTGTGTTATTACTTCTTCCTTTGGTTGAAGCGTAGGAATTTATTGAAGTTGCAAACCATGAGCGCTTGATCATCACCTTCGGAGTCATCATCGTCTGTTTTATCTGGAGCAGTCTTTTGGCGATGAACTCTTAGAGCAATTTTTTTTCCTTTGGAGTTGTAAAACCCCTAAATTTCTACTTTTTTTTATTATTAAATTTGGTACCGATTTAAAATTTTGTATTGTACGTCGCGTAGTCGTATTGTACGTCGCGCACGAAATTTTTTTTTTTTTTTGTAATTGCTCGACGAGTGCGAATATGTGCGAGCGTACATATTTTTAGAAAAATATTTTTATTTTTATAGTTTCAATATAATTTATATAATAATTATTTTAACTATCGTACCAAAGTTCCAAGTTAGTATTTTATTTATTGTATTTATAAAAAGTCTTTTGTTTATGGCAGTTATTTAGAATAAATAATATTCTTAGTGTATACATATATTTCATAAATATATCGCTAGTTTATTTTAAATAAAAATAGAATTTTCGAGATTCATTAATATTAATATTTTATTATTCAAAAAGATATTTAAATTTTTTTATTATTTTCGAAATTATTATTATTGGTATTTTTGAAAAATATATTTGGAAATTATTGTGGCAATTTAAATCTTGATTTAAATTTATGGATTTATTTAAATAGTGAAATATTTGAAATTTGATTTATCCCATTGATTTTAAACCAAGAATTTAATTAGATTTAAATTTGATTTGTATTTGGAATTTGATTTTGATTTGGAATTGGATTTATTGAATTAATTTAAATAAATAGATGAATTATCTAAATTGGGTTTAAATTTTCCTAATCCTGTCCAAATGGGAATTCCCATATCCTATAAATAGGCAGGTACTCCTCCATATTATTTTCTCTACAATTTATTTTCCACAAATTCCACAACCAAAGTTCGTGCTTCGTGTCTGTGTCCATATTCTCTTTTATACTATTTCTATTATTACATATACATTCATCCTTCGTGTCTGACACTCCGGACACGTCCACCCAATCATGTGTCTCGTAGGACACGCCAACCCCAACACAGCCTAATCTACAAACCCATAAGCAAACCCTAACCATCCTTTTGTCCGTGTCTCGCATGATACGACACGAATCCCAATACCAAACCTAACCGAGCACCATCTCCACCATGATCACCCCGAGCACACCCCGACCAGCCACCACGCCATCATCAGTACCCCACTCCACCACCGAACCCAGCCACTACCAACTACACCACCATCACCTTCCGACAACCGACCAGACCTGGCCAAACCCACCGCACAGACACCACCACCATCGCCGCCATCATCGACTCCCTGACCATCCAACCACCGAACCCCGTTGGCCAGACCCAATCCCGGCCACCTTACCAGGAGGCCATCGCCAAAAACCTATACCACCGCCACTAAGGGCGCCACCCAGAAACCCGAAGCACCACCAGAAGAAGAGGGGGGGTACCTAACCTGGCCGCCGGCGACGTCGAACCTCTCCCCAAGATTCTTCGGGTCAGGCGCGGTGCTTCGGCGACCGACGAACCTTCCTCCCTAACGCCGTGGCCGACTTCCCACTCCGCCGCCCTAGTCGCCAACTCCAGCGCGCATCTCCGGCCAGAAACCCTAGCCGTCCGTCCCTTCCATTCGCCGGACGCCGCCTTCGTTCCGCCGTGTCCAGCCCCGACCAAACGACTCCCAAACCCCCAGCTCCGCCCGCTCGACACAAAACCCACCACGCCACTGCCGATCTCGAACCGCCGTGCGCCCCCATCCTTCTCCCTCCGCCACGCCCTCTCTGGCGACAAACCCGCCGCCTGAGCGCCGCTCACCCCCGATCAAACCTTTCGTCCGCCGCCGACCCTTGCCGTCTGCCACCGCCATCCGCGCCATCCGCCGCCCTCTTCCGAAACCCTCCGTGCCGCCACCGTACACCGTCCTTGGCCACCATCCTCAGCCTGGAACCGCCGGCCGAGTCCGACGAAACCCCCCAAAACCCACGCTCCATCCGCCATTCTCCTTCCCCTTCTGTTTCTTTCGATTTTTTTCTTTTTTTTGCATCCCTCTCTCTCTCGAAAGGAATGGTCTGATATTTCATTATTATTATTATTATTATTATTATGATTAATATTATTAGAGTTGCTGTTGTTGTGTTAATATTTTAGGTGTTATTTTTATGAGTTTAAATGTTATTAATATTCTTGTTATATAGTAGGTAATAGCAATTTGATAAATATTTTAAACATTATTTTTTTTATTATTGTACTAGTACTACCAGTATTTTTTCTAATTACTTTTTACTAGAATAGATAATCACTTAAAAACGAGAAAAATATATATATTTTCGTAATCGAATATTATGAGCTATGATGTACTGTAAAATTTCTATCTATTTAAAAATTGTTATTTGACAAAATTATAGTTTTATAAATATAGATTTTAGCATTAAGTAATTTTCTATAATTATTTTCTTCTCCTAAAATATTTTGGGAAATATAGCTTTCTACCTAAATTGTATTTCTACAAACTTAAGGGTTTTCTGTGAACACAGTTCTTCATATTTTAGTATTTATCTAAACACTATTTTAAACTTGCAAAAGTATAAGTTCTCATTTATTATAGTTTTCTAAATTTCGTATATATATAAATATTTATTTATCCATTATTTCTTTGATTTTCTCCTGTCCGTATCCAAGTCCTATTATTCCAATTCCTTCGCCCATTTTGTCACTCCCCGTTCCCAGAATGCGTATTTTTATACATATACAACTCATGAGTATTTATTTAATATTTATCATGTATTATCCTGTATTTAAATTCCTTTAATTTCATGTTAATCAATTAATCTGCTCTTTAAAAATTTTCATGTTAATTTATTTCCTGTAATTATATTTCTGTAATTTTATTTCTGCACTTTATTTCCTGCTTTTATTCTCTGCTTTAGCTAAGCTTTGGGTTCGGGTTGGCTTTGGTTGGATCCCCTACAACCCGACCCATTGGACCCATTGGACCCATTGGACCCGGCCCAACTCCCACCTACCACCCCCTTTTTCTATTTAAAGCTTACATCTCTTTCTCTCTCCTCATAAACTCACATTCTCACCATTACTCCTCTTCTTCTTCTTTATTACTCTCTCCACCTACCAAACCGTAGGCAAGTACAACTTGCTCCATATGAGAATCCATATTTTTATGGTTCATTTATCTTCCTCTCGTGATCCTAAGAGAGTTTAGAACTTGGCATTTTTCATTTCGAAGTCTTAAATTTTATAGATCTAGAAATGAGTTATTTTTGGAGTTTGGTGGTTTTGATCTATCAAACTTCTTTGTTTTCAAGTTTTGATGGTTCTATGTTGTAGAGAGTTTTATTCTACCCAATTTTGACCTTTGGAAAGTTGGATTTGGACTTGTTTGGACCAAGTTATGGACCTTTGAAGCTTTGGGGTGCAACCATGGAGTTCTTGCTATTTGGAGAAGACAGTGAGCAGTGTACACTAGCTTTTTAGCTTGCATCACTGAGCTGTGCGCGCTCTTTAGCGCAGTGCAGTATGGAGTCCATACGCTACCTTTTTAGGAAGCGTGTGTCGTGCCTACGCTACCTTTTGGAAGCGTATATCGTATGGAGTTCATACGCTACCTTTTGGAAGCGTATATCGTATGGAGTTCATACGCTGCCTTTGGAGAGTGTATGACTTGCATACGCTGACTTGAATGGTCAGGAGTCGTATGGAGTTCATACGCTACCTTTTGGGGAGCGTATGACTTGCATACGCTGACTTGAATGGTCAGGAGTCGTATGGAGTCCATACGCTGCCTTTGGGGAGCGTATGACTTGCATACGCTCACTTGGATGGTGAGGAGTCGTATGGAGCCCATACGCTGCCTCTTTGACCTGAGCGTACGCTGACTTGAGCGTAGCCTGAATTGAGCGTACGCTGACCTTACTTACCCTGATCTTCTATAGCCCTGTTTATTGATATTTTATTAGATATTTAACGTCCATTTTATATCCTTACGCCTTTTTGGCATGAACTCGATAAAATCATGATATGATAATATTGTTAATATCAATTGTTATGTGGAATGTGCCTTGTGTCCCGACTGATTTTTGGGATACCCAGTATGACTGGGACTTGACCATGAGAGTTATAGACTCGACCCCCGTTTAATGCTAATTGACTTTCATGCCTTGTCACCATTGATAATAATGGTTATCTTGACTAAAATTGATCATGCGTTCCTAGTTGGAACTAAGAGACTGGCTAGTCGTCTTATTGAATGAAATGAATGAGACACGTTCATGTTATGGACTATTGTAATCGACTGGCTGATCCCGAATATTGACTTACATGCACATGCAGGCTTCAATCTATTTATTTATTTATTTACTTATTTATTTTCTACAAAAGAAGCATGTGTACTTTATGGTCAAGGTATGATTACCGTGGTTAGATTTGATTGTTACATTATGCTATGTAAGACCTGCAACCTAACCGCACTGGTATCGTTGTAGAGTTGTGCATATCGTACCCCGTACGAAAGTACTCATTTGAATGACCATGATCCACGGCATGGGATTTCACTCAACGTAGGGACTATTAAGTTAAATAAAATAATGATTGCATGGGGAGAATGGATTCCCGAGTTCTTACATGGCAGCCCCCTTGGGACAAGTAGTACCTGACGGGCCGGCTGGTTCCCACAGATACTGTAAAACTGCCACACGGGCAGGGAACAGTATCTGCTTATATTATTATTGTATATTGTATATTGATGACGGGCGTCCTGCTAGGACTCGTCTAATTCATGCATGGCACACATGATTAACTGGATAGACTAGCCTTGCTTGCACATAGTAAGAACTACGGAATCCCTAATTGCATTATTCCAGGATAACTTGGGACTCACAATAGCAAGCCGTAGTAGTTGAATGGCCGTTTAAATTGATTTGTTTGTGCACTGTACCTACTCTGTTACCTAACTGGGATGATCAGAATGTCAGGACATGACGGGCCAACTTCTGTCCTTGTTTGGTTGGGAGGTTGGTTCGAAGTGTCGTAATGTGATGTGAATCCTAGTGAAAAGCAGAGATCTATTATTATATTCTCTTGCTTACTGGTTTTAGTTCTCATGTCGTGCTTCCTTGTGGTACTTGCTATTAGAGGTCTAACCTCTCTGATTTTGCATGGCCAAATTTAGAGCCGGTTCCCGAGGACTCAGCTTACTTCTACCTCCAAGATGGTCAACACTAGAGGGATGATCGCAGGAGGACTCGAGTGGGTTTCTTACTTCCCCGCTCGTTTTGTCACTTACTTTATACTTAGCCGTTTGGCACCGACATGTTAGTCGGATTATCTTGTACTTACTTTTACATAATTGTAATTAAAGTCAGGATGCAGCTGATAACAATTGTGTATATTTTGCTACATCAATCTGGCTATGTTTTGTAAAGCCAGATATCAAGAATATTTTGACAGAGCGTTTGGGACGCCTTATTACTTTATCTTAAATGTTCTCTGTTATTGCTTCTTGTTTGAATGATTGAGACAATAGATGTGTAATGACCATAGTAAGACTTTTATGTAGTATGCACCCCCTCGTCTGGTTAGACAGCATTGATCGTATTATACGGTATTCATCTATCCGTAATACGTAGCTGGCTGAGTCATTCCCCCGTTCTCCAGTATTCTGGTTCTGGGGCGTGACAAGGTTTTAGTGGTGGCCCATGCAGGTCTGATTTCAGACTTGTGGGGTGTTTTGATTTATAGGATGTCTCAATCACACATGTTTCCCCCTTGATCTCATGATTTGTTGATTCTCAACTCCAGCTTGACATTCCAGTATCCCTTGACTTCATTGATCCTTCATGTCCGGTCATTTGATTGTTCTCTTGTCCCTTTTCTTAGGGGCACCTCGTCCGCATCTGTCAGAGCTGGACAACAACAACATGGACAGCAACATGGACAACCTGACCATGTTGGTCAACAACAAGAGCCGGTACTAACTCAAGAGGCTACTCAGGAAGAAGTGATCGTGGAAGCAGCAGCTGGATCGCAGTATCCGGAGGTTCCAACACCACCAATAGTTCCACCTACCCCTGTAGAATTGGACACACCAGCCCTTCTCGAGATCATGAGAGGGATGATGGCTACTCAGCAACACCAGATGTTAGCCCAGCAGCGCATGCACGCTCAGTTGCAAGAGCAGAATGTACTACTCAACCAAGGATTACAGACGGCATTGGAAAGAGGGGCGAGGACAGATTCAGGAGCGTCAGCCCGGTTTTGCAAGTACAACCCCCGCCGTTTCGAGGGCACGGAGGATGCCATCTCAGCAGATGCATGGCTTAAGGATATTGAGGCTATCCTGACAGCCGCTAAGTTGGCGGCCGAAGAGCGTGTGGATCTAGTGAAGTTGTTACTTCAGGATCTTGTACGTGATTAGTGGGAAGCAGAGGAAGTAGGCATCAGACGTCCTGTTGCATGGGACGATTTTACTGCAAGGTTCTAGACGAAGTATTATGGAGTTGTGGCACAGTTTGAGCTACAACAGAAGTTTATCAACCTCAGACAGGCTGGCAAGACTGTAGATGCTTATGCAGCGGAGTTCTGCAGATTGAGTAGGTTTGTCCCAAAGATGGTAGCAACGGAGCGCCAGAGGGCGATAAGGTTCCAGCAAGGGTTTTATCTTGAGCTCTTGCAATTGATAGAGGGGCACAATTACCAGACTTTTGATGAGATATTGACGGCAACCCGAAGGCATGAGATCACCATTCAGAGGCTTGCGGCAAGGACTGGGGGTCAGAAGAGATCCCACAGTCAGATTGAAGGAGGAGGGGGAGCAGCGCCCCGAACAACTGTGCCTTCCCCTGGCATTCGTATCTACAATATGACGATACTGGGGCCAGCACCACCCAGACAGCAACAGCAACAGAAGAAGAACCAGCAACCCCCGGCGGGCTGTACTTATTGTGGGAAGATGGGACACACTAGAGATGTGTGTCGGACATTGAATGGACTATGTATGATATGTGGAAATCCAGACCATCGGGTTACCGCATGTCCCATGAATTCGAGGTCAGGAGGACCAGTGCAGCAGTTTCCTGCTCTGCCAGCACCAGGGACAGGGCAGTATCGAGGACCAGCGGTAGCAGTGAGGCCGTTGGCACAGCGTCCGTTAGTACCGCAGGCTCAGATGTTTCGGCAGCAGGGACCGCCGATGCAGCAACACCAGCATAGACCACCCCAGCATCATCAAGGAAGGGGTCAGCAGCAGCACCAGGCTAGGCCGCAACATAGGAACCAGCAGGGAGGTCGAGGGCAAGCATTCACTTTATCCTTGGAAGAGGCATTAGCATCGGGAGATGTTGTGGCAGGTAACATTCTCGTCGCCTCATATCCCGCAGTAGCATTGTTTGATTCGGGAGCATCGCACTCATTTATATCTGCACGATTTGCGACACGGCTAGGAATGGAGTTCGAGGCATTGCCAGGGAGGTTGAATATACTCACTGGTAATGGGCTCGTAGGAGTTAGTAGAGTTATTCTAGCGTGTAGTATTGTAGTTTGCGGGCATTCTTTACCCGCCCAGTTGATAGAATTTCCTGTTGGAAATTTCGACGTTATCTTAGGCATGGACTGGCTAAAAGACAGTCATGCGACAATAGATTGTCGTAGTGGGAGTGTATCTTTTGATATTCCAGGCATGAAGAGATTCACCTTAGTCAGATCAGAGGCAACTCAGCAAGAGCAGGGAGTAGTAACGACAATGGAAGAAGTTCAGGTTCCGAAGGTAGTTGAAGAATTTTTAGACGTGTTTCCCGAAGAACTTCCCGGTCTGCCACCGGTTAGAGATATTGAGTTCAGTATAGAATTGGCACCAGGAACTAAACCGATATCAGATCGGGTTTACAGAATGGCGGATTCGGAGCAGGCCAAGGTATATCAGCATATAGAGGAATTGAAGGAGAAGAAGTTTATCCAAGCTAGCGTATCGCCGTGGACAGCACCAGTGGTACTTGTGGGGAAGAAGGATGGATCATCCAGATTGTGCATCGATTACAGGAAGCTTAACGCGGCAACAGTAAAGAACAAGTACCCATTACCCAGGATCGACGACTTATTTGATCAGTTGAGCAGGGCCAGAGTTTTCTCCAAGATAGATCTTCGTTCAGGGTATCACCAAGTGAGGGTTCGGAAGGAAGACATTCCCAAGACAGCATTCAGGTCAAAGTATGGGCATTATAAATTCTTGGTAATGCCGTTTGGTTTGACCAATGCTCTAGCTATATTCATGGATTTGATGAACCGCATCTTTATACCGTATTTAGATCAATTTGTCGTAGTATTTCTCGACGACATTCTTGTGTACTCTGCTAGTGAAGAGGAGCATGAAGACCACCTCAGGAAAGTGTTGCAGGTTCTGAGAGAGAACCAGTTGTATGCCAAGCTCAGCAAGTGTGAGTTCTGGATGGACCATATTTTATTCTTGGGTCATATCGTATCAGGAGCTGGAGTAGCAGTGGATCCCAAGAAGGTAGAAGCAGTAGAGAGTTGTCCAGTACCCAAGACCGTAGCGGATGTACGATGTTTCTTGGGATTGGCGAGATATTACAGAAGATTTGTGTCAGATTTTGCAAGACTTTCAGCACCCATGACTCGCTTGACCCGGAAGGATGTGCCATTTGTTTGGTCGGCAGAATGTCAGGCATCATTTGAGAATTTGAAGCAGAAGTTGATATCAGCGCCTATTCTTATATTGCCAGTCGGACCCGGAGGTTTTACTGTATATTGTGATGCGTCAGGTAAAGGACTTGGATGTGTCCTTATGCAACATGGGAAGGTGATAGCATATACATCTAGGCAGCTTTGGGACCACGAGAATAATTACCCAACTCATGATTTGGAGTTAGCAGCAGTAGTGTTTGCTTTGAAGCTTTGGAGGTATTACTTATATGGTGACCGAGTGGAGATGTACACAGACCATAAAAGTCTGAAGTACATCTTTACTCAGAAGGAGCTGAACATGAGGCAGAGAAGATGGTTAGAGCTGATCAAGGATTATGATGTGGAGCTTCAGTATCATCCAGGCAAGGCTAATGTGGTAGCAGACGCTCTTAGCAGAAGAGGCGGCACATTTATGTTGACAACGCAGAAGCACATATTAGAAGACCTTCAGGAGATGGGCATAGAGGTTATACTTCCTAGCGATATAGGAGTTCTGGTGAGTCTACAAGTCCAATCTGACTTGGTAGATAGGATCAAGGCAGCTCAGGCACAAGACCCAAGGATTCAGAAGCTTAGGGCAGAATATGAGTCAGGGCACAGAAAGGAGTTGAAAATTCATGAAGATGGTACACTTAGGTTTGGATCACGTCTATGTGTACCTAGTGGAGATATCAGACAGAAAGATGGTACACTTAGGTTTATGTCTCTAGACCATCACCGTACCATTGCATCGATAACTTACTTAACGTTGTATCTCTAGACATTTCTCGTGCCAACAACATCAACATATCGACTCGTGCTTACCTTTTTGACTCATACTTTGGGACGCAACGACATATTTCGTGTTATCGACTTGATCTATGCTTCAAAGATCGAGGCCGTGCCTCATATTTCAACTTGACTTAACCAAACATTGCCTTACGACCATTCCTGACTTAACTCAAGAGAATTCAATCCTGACTTGTGGAACTTGTGTGGATGACTCAAATACGATGCCATATTTTGTGTCGAAGTACGTGTCCATGCTATAGCCAAATCTTAGGTTCCATAATGGTGTTGCAACCATGTATACCTTCTTATCTTAATTTGGGTCGTGCTTGTACTTTTTTGATTTGACTGACACAGTACATACAGATTGCCGCTCAGTACATCGCTCATCTATATGAAAGGTCACTAGCAATGTCAAGCGATCTTGGACTTGGCTGAGGATAGATGATGATAATCCAAGAAGCTAGCTAGCCCGTGGAAGCCCCGAATCTTCTATGCGGTACATCCAGCATTCTGCTTTAGCCAATTCGCTTCCCCCGGGAACGACATGATCCCGAGGCCCCGACGATCATGTCGAGAAAGACTACGCCTTGTGCACAAGTTGTCCATGACCATGCACCTACAACGACTTCTAGACTCGACGTAAATGCAAGGCCTACAGATGATATAACTTGCTTTATCTTCTTTATACTTCTTTATCCATGTCCATGCTTTCCATACTTCATGGCGACTCCCAAGCCACGGGACCGATCTCGACGACAAATGATCGCGTGAACTTTACATTCTTTGAAATACAAGGAACAACTATTGTATAACCTTCCTATTTAACTTGAACCATACGTGTCTATTACGTGCCATAGATAGTGGCATCCTTATCATCTAAATGATCGTGTTTCGTACATTAAATCAATAGTGTCATATATGATGCTACCGCCCAAGTCATACTTTATATGACGAGCCTTGAAATCGTAGGACTGTTGGCTACAACAACCGCAGAAAACGTGGGACGGTGCTTGCTATGACTTTATTAGCTCATGGCATAACTTTTGCCTAAGTCAATCGTGCAAAACTTAACCCATGGGATGAGCAAAGGCTAATCTAAGCCTTGTACCATGAAAATGTGCATTAAGACTTGTTGGACACTTTTGCTATGACAAGCATTGGACAGTGGAACAGTACATGCTTTATCAAGCATTTATACGTGTGATGTCTATGACTTATGCTAAGTTCATAGCTTCGTGGCACATAGACCAACTTTCCTTCTCCTAAGCCACGGGATGAAGGAGAGTATGATTTTGAAAGTACGATGTGCAACACTTCTAAACCGACCGTGGGACCTTTCAATATTCTAACTCAATCTGACCCAACTTGGGATTATTCCCTTAGTTATGTGGATTCATCTCTTTTATTATCAAGCCTACTTGTGCAATTTAAAACTTTTATTTTATTAATGTGAAGGTCAATCTGAGGCAAGTTCACCGAAGCCACCGACCTGAGCGAGGAGTTGCCTCGACCGAGCAGGACTTCGAACAAGCCGTTGCATGGCTAAGTCTAACGACGTTGGCATTTTGATTCCTCCGATTGAACTGAGCTGGACGGTGCATTATCTTATACACCACTCAGAAAAATTTTCGACTTCAAAACTTGTTGAGTACACACTTATCGACTTATCACTTGATTCTATATCCAATGGTTCTCGTACACACGATATAATTTAGTTCTAGTGTAAGCCACCCGATCAATCAACATTGAAGTTCGTTTCGAATCCCACGATCGCACTACCATCAATTTTTTTGGAACATATGATTTCAAAATCTCCAATACTTTCTCGTTCTTTTAGTCTCACTTGAATTTAACGTATCACTTAGTTGGATCGTGCACATATTTAGGGCATCTCCAAAATACGTGCATTTCAATCAAGCCTCGTGATAGAGAATTCGTCACTACCACTCGAGTCGGATCGTGTACACCCCTGGAATATATGCATTTGAGCCAAGCTTCGTAAGTGGTGTTTCCATATAGTTGAATCATTGTATCCATCAATACCATTCCCTAATCCTATCAATCCTCAAGATTAATCGTACCGATGTTACCTCTCAAAATATGGACGTCTTGCCTAACCGCTAGGCCATCTCTCAAGGCTAAAGTCAACTTTCAATATTGGAATCATCATCCCCAAAGAAAAATATCAATACTGACCCCCAATTCTAAGGTCAAACAAAAGTTGATAATACGGAGCTTTCTACCCATGCTCGCATCACTCTGATTTCTAAACATCGAGTATATATTCTCCTGTTCGCACTTGCAACACTTAGCCCAAGGGATCCGAGTCATTCAGCAAAGCCATCATATGGTAAGTCATGTTCAACCAATTCGTCGACATATCAATATCGTACGTCCAAACAAGCAATTCGCGTAGTCTATCTCTTCGAACATATTTATTATAATCCACATATCGATCCTATCCAAGTCAAGTACTCCACTACATGATTTATCATTGAACCATAATTCTCATATCATATTCTCCGAGTCGTTCGATACAATTTACATATTCGATCACAGGTCAGCTAGCATAACAATATGTCACGCTCCAATCTCCCGCAAGTTCGATTATCCATACTGGACATGAAATCACTATGCCAATGCTCCCGTAGGATAATCAACCTCAACGGAGCGTAATTCTTACTTTGAGTATAGACTAATTCATTCTCGATACGCAGAGTGGATCTATTCAATCCTTAAACTTACTTAATCGTCAATCAAAAGTCCAAACCATCCTCGAATTTACCTTCGTATCAAACCATAAGTTGAAACAATTCAATTTCTATGCTATGACCTCTCGCAAGTTCAATCATTCCCGGTGGATATGAATCACCATGCCAGCACTCCCGCAGAATGATCGCCTTAATTCGATGTGACGCATGTATAAGGCTAGAGTTGTGCTCGTACAAGACAAGAATGTCAACGTCGTGGTTATCATCGAAGCAATCAAAACACTTTTATTTTCATCCAACATTCATTTCTAGCAAAATTTTAAGTATAGCATCCATTAAAACAATAACATTTTATATGATCATCATTCTTCGAATTAGAGTACCCCCGAGTTATCGCACATCGTTCTTTGATACGTCTCAATACCATCGATGATATACATAACCAGACAATCTTTCTCTGCAACGAACTTCGAGTCGTATAACTGACGCTATCATTCGAACTGTATATACCACAATTTCTTCGACATTCAAGATCAATTCGACCATTATCTCTTGAATCATTTATATGATCAATTCGTTCAAATCTGAAATCACGTATATTCATCCGCCTATCTTAAGTCATCGAGCAACATATTTTCTCAAATCGTATCGTTCTTTGCTAACTCAAATCATCGAGCAACATTTATCCCAAATCCTTATAGTCATTCCCGTATATTCGAATCATTTTCATGTACGCTAACTTCCAATCATGCTAACTTTTCATATACGCTTCATATTGATTCCTCGACGAAGTCATGCATTCATTATACCTTAACTTTTCCTCGATTCAATTTGCCCATTCGATTATTTTTGCATTTCGTACTTGTGCAATCCCAATACGGTGCGTGTCATTTCTAGTTCATTCGAACCAACTCGTCAAAATCTTCAAGATTATAACTTACTCAATGATACTCAATCTAAGGCTTTGCATACTACGATGCTTGCTGATATGCTCATTGGCACCCCGCATCCTCAATCGATCAACGTCCCCAAGGCTATCCCATACAACACTCAGAGATGAATTCATTCGACAAATCCTCGAAACTAGTTTCGAATCACAACCGATTACTTCGAATTTCCATTCAAACCATTCCTCAAAATCAAGCACGTTCCCTCTTTATCGCATTGACGATATCATCGTTCGATAGCACCTCTATCGCAACTATTAACACGTTTTATGAATCGAGTCCAACTCATTCTTGTTCGACGCAATTTGAATCTTGTACTCAACTTTGCCAACATCGATGCAATTTTACCTGTACACATACAGGCTTAAACCTTCCTCCTAAACTGCTATACACTTCTTTAGACTGCTACCTATATATGCCATTAACCTGGTAGGGTCCTTAGGAACTATAAGCTGGACTTTGACCAGAACAACTCTGTTCTGTAGTAGTACACTCTTGTGCACTCCTATTCTCTTATTTCCCTTATCAACTGTATAGGACTGTAGTCAGTCCATTCGTTCTCTGCACATACCCTTGGCCATACACTTTGTTCAACTTCTACTTAACTTATGCTAATTGATGTTTGAATTCGTATCAAGTACAACTAATACATAGATGTATCCCTCTATCCAGACTACTCCAAGTCCAATTCTCCTACCTGATACCATAACAATTCCTTCTCCTTACATGTATGGTTCCTTATCTATGATACATCGGATACTTAAGATACCCATATCTCATTTGGGTTTACTGATACCTAAGTACCATTGATGCGCTTCTAATGATCCTATTTGTAGGAGTTGATTTGCTCTAACTCACACTCATATGTGTAACTGAAACATCATGTGCACATTAGTATATATATACTAGTGTATAATTGGTCAGTCCACGTAAAGTCTCCTTGTTCACTCAAATCACCCACATGGGTACCCTCCTATTGATACTGCTTAACTCTTCACCTTATGCAGTATCAAGATGGTAATGCAGTCAGTTCACTTTTATTGATACACATTACTTGTATCTATAGGGTAAGATGGCTCTATAACTAGACTGAAACCATCATATAAATCAGGTACTGATACTTCTGTATCTATAGTTCACATGGATCTGACTTATCTGGTATGAGCGACCCCTCCCCCTTAGGCCTCTGATATAAGGCACAACCTCATACCCGCTGCAATCTAGTGCAGGTATAACTGATACTACCTATCTACCTCTCAGATAGCCCACAAATCCTACGTCCCTCAACTGAACTTCTCTTTGGACCGTTACCTAAACTTTGTGCTAACTGACACATCAAAGAGGAACTGATACATCAAAGAGTAACTGTTATATAAAAGGGGAACTGATACATGATATTGCAACTGATACTTCAAAGCCTCCTTTGACCAGTCTATTCTTCCTCCTTTGACCCTGTGTGTGCATATGCCTAAACTAATATGCAAGAACTTATTGCAGGACTGTCTACCTACACCTATATCCCTTGTACTTGTTTCTAGTACCCAGTGTCAAGGATTCCATAAATCTTCATTACGTAATGTTGACCTTTGGACACAGATGATAAATTCACTCCCTTGCTAATACCATCTTATTTGGCCAAATGGCTTTCCCCCATTATAGAATTTAGAGTCCAAGTATTAACGAGTGACTCCTCGATCTTCCTAGACATAAACTCGAACACACTATGCTTATAATCAAGAACTGTAATTTAGAAGTCAGGTTCGTATACCTATTGAGTTGATCATTGCTCTTGATTGATTTTTCTCGACTTCTCCTCGATTGTCTTTACGACAGGGAGGAAATATTTCTAGGGTTTATAGAGGGGAATAGGATCGGCTGCCATCCCTCTTATATATCTAGGTCCTGGACAACCTTGATTGTAAAAAAATTAGAAGGAAAGGGATTTGGAGGTATCAATACGAATTTGAATTTGAAACCAAATCAAATTCGTGGTCACAAACGACGACACAGACGGTCCCACTGAGTCTAGAATAGTCCAAATAGCCTAGTTTGTTATATAAAAGTCCAGAATCAGGATTTGACATGATGATCGAGTTAAGATATAGGAAATGACTATAATAGTCGTGACTTACGATTTAAGGGAAAAAGAATGACTACATATACATATCTATCTGAAAATCATTTATAATATTTAGAAACTATAAATTTTTATTCACCAAAATATTATTAGGTAACACTAGAAACCCAAATAACATTAGATTTTACAAAAAACCATTTATATATATACATAATAATATGAATTGCAAGTAGTAGACTATTTAAAATATTAAGTTGCACCTCGTTATTCGTACATCAAAACCTACGACACGCAAATCGAGATAAGACGATCAACCGTAAGATTAACAATCTTATCGTAGCGATCCTCATGGTCATCTTGTCAATTTCAGCGATGTGAGATCACTGGAATCGACTGATCTCAGTTTCGTTGCACAGATTCCGAAATACGAACATAAATAAGAATTAATTATAACTAATAGCGATACATAAAGAAAATATCTACAGACGTTGTCGGATGATGAAACAAATGTCACCAACGTGTCCAGAATGGACAAATTAGCTAGGATAGCCTACTCATAAGTCCAATTTGGACACAGGGGCAAAAAGGTAATTTCGGATCAAAATAATGTCCGCTGTTGGACCCACTTTGCACCGAAAAATGTGCCAGGATAAAAGTCCACTAAACCTAACAAATTATATGTCAACAAATCAAGAATTACAATACGAACCCAACGGTATATCCGCAATTGGATTTCGATGGCCCGATCTCAAAATGGTCCGTTGACCCGAACATTAGAATCCAGTTTGCACGAAAATACGTGCCAGAGCCAAAGTCTACTAAATCTTATAAAGTATATGTCAACGACTCCAGAATGATGATATGAACTCATCGGTATATCCAGAGTCGGATTTCGATGAGCCGATCTCAAAATGACCCGTTGACTCGGACTATGGGACCCGTTTTGCACCGAAATGCGTATCGGGGCTCACGTCCTCCAAATCTAGCAAACTTTATATGGATTCATGCCAGAACGATGCCACAAGTCTACTGGTGGTGTCATAATTGAAATTCGGAGTCCCGGGTCCAAAATTGGGATTTTATAAGTTAGAAATTACGAATTCGGACGACCAACTTTGGCGTCAAATTCAACCAATTAAACAAGCTCACAATAAAACAAAAATTAAGGGATAAGAAGTTGGTTATACCAGCTATGCACAGGAACTAGTGGCACATCAAAAAGAGCTACGACGATGGAGATACAAGTCCACGAAGTTGACCCCATGAAACTGTCTAAAATAAACACAATTATTCGGGCAACTTGGCGGTCGATTTTGACATATCAAATGAACGAATTAACAACTGAAACTTGAGGTGGAGGTAGATCTATATACCAAGATTGCAATAAAGGATAGGGATCGATGATCTAACGGTCGGATTGTCCAAAATATATGCACGAAGTTACTATGTCGAAGTGTACTTTCTGACTTCTCAATTTGCGCATCACGAAGGGATTTCGTGTGAATCGCACGAATCACCTATGTGGATCGATGGGGACATCGAGCGATGGCATGTAGGGGTCTCCCAGGTCGTGCACAAGCTTCGGGGTCACTGGCGGTAGCGGTTGGCCTTCGACGAGCACAGCCTCGCTCGCGTGCGTGGGGAGGGCACGTACAGGCGTGCAGCCACCATGCACGATGCGGTACCACAACGAGGGGGGCGTGCCAGGACTCGTCGGTGGTGCGACCGATTGGGGATGGTACGTACGGTCAGTCAGGGACTCGTAGGGGGTGGCGCATGGCCGTACGGCGGTGGGCGCGTACGGAGAAGGTGACATCAGCGATTGTAGCAGCAGTTCGCTGTTACGTTTGGGTCGGGCTTCCCCAGGTGGCTGCCGGCACTGGACGACAGTGAGGTCCCCTCCTGGTGGCCGCCTTAGGTAGGGGTAGGCCCGTCGTGGTCAGCCTAGTGTGGCACAACAGCCGTGGCAACGGCAACATCAACAAAAAGGCAATGACAAAATGGCAGCGATGGCTGCTTCCACGGCAGTAGTGGCAGCTCATGGCTGCTGCCATGGAGGCAGGGGAGGAGTATATGAAGGTAGAGATGATGGGGTTAAGGGTGCTGTCGGCTGAAGGAATCGGGAGAAGGTGGCTATGAGTAAAGAAAAGGAGGAGAAAATGGATTGGTGTTTGAAATGAGAAGAGGGTGTGTGGTCGGCTGAAGGAGTAAGGAGGAGAGAGAATGCATAGGAGTTAGGGCCGACTATTGTGAGGGATGTGTGTGTTTGTTGTCATGAAGGGATGAGTGGATTAAAACCAATGGCTAGGATTGAGTGTGGGGATTAGGTTAAGTTATATTTGAGGAGTATGATAACTAAAGTTGTCCATTGGATATTTTTGAGTGGGTATACTAGATTTTTGCTGTTTTGCAGGGGGATGAGTGTGTTGGTATGCATAAGGCGAACGAAATAAAGCTTGGGTTTGGTTCAATTGAGTCGGGTCGGGTCAAGACCGGACTTGGCACGATAAATGGCTTAATTTAGTCATTTATAATCACGGGTAAATAAGTAGCATGCGGGCGCTCAATTAAATGGGACACAAGTGTCATGTGTGTATTAGGCTTAATGTAGATCGTGTCCATATTTTGGGTCGACAGGTTTGGGTCGAAATGGTGTCCCCAATTCAAGTTGAAATAAATGTGACTCTGTGGGATGAATTTAAGAACGGGTCTTGTGTCAGAAAAGTTGTGCGATTAAAATGAAGTACAAAAAGTTGTTTTTGAGTGGTAAAGAATGATGTTGTGTGTTTGGGTGGGTCATGAGAGTGGCCACATGAAATTGGGTTGGGTGTTGGATCAAGTTGGGTTAAGTTTAGGCTAGGTTTGGTCATGACTACAAATTTAGTCATTTATAATCATTGATGGAATAGGAGCATACAGGAGATCAATTGGACGACAGCAAGTGGCATTTGCATAGTAAACTCAAAATAGATCAAAACCATATATTGGGTCGATTAGACTGGACCGATGTCGAGCCCTAAAATTAAATTGGAAGTTAAGTCATGTTTTACGGTAGAGGGTCAAATGGCCTAAATTGACCCAAAAGTTGTGCCATGCAAATAGAATACAAGGGAATAAGTTTGAGTGGGACATGATATATCAACATAAAGATAAACTTGCCTACTACAAAACTCATAAAGAAAGTTTCCAAAGATTGACATCCCTGGCGCTCCAAAAATCAAAGTCACAGAAAAGAACATTTAATGATAAAAAATAAGTATAATAAAATATTTATTGAAATTAATTCATTTAGAAAATTTTAAAATAAACCCAAAAATTCAGGGGGCTCATAATCCCACTTTGAATGGTATAAAGTGGACCGATTTCGTCAATCTGTCAACGATGACCCAAATCGCATCATTCCTCCTAGTGAGCGTGGAAGACCAGAAACAAAATCCATGGTGATATATTCCTACTTTCACTAGGGGATCGGTAATGGCTGAAGCAATCCCCCTGGTCTCTACCTCTTGACTTTGACCTGCTGACACACAAGGCATCTAGAGACGAAGCGTACCACCTCTCACTTCATACCATATCACCACACATGGGTTCTCAGATCCTTGTACATTTTTTTGGTGCCTGGATATAAGGAATACTGAGAACGATGTGCCTCCTATATGACCTTTTCTCGAAGCTCCCCATTAGGTACACATAATCTCGTCCCGTGCCTCAACGTCCTCTGCAATGGTGAAGTCTTCTAACAAACTGGCCCGTGCCTGAGCTAAGATACTCCTCAGCTACTCGTCCTGGTGCTGTGCCTCTCGAATCCTGTCCATTCATCCAGACTGAATCTGTATACCCATCTTCTA
Organism: Iris pallida; assembly: GCA_029216955.1. Lineage (NCBI taxonomy): Eukaryota > Viridiplantae > Streptophyta > Magnoliopsida > Asparagales > Iridaceae > Iris > Iris pallida. Next base: position 15,562,719 of record JANAVB010009999.1, on the reverse strand, counting down.
CGGACTGAATCTGTATACCCATCATCTATATCTCAACTTCGGGAATGACGATTTCAATGCCCAAACTCTCCAAATTTGCTAATAAGTGACGATTTCGAGTCAACCACATAGCTACTAGATACCTGCTCAAGGCATCCGCAACAACGTTAGCTTTTCTCGGATGATACTGTAGAGCAATATCAAAGTCACTTATCAGCTCTAGCCATCTATGTTGCCTTATGTTCAACTCCTTTTGTGTGAAGACATACTTCAAGCTTTTGTGGTCAGTAAAAATTTTCACCCGCTTTCCGTACAAGTAATGTCTCCACAACTTCAAGTTGAAGATCACGGCTGCCAACTATAGGTCGTAAGTAGGATAGTTCTTCTCATGCGGTAGCAACTGTTAGGATGCATAGGCTATCACTCTCTTGTTCTGCTCTAGAATACATCCCAGTCCCTTTTGCCACGCTCCGCTCCCGTAGGAGCGATCGTCCTCGCTAAGGCATGATGCCGCACGAGCCTAGATTGCGCTCGTGCAAGGCGGGTTCGATAACGGCCGATTACCGTGGCTACGACGGGATCATCGCACAGAAGTCCCAAGCAGAGATATTGAATATGCCAGCGGAAATTTAGAACAAAATACAAGTCATTCAAAAGAAGCTCTTTATTGATATTGAAACAAGGATTACAAAGGGGCGTAAGGCCAAGATTATAAGTCACTCAAGCTCACTCTTCTCACATTACAAGTCACTCAGCTCTCTTATCTCTCAATACGAGTCTTGAACCAGCGGATGCTTCGGAGAGGCGACGTCCATGCATTATGTCCCGTATAAGTCTTGACTCCACGCGGCCACACGCTACGAATCGCCAAGGAACTCCGTGCCTCGACGCATCCAAGCGAGCTCCGAGCCACGAGCTTCTACCTGTGCTCCCATATAAAAACTATATGGGTGTCAGTCCTCAATTATACGGGTGGAATGAGCTCCTCGCCCACCCATACACAACCGACACGTTCATTTACTTTGTACAATATAACCTTTTTTGATTGTCGTTCTACTCTTGTCTTAGGATCAGTTTTAGGACCGACGCTTTAGCCTATTTTGTGTCTCTAGACCATCCCGTGCTTGCAACAACAATGCTAACACATACTATGTCTTTAGATCCTTCTCGTACCAACAACGTTAACCTATCAAGTCATGTTTGCCTTACGGCCCAAAATCAGAGATGCGACTACACGATGAGACTCCATTTTCGTGTGGCTGTGCTACCTCTTTGAGGCAGTGCCTCTCTACTTACTGACTTACCCATACATGTGTTATGACAGTGTGGCCGTGCCTCATATCTTGAGGTCGAGCCCTACAACTCAAGATAACATAACCAAACTTGCCCTACGACCCTTTCCAACTTAACCCGAGACCAAATCGGCTTGTGGAACTTATGTGGACAACTCACAATCCCGACGCCACTCTCGTGCCGAGGCACGATGTCTACATTGTAGCCAAATCTTAGGCCCAAACTTTGTGTTCTGACTACACATACATACAACTAGACTCAATCCAAAGGCACACACGCAGATTGCCGTCCGTGCCGACCCATCTATATAAACTGGTCACTGGCCCAAGCCATTTTGGACATAGCCTGCTAGCCGGCGGCCCCTGAACACGAGTAGCTAACTCCGAAGTAACTCCCCGTACTACTGGTTGCTGCCTAGTAGACGGAAGCTGCCTTGCAAACGCGAGTAGTGGGCTCCGAAGCAAGACCCCAATCTATCGACTTCTTTTTACCTAGCTCGGCTATCCCCATTTCCTTCATGACCGGATCGGTCCCTTGGCCCAGGCTTTTCGATCCGAAGAAACGGTAAAAATACCCTTTGTCAACAAGTAGTCCATGACCACACACCTACGACAACATCTAGACTATCGTAAATGCAAGGCCTAATTTGTGGAACGACTCAACCAAACTTAGCAAACCGTGCTTTGGAACCATACTTCTCTTACAGAGCCCCAAACCAGGGTTGCCTCGGCGACTGACTTACAGTACCGTCACATTTTTTCTCGACGACTGACCATCGCTCGAGCTTAAGATTCTTTGAACTCGGGGAACGGCTACCGCATAGCCTTCCCACTTAACTTGAACATAACGTGTTTCTTAAGTACCATAGACCGTGCCTAACTTTTTATAGTGCCGACCGTGGCTCGTGCCTTTAATCGACTTACATTCTACGCAGCGCTATCGCCTAAGTCATACGTCATATGACGGGTCTTAAGATCGTAGGACTAAGTAACTTGACGATTGCAGAAAAAGCGGGACAGTGCTTGGAATGACTTAGGTCGACCGGTATAACTTTGCCTAACCTACTCAAGCCTACGACTTAACCCGAGGGACGAGCAAAGGCTATGCCAAGCCTTGCACTGTACAAACGTGCATGCTTTATCGAGTATTTACGCGGGCGATGCCTATGACTTAGGCTAATTAATGGTTTTTTATCGAAGACCAACTTTCCTTCTCCTAAGCCACGGAACGAAGGATCGAGTGTCATTTTCAAAGCACGCGTGCACCAACTCTAAACCGACCGTTGGACCTTTTCCATGTTCTAACTCAATCGACCCAACTTGGGATTATTCCCTTAGCTATGTGGATTCTTCTCTTTTATTATCAAGCCTACTTGTGCATTTGAAAACATTCTATTTATTATGTGAAGGCTAAGATGAGGCAAGTTCACCGAAACTACCCCACCTGAGCGAGGAGTCGCCTCGACCAAGCGATATCTTCGAGTAGCCGTTGCAAGGCTAAGTCCGAACGTCGTCGGTATTTCGATTCCTCCGATTGACTGAGCGAGATGGGGCACTACATCATACACCACTCAAAAAAAGTTTTGTCCTCGAAACTAACTAAGTACACTCATCGACTTATAACTTGATTCAACATTTAAGGACTCTCACACACACTACTCCTATGCGTTTCTTCAACTCGAGCCACGCTCGTGCTATGGTTATCTTTCACCTCGAATAACTATATCTCAACTTAGGTAACTTACTCGCGTCGCACACACGGACAACTCAGTTCTAGGCAAACCATCTGATCAACCAATATTCAAGTTTGTCTCAATCTAATGATCGTACTACCACCAATCTTTTCCTTGAAACACGACTTCAAAATCCTCGACCCTTTTCCATTTCTCTAGTCTCACTTGATTCAACGTATCACTTAGTTGGATCGTACACATATTCCAGGCGTCCCCAAAATATATGCATTTCAGCCAAGCCTCGTGATAAAGAATCCGCCATCACCACTCGAGTCGGATCATGCACATATTCAAGTGTCCCTGATATACATGCATGTCAACTGAGCCTCATGAGTGGTACCTCCACAATTCCTATCTCTTCATGCTGGGATGTCTGCCTAACCGCTAGGCTATGTATTTAGGCTAAGGTCATCCGTCAGTATTGGAATCATAGTTCCCAAACAACAATATCAACACTGACCCCATCCTAAGGTCAAACCAAATTTATAGTACAGGTTTTCTACCCAAGCTAACATCACTCCGATTTCTAAACTTCGAGCATAGATTTTCTACACACATCCCAACATCGTCGCACGGGATCTGAGTCATTCAGCAAAGCCATCCTACGATAACTTACGTTTCAACCAATTCTTTGACATATCAATATCACTCGTTCATCAAGCCATTTTGTATAGTCTATCTCTTCGAACATGTTCGACATAATCCGCCTATTAATCCTTCTAAGTCAAGCACGCTGTAACGCCCCAGTCCCAAAATACTATGGACTAAGTATGCAACATGCCAACTGCACATATACGAAGAATACTCCAATATATGAAATCCTCGTATACGTACATAAGCTGTATATATATAATAAAATCATAGGCCAGAATATAAGTATCTAATCTCATCACAGCTCAACACAGAAGAAACGAGTCCAATAAATAATACATCAAAAGATAGCCGGGTGGACATACCCACTCCAAACAGCTATAAAAAATAGTCACAAAGATCGGAGTCCAACCTCCATAAAATAGAAAGTAAATAAAAGAACATAAGATGTCCACTACATAGTCTCAATAATCCTCTAAGATAAGAATAGAGCTAAATGCCAAAGGAAAATGCCTCGTCGCCCACAAAAGATGGATCCGATGCCGCTCCGTACTCCTGTAGGAAATTGTCTAATCCTGGAGAGATAACCAGGTCCTCAGAGGGACGTAACAAGATACAAAAAAACACCATGCCATATAAACTGTGATATATAATAGAAAATAAGGGATGCATGCAATAGGGTACCTAACCGTACTATAGTGAATATGCAACAAAGAACAATCCTTCACATATGGGCACTCGGGCTGTATAACAGTGGCATCGTCCCTATCATCGGGAATCAGTACAATCCGTCCATAACGTTCGGCTAACATCAGAGAGAATCAGTAAGAAAACGTCCATAACGTTCCATGAACATCAGAGGGAATTAGTACAATAGGGTCACTACCAAAATACATGGATTTACCGACGGCCTTATCCGTCGGTATTCCGTCGCCAAAAATAAATACCGACGGATTACCGACGAATATTTTGGTAAAACAGCCATCGGGAATAACCTCGTCGCTAAAACATATTCGTCGCTACTCCGTCGCTCAGCGACGACTTAACGACGGAATACCGCCGGCTCATTTAAATATATATAGCGACGGATTACCGACTAGCTTTCGTCAAAACATGTATCAGGATATAGGTTTAGCGACGGAATACTCCGTCGCTAAAGAGTCGACAAAACCGTATCAGTGATTTTCTGATACGCAATATCCGTCGCTAATCCGTCGTAGATTTGTCGGTAAAAGCGTATTAGCGACAAAACATCCGTCGCTAACAGCAAAATTTATGGACATCAAACAGAACTAGGTCGACGGACATTCCGTCGCTAAACCGTCGCTCAATGTAAAATTCTACAGATAGCGACGGATATTACGTCGCCAATCCGTCGCTTTATTAAAATGCTCCAGGTAGCGACGGTTTTTTCCGTCGCCACTTCGTCGCTAAACTCAGTTTTTCCAGATAGCGACGGACTATCCGTCGCTCAGTAGTCGCCAGTCCGTCGCTAACTTCTAATTTTTGAAAAAAAATACTGCAAACAGACTCTTTCCTGTTTGTACAACACATCCAACACAATATCAAACATGCAAAATATCCATATACAACACCATATATCCATATCCAACACGAATATCCAACGTATCCAATATCCAACACCATATATCCATATGCAAAATATCCATATCCGACACCAATATCCAACGTATCCAATATCCAACAAAATATTACCAACACAATATATCCAATATCCAACATTAAATTATCCAAACATAAAAAAAATATCCGAACATACAATGTATCCAAATGTCTATAAAAATTTCGGCAGCACCTCCTTTGTATATCAGATCATCGCTTATAACCCAGCGTAGGTATATATCCAAAAATCACATAGACGAAATATGCACATACGAATTTAATGCACACCAATTATCCAAGAAAAGACATCAATTATACTGAAGAGTAACCTAATATCCGTCGTTATACTGAAAATTTATCTTCAAGTGTGAGAACGGATGGCTCAGAATACACAACCCAAAATTCATTCTAGCATACATTAGTGTGAATCATCTATGTTCTGTACATATGGTGTAGTATATGATCTTATCGTATATAGTATTTGAAGAACGTAACAGAATCAAGATGAACTCACATAATGTAATACTAAGACATCATCTACTACTATATAAGATATAGTGATAGGTTGTCGTATCATCATTGCCGAGGGATGAGGGTCGGAGGACAGTCAACTTATCTACGGCTACATAGTTTCTGCCTCGCCAGTCGAATGGCTGCAGGGACTATATATGTCCTGATCATCATGTCGTACCGTAGATTAATGCAAATGGAGCTGGAAACAAAATACAGAAACCAAAAAACAAAATACAGAATCCAATTCCTGGGTTCGCCGAAAATACAAAACACAGAATCCAATCCCTATATTTTAAGTGTGAGAATGGATGGCTCAGAAGACAACCAAACCGGAGAGGATACTCCAAGAGATACATCTGAGTAGGACGTATACTCTGAGAGATCACCCTTACAGAAATGATATCAGTAGTGGTATCGAATGTTGGAGAAGATATTATCACAGTATACGTCCTCTCCTCCACGATGGCTCTAGACCCATCTGCTCGTCCCTGCTTCCATTCTTCTTGTTTGACTCTCTCAGCCACACATGATATCCAGCTCAAGTGTAGAGTAGGCAAAAAAGAAGGGGACAGGAATAGGAGGGGCAAGCAGCACACCGGCGACATGACCCGGAGGAAGTACAGAGGTTTTCTTCAACATACGTAGGAGAACTATAAGGATATATGTAAACACAACATATCACCTTGTCAAAGACCCTAAATGTGACAACCATGTTACCGCGGTGTCGGAAGACTAACATGTCATAATTTTATAAGCCGTGTGTTTTGACATAATCCTCCCAACCGGATTTTAGTTCTATGTAATAATGCGAGATTACGACACAGGAGGAAAGAGTTGGGATGATTATGTCAAAACACACGGCTTAAAAAATTATGACATGTTAGTCTTCCGACACCGCGGTAACATGGTTGTCACATTAAGGGTCTTTGACAAGATGACATATTGTGAAAAGATATATCCTTATAGTTTTCCTACATATGTTGAAGAAAACCTCTGTACTTCCTCCGAGTCATGCCGCCGGTGTGCTGCTTCCCCCTCCTATTCCTGTCCCCTTCTTTTCCGCCTACTCTACACTTGAGCTGGATATCATGTGTGGCTGAGAGAGTCAAATAAGAAGAATGGAAGCAGGGACGAGCAGATGGGTCTAGAGCCATCGTGGAGGAGAGGACGTATACTGTGATAATATCTTCTCCAATATTCGATACCACTACTGATATCATTTCTGTAAGGATGATCTCTCAGAGTATACGTCCTACCCAGATGGATCTCTCGGAGTATCCTCTCCGGTTGGTTGTCGTATCATCATTGTCGAGGGATGAGGGTCGGAGGACAGTCAACTTATCTACGGCTACATAGTTTCTGCCTCGCCAGTCGAATGGCTGCAGGGACTATACATGTCCTGAGCACCATGTCGTATCGTAGATTAATGCAAATGGAGCTGGAAACAAAATACAGAAACCAAAAAACAAAACACAAAATCCAATCCCTGGGTTCGCCGAAAATACGAAACACAGAATCCAATCCCTGTATTTTAAGTGTGAGAACGGATGGCTCAGAAGACAACCCAACCGGAGAAAGTACAGAGGTTTTCTTCAACATACGTAGGAGAACTATAAGGACGTGCTGGATTAGTATAGACTATTTCGAATTAGTATCGTGGAAGGTTTAGTAACAATTGTACTTGAATTTCAATTTGGATGTGAAAATCTGTATCGTAAGCCAAACTAAACATAATCAGTTCTATTTCACATGCTTAATTGTCAAGTATGGGAACGAATAGCTCAGAACACAACCCAAAATTCATTCTACATGAACTCACATAATGTTTACAGTCTTGGTCTCAACTGTCTTCGATTCTATGATCCCATGTCTTAGGTTAAATAAATCACTAACCTCATCACGGTGGGTCTTGGTGTAGCACTCAAATGTGGGGCACCCGTAAATTTGCCGAGTTTTTAAATCATCGACATTGAGTTTTAAACCCTCACGTAGCCTTTCTGCTTCACTTCTAGGGTCGAGCAGCATCTTCTTGCAAGCTTCGGTCTCCAGATACTTAGTGTCAAGATTCTGGACGCTTTCGTAGAGCATGTCAACGCATCCTAGCGCCAATTTACTCGACAGGAAATTGACGCTAGGATGCGTTGACATGCTCTACGAAAGCGTCCAGAATCTTGACACTAAGTATCTGGAGACCGAAGCTTGCAAGAAGATGCTGCTCGACCCTAGAAGTGAAGCAGAAAGGCTACGTGAGGGTTTAAAACTCAAAGTCGATGATTTAAAACCTCGACGAATTTACGGATGCCCCACATTTGAGTGCTACACCAAGGCTCACCGTCTGTATAGTTCGGTTATTGGCGGTCGATGTCCCTGTGGTAAGGCAATGGATGAGGATATTGCGTGGGAGGGGGTTGCAGATGGAGGCAACAAGGATGGCATGTTTGTGAAAGGAGGAAAAGGATACATAATCACAGACGATTTGCATGTAAGGCCATTCTATTCCATGGAGTCTGCGTTGTCTATTTTTCGAAAGCATGGGATCATAGAATCGAAGACAGTTGAGACCAAGACTGTAAACATTGGCCGCGATGAGGTTAGTGATTTATGTAACCAAATGTAGTAATCTTGTAATTTAAAGTTGGAAGAACATGCAAGTAGCCTTATATATAGTTGCTGCCTCCCCAGTCGAATGACTTAATTGCCAAGTATCGGAATGAATGGCTCAGAACACAACTAAAGATTCATTCTAGCATACATTAGTGAGTTCATCTTGATTCTGTTACGTCCTTCAGATACTATATACGATAAGAACATAGATGATTCACACTAATGTATGCTAGAATAAATCTTGGCTTGTGTTCTGAGCCATCCGTTCTGATCAAGCATCTTCCTTCTCCTCTCCTCCACCATGGCTCTGAACCAATCTGCTCCTCCCTACTTCCCTTCTTCTTATTTAACTCTCTCAGCCACATATGACATCCAGCTCAAGTATAGAGTCGGGGGAGAAGAAGTGGGCAGGAAGATGAGGGAGAAGCAGCACAGCCGGCGGCATGACCCGGAGGAAGTACATAGGTTTTCTTCAACAGCCGTAGGAGGACTATTTCTCCTACGGCTGTTGAAGAAAACCTCTGTACTTCCTTCGGGTCATGCTGCAGGCTGTGCTGCTTCCCCCTCATCTTCCTGCCCACTTCTTTTCCCCCGACTCTACACTTGAGCTGAATATCATATGTGGCTGAGAGAGTCAAATAAGAAGAAGGGAAGTAGGGAGGAGCAGATTGGTTCAGAGCCATGGTGGAGGAGAGGAGAAGGAAGATGCTTGATCAGAACGGATGGCTCAGAACACAAGTCAAGATTCATTCTAGCATACATTAGTGTGAATCATCTATGTTCTTATCGTATATAGTATCTGAAGGACGTAACAGAATCAAGATGAACTCACTAATATAATACTAAGACATCATCTACTACTATATAAGATATAGTGATAGGTTGTCGTATCATCATTGCCGAGGGATGAGGGTCGGAGGACAGGCAACTTTATCTACGGCTACATAGTTTCTGCCTCGCCAGTCGAATGGCTGCAGGGACTAATGCAAATGGAGCTGAAAAAATATGCATAAACCAAACCAATATATAATGCGTGGCTGAGAGAGTCAAATAAGAAGAATGGAAGCAGGGACGAGCAGATGGGTCTAGAGCCATCGTGGAGGAGAGGACGTATACTGTGATAATATCTTCTCCAATATTCGATCCCACTACTGATATCATTTCTGTAAGGGTGATCTCTCAAAGTATACGTCCTACCCAGATGGATCTCTCGGAGTATCCTCTCCGGTTGGTTGTCGTATCATCATTGCCGAGGGATGAGGGTCGGAGGACAGTCCACTTTATCTACGGATACATAGTTTCTGCCTCGCCAGTCGAATGGTTGCAGGAACTATGTTACCGCGGTGTCGTAGTCCAATATAATCCAGAGATTGACACAGTCCTAATTCATATATGTAGTCCAATACAAATAGTCTAAAACAAAAACAACCCAATAAAAATAGTCCAATACAAATAAGTACTAATAGCTAATGCTTGCCACGCTGCTCACGCAAACGCTCAGTGATACTTTCACGCAACCACCTCCGAAAAGCGAGATTTTTGGTGCGAGGAGAGGCGTCGTCCCTTGCCAGGACTGCATCAAAAGCACTCTCGGCATTACTAGCTACCGGTGCTGGATGACTAGAACTCCCGGTCTCACTAGCAACCGGTGCCACTTCCTCCTCAACTGTAGGAGGAGCCACCTCAGCATTCACTGTTTTCTTCAAACGACGTGCTGCTCCTCGGGTCATGGGTACCATCTGGTAAGTATATGTAACAGAATGTAAAAGAATGTAACAGCTCAAATTCAAAAACCAAAATCCCCATGCCAACATGAATCATAACATATAACTTAAACCCAGACATGACATAGGATTAAACCTAATGATTTAATCATCCTTAAATCAGTAAACACAAACAATGTACTAATTCTCAGTTTGTGTGTCCGTGTGTCTGTGTGTCCGTGTGTCCGTGTGTGTGTGTGTCTGTGTGTCCGTGTGTCCGTGTGTGTGTGTGTGTCCGTGTGTGTGTGTGTCCATGTGTGTGTGTTTGTCCGTATGTGTGTGTGTCTGTGGGAGAGGAGGAGGCAGCTGCCCGCCCCCTCCCACCGCCCCCTCCACACCCCCCGCCCCCTCCCACCGCCGCCCCTCCACACCCTCCGCCACCCGCGGCCAGCCCTCCTCCACACATACCCCTCCCCCCCCCCCCGCACCCCGCGGCCAGCCCCCGCCCCCATCGTACCCTCCCCAACGCTGCCCGCCCCCTCGATCCCACCGCCCCCTCCACACCCCCCGCCCCCCGTGCACGGCCAGCCCCCCTCCGCAACCCCCCGCACCCCGCGGCCAGCCCCCGCGCGCCCCCATCCCTCCAACGCTTTCCGCCCCCTCCCACCGCCCCCTCCACACCCCCCGCCACCGCCGCCACCGCCGCCCCCCGCAGTCGACGCCGCCCCCCGCAGCCCCCGACGCCCCCGGCCCGCTGCACCCACGACCACCGCGCGCGCGCACGAGAGAGAGAGAGCGAGAAAGAGAGAGAGAGAGAGAGAGGGAGAGGGAGAGGGGAATACCTTTGGGAGAGAGAGAGGAGAGGGGGTCGCCGATCACCGCCGCGGGAGAGAGAGGAGAGGGGGTCGCCGATCGATCACCGCGGGAGAGAGAGAGAGAGGAGAGAGAGTGAAATTTGGGGGGAATGAAAAAGTTCCCCCCGTCGTTTCAACTTAAGTCTGGAACGTAAATTTAGCGACGGAGTAGCGACGGATTATTCCGTCGCTAATGCGTCAGTAAATCTCGCGCGAGTAGCGACGGATTATTCCGTCGCTAAGTCGTCAGTAAATCTCGCGCCAATATTTTAGGCTTTTGCCGCCAAAATGTCCGACGTTCTAGCGACGGATATAAAACCGTCGCTACATGGCCGACTACCTATCGACGGCATAGCGACGGATATGGACATAAAAAAATAAAAAAAATTGTCCACTGCTTTCCATCGGTATTCCGTCACAAATCCGTCGGGGATCCGACGGTGATAGCGACGGAAAATGTCCGTCGCTAAATGGCCGTCGCTAAAGTACTGTAATTTGGTAGTGGGTGAACCTGCGTCTCCAACGGAGCTTCAGGTACAATAGCAGTATGTAAATGTGGCCCATACATCAAGGAACAGTTCTTCCCTCCCAATGCCTACTGGAGTCACATCCATGACTCATATGAACCCTTAGTAACTGCCAAGTCCACTAGCATGCAATTCTATTGGCAGTTACTCCTAACTGTCGCACGTCCCATACGTATCGGTGGTCGGCCGACTACGCGAGTACGTGTCCTATATGTGACTCACAATACGTGGTAAAGTATGTGTCAAGGCCGTATGAGATATACCAATACCTCATTATCCAATGGGTGGTCACTAAGCTAAGTTAATGCAAAATAATTTAGAAACAATTAGAATGACCGATATAGTCGCTTGCACCCAAGTGTGACTTGGACGCACAATAATATAGAACAAATATATAAAACTAAAAATAAATAAATAAAAATAAATTAAATTAATCACAGAGTAAGGTGGCAAGGTATCTTGTCTGATGGTGCAAAGTGGCAAGTCCAGAAAATCACAATGTCAGCCAAGAAATGTCACAATCTCCAAACAACTCCGGACGCTGGAACAAAAATCAAAAATGTACTCGGTGTATAAGATATACCTAGGAAATGCCTGTCAAAAAGTCTAATTCTGGAACAGGGGCAAAATTGTAATTTTAGGTCAAAACGATGTCTGTCGTTGGATCCGCTTTGCACCAAAATGTGTGCCAAAGTCTATGGTCTCTAATGTCGTCAAACTACATGTCTACAAATTCAGTTTGAGGAGATGAACTCAATGGTATGTCCAGTTTTGGATTTCGATGAGCCGCGTACAAAATCGTCCGTTTGAGTGGGTCGCGGGCCCGCCAAAAAGGGGTTCCAATTCGGCCTTCTCAGAATCAAACCAAACTTGGCACACAGGACCAAAATTTCGATTTAGATCTGTTGGCACAAGTTTCGTCTCGAATCGACGACTGTACACGAAGTTAGGGTCAAGTTTGCAAATTTGCGATACATGGGTATCTTGACGGATACTGACTGATTTCGTCGCGCACACGCAACGAAACTGAGTTCCATCAGTTCCCACACATTAGCAACGTCCATGCGCATCTTTCGATGCATATAATGTGCGACCATGTCGCCCGGTTCGTCAGAGCACACGCCATATCGATAAAATTTCATAATTTTATATAAGTTTAAAACAGTTTTTCCTCCAACTTTGACATTAATTTACTTTTTATACATTAATCAAAACGACGATCCAGAAGATGCGTTGCGATCTTGGTTATGTTTTCTTTTACTATTTTCAATTAGTTTCTACAAATCTTTAATGCACAGCAAAAAAATTGGCCGACAAGTAGTCGTTTTAAAACAGTTTTTAGTATTACAGAAAATAGGTTTTTCTTCAACTTCGTCTCGATTTTCTAAGCAAGTCGATGGGTTGTTTCGAAATCCACATGGAGGATCTCGAAGAGGGTCAAGTCTAGTTTCCAGAAAATCTTACGGATCGAAAATCGGTGCTACGAGTAAAAAGTTACGTCGTCGGGAAGTAGGGTACCTTGAGTGGGAAAACTGCTCCGTGGATGACAAAGGGCTGACTTTTGATGCTCCGTTCATCGCGCACACAACTCCCTCACTGGTGAAACGAACTCCTAGGCGAAGAGGGTATGTTCTGCTGCAATTTTTGTTTTGGGAGTCTAGGGTTTTGAGGTCTGTGGAGGAAGTTATATTTATAACAAGATTTGCCGAAACCTGATTATAATAGGATTTATAATAAAACTATTGTATTCCTCTCGGGTTAGAGGGATTTTTAATCCGCGTTAGCTTGCTACCTACAGCAGCAAGCAAAGTAGAGGGTGGCGCCCGTCCACTTATGTGGGTGGATTGTTTTGATTTTTATTTTCTTTTTATTTTTCTTTTCTTTTCTTTTCTTTTTCTTATTCTTTTTCATCTCTTTCATTTCTTTCTTTTCCTTTTTCTTTTCTTTTTCTTTTTATTTATTAAAAATTCTTTTTTTAAAATCTATTTTCTATTTTCTATTTTCTATTATTACTATATTTATTAACTGAATTCTATTTTATTTATTATTTCTAATTAAAAACTCTTTTCAATAATACAATAATTAGATATATTTATATACACATATATTTTCACATATATGTATATATAAATATATACACCTTAATAAATCAACACACACACACATAAATATATACATATATATAAATATCTTATATAAACTTACACCCATACTATGCATTACACTCTTAATATTATGCATACATGTATTTTAGCAATTTTTTTTTACACAAAACTAACATTAAATAAATTAATAAATTAGGGGGGTTTACATCCTACCCAACTTAAAGAAATTTTGTCCTCGAAATTAAAACTAAGGTAAAGGGGGTCGAATTGCAAATACCAAATTTTAAGGGGCTAACGCATGAAAGTCGTCCCTTGGTTTTCGAACAAATGAGGGTAGTTGTACAAGGAACCCTATTGGCTTAATTTCTATAGGGTAAGTGTTCTTGGTTCAAGGCTCTACCCACTTATAGAAGTTGGCTATCTGTGATAAACGTCGTTATGAGCCTTTTGAGAGGGGCTAAATGGTGCAGGGGTTTCATATTGAATGAATCCATCTCGAATTTAAACTATATTAAATGAATCCATCCTACAGTAATTCATTTCTAGAAGTTAACAAAGACACCGCTCTATGGTTTAGTTGAGTTAGAAAGGTTCGAGTTGGAAGGTCATACCTCAATTTGTGGAAGAATATTACACGATGTAAAAGGATACGAGATGTGATAGATATGAGTCAAGTTTTGAAGACCATACTTTGATTCCAACAGATGTCTATGATTGTATAAATATATCTTTCCTGCCTATAGATGGTATGATAAACTGAGGAGGATATTACGGGTCTATCTTCTCTCAATACGAGCATCTGACTTTCCGAAATCTGTAAAGGCAAAAATAATAAGTGTTCCAGGGAGAGAGGATTGAATAAGAATATGGGATTCTAGAGGCATTTCAAATAGAGTTGTCAAGGCCGTTGTGGATGAGATCCTAGAGGCATCTATATCTCAATCCACGTAGGATAAGCAAATAAAAGTGAACCAACTGTATGAAGGTTGATCAGACCATCATACACTGATTCTGATTAGACAATATGTTAGTGGGCGTCCCCAATATACACATGTCGTGAACAAGCTCGATAAGGATAAGCTTGCAAAATCTAGGCTATAATAGCGGTGTTTAGTCAGGCTAGTCCAAATATTAGTACGCATGATTTATGATTGAATGAAAACACGAGTAGTTCGAGGTTTAAGAATCTAAGCCGTATCCAGTATTCGTGCTTATGCAACTGTCCTACTGTCTGATTTTCTCTGGCCTTGGCTAACGTGTGATGCATGGATATGATAACAGGGAATATAAAAATTAAATCATACATGCTACGACTTCTCCTTCTGTTTCCACATTCTCCACTGCTAACAAGAAGGCATGTCCATAATTCTGGCCGGGGCCCTGAACTCTAGTCATGTCGTACTGCATTGGCTGGGGTGGTAATGGTGGGCGATGAGCTCCTACTGTTGGTGCTATAAGCCCAGACACCTGTTGTCCTGGTCGGGGTGCTGGGAGTGTAGGAGCTGTCGGCCTCGGGGTCTGTCGAGCATATACTATCGTCTGCTGCTCTGGACAATCCTTTACCATATGCTGGCTGGATCCACACCTCAAGCACCGTCCATGACGGATCCGACAGTCTCTCTGTACATGTCATTCCTTCCCACAGTAATGGCAAACGGGCTTCTGATATGGTGTGGCCTCTGCTGGTACTGTCCTATGGGCCTCCTGATAGGTCCATCCTGTGTAGCTCTAGCCGGTGCAACTGCTAGTGTATGGCGTCTCGATGTCTGCTGCTGCTACTTGCGAAGAATCTCCTGGGCACGAGCTTCTTCCAAGATAGCTGAATGGGAGACTCGAGACTGGGTAGTCGTATAAGACTTGAGCTCTGGTACAAGCCCCTGATGGAATCTCCTCGCCTTCTCTAACTCTGTCGGGATCAGTTCCGTACCAAATATACTCAGGCGATTGAACTCTGAGTCGTACTCATTAACTGACATGTTTCCTTGCTTCAGATGAAGGAACTGATCGTAGAGATTTTTAATTAAAAACTCTTTTCAATAATACAATAATTAGATATATTTATATACACATATATTCCCACATATATGTATATATAAATATATAGACCTTAATAAATCAACACATACACACATAAATATATACATATATATAAATATCTCATATAAACTTACACCCATACTATGTATTACACTCTTAATATTATGCATACATGTATTTTAGAAATTTTTTTACACAAAACTAACATTAAATAAATTAATAAATTAGGGGATTTTACATCCTACCCAACTTAAAGAAATTTCGTCCTCGAAATTAAAACTACGGTAAGGGGGTCGAATTGTAAATGTAAACTTTTAAGGGGCTAACGCATGAAAGTCGTCCCTTGGTTTTCGAACAAATGAGGGTTGTTGTACAAGGAACCCTATTGGCTTAATTTTTATAGGGTAAGTGTTCTTGGTTCTCGGCTCTACCCCACTTATAGAAGTTGGCTATCCGTGATAAACGTGCATGGGCCACCACAAAAACATGTAACGCCCGAGTCCCAAAATACTTAGGACCAAGTACGCAACATGCCAGCTGCATATATACGAAGAATACTCCAATATATAAAATCCTGTTATACGTACATAAGCTGTATATATATAGTAAAATCACAGGCCAGAATATAAGTATCTAATCTCATCACAGCTCAATACAGAAGAAACGAGAGTCCAATAAATAATGCATCAAAAGATAGCTGGGTGGATATATCCACTCCAAACAGCTATGAAAAATAGTCACAAAGATCGGAGTCCAACCTCCGCAAAATAGAAAGTAAATGAAAGAACATAAGATGTCCACTACATAGTCTCAATAATCCTCTAAGATAAGAATAGAGCTAAATGCCAAAGGAAAATGCCTCGTCGCCCACAAAAGATGGATCCGATGCCGCTTCGTACTCCTGTGGCAAATCGTCTAATCCTGGAGAGATAACCAGGTCCTCAAAGGGACGTAATAAGATACAAAAAAAACCATGCCATATAAACTGTGATATATAATAGAAAATAAGGGATACATGCAATATGGTACCTAACCGTACTATAATGAATATGCAATAAAGAACAATCCTTCACATATGGGCACTAGGGCTGTATAGCAGTGGCATCGTCCCTCTCATCGGGATTCAGTACAATTCGTCCATAACATTCGGCGAACGTCAGAGGGAATCAGTAAGAAAACGTCCATAACGTTCCATGAACGTCAGAGAGAATCAGTACAATAGGGTGAACCTGCGTCTCCAACGGAGCTTCAGGTGTAATAGCAGTATGTAAATGTGGCCCATACATCAAGGAACAGTTCTTCCCTCCCAATGCATATTGGAGTCACATCCATGACTCATATGAACCTCTCGTAACTGCCAAGTCCACTAGCATGCAATTCTATTGGCAGTTACTCCTAACCGTCGTACGTCCCATACGTATCAGTGGCCGGTCGACTACGCGAGTACGTGTCCTATATGTGACTCACAATACGTGGTAAAGTACATGTCAAGGCCATATGAGATATACCAATATCTCATTATCCAATAGGTGTCACTAAGCTAAGTTAATGCAATATAATTTAGAAGCAATTAGAACGACCGATATAGTCGCTTGCACTGTAAAACCCCCTAATTTATTAAATTATTTAATTTTAGTTTTGTGTAGAAATGTTTTGCTAAAATACATGTATGCATATATTAGGAGTGTAATGCATAGTATGGGTGTAAGTTTATATGATATATTTATATTTATGTATATATGTGTGTGTGTGTGTATGTGTTGATTTATTAAGGTGTATATATATTTATATATACATATATGTGGAAATATACGGGTATATAAATATATCTAATTATTGTATTATAGAAAAGAATTTTTTTAATTAGAAATAATAAATAAAATAGAATTTAGTTATTAAATATAGTAATAATAGAAAATAGAAATTAGTTTAAAAAAATAATTTTTAATGAATAAAAAAAGAATAAGAAAAAAAAGGAATGAAAAAGAAAAGAAAAAGAAAAGGAAATGAAAAAGAAAAAGGAAAAGAAAGGAAAGAAAAGAAAAGAAAAGAAAAGAAAAGAAAAGAAAAAAAAAAGTAAAACTCCACCCACCCACTTAAAGTGGGCCCCCCCCCCCCCCCCCCCCCCCCCGATCTCCCTTGCTTGCTGCAAGTAGCAGCAACCCAACCGTGAACAACCCGTGGGTTCACAAATTACTATTAGTAATAGTATAAGTATTAGGTTTTCATCCAAATTGTTTTATATATAACTTCCTCCACGAACCTCAAAACCTTAGACTTCCAAAACAAAAATTGTAGCAGAACATACCCTCTTCGCCTACGAGTTCGTTTCACCGGCGACGGAGTTTTGTGCGCGACGAACGGAGCATCAAAAGTCAGCCCTTCGTCATCTACGGAGCAGTTTTCCCACTCAAGGTACCCTACTTCCCGACGACGTAACTTTTTACTCGTAGCACCGATTTTTGATCCGTAAAATTTTTTGGAAAGTAGACTTGACCCTCTTCGAGATCCTCCAGGTGGATTTCGAAAACAAACCATCGACCTGCTCGAAAAATCGAGACGAAGTTGAAGAAAAACCTGTTTTCTGTAATACTAAAAACTGTTTTGAGACGACAACTTGTCGGTCAATTTTCTTGCTGTGCAGTAAAGTATTGTAAGAAATAATTGAAACCAATAAAAGGCAATATAACCGAGATTGCAATGCATCTTTTGGATCGTCGTTTCGATTTGCGTGTAAAAAGTAGATTGATGTTGAAGTTGAGGAAAAACCTGTGTTTAATTGTATTAATTTTCTGAATTTTGTCCGATATGGCGTGCATCCCGACAAACCGGGCGACATGGTCGCGCGCTATACGCATCGAAAGGCACGTATGGATGTTACGGACGTGTGGGAACTGACGGAACTCAGTTTCATCTCGTGTGTGCGACAAAATCAATGCGTATCCCCCGTATCGGCGTTTTGCAAACTTGCCCATAAGTTCGTGTACATTCGTCGAATCGAGATGAAACTTGCGCCAACAGGTCCAGATCGAAATTCTGGTCCTATGTGCCAAGTTTGGTTCGATTCTGAGATGGTCGAATCGGAACCCATTTTTGGCGGACCCGCGACCCACTCAAACGGGTAATTTTGTGCACGGCTCATCGGAATCCAAAACTGGACATACCGTTGAGTTCCTCTACTCAAACTAAAATTGTAGACATGTAGTTTGACGACTTTGGAGACCATAGACTTCGGCACGCATTTCGGTGCAAAGCGGGTCCAACGGCGGACATCGTTTTGACCCGAAATTATGATTTTGCCCCTGTTCCAGAATTAGACTTTTGGACAGGCATTTCATAGGTATATCTTTTATACCGAGTGCATTTTTGATGTTTGTTTTAGCATCCGGAGTTGTTTGGAGACTGTAACGTTTCTTAGCTGACATTGTGATTTCTTGGGCTTGCCACTTTGCATCATCAGGCAAGATACCTTACCACTTTACTCTGTGATTATTATATTCTTATTTTTAGTTTTTATTTTTTATATTTCTTATTTTTTGATATTATAAAACTGTGCGTCCAAGTCACACTTGGGTGCAAGCGACTCTATCAGTCGTTTTTCTCGCTTTATTATTTCTCTTGCATTGACTTAGTCTAGTGACCATCCATTGATGTTAAGGTATTGGTATATCTCACACGGCCTTGACACTTGCCTAACCACATTATGTGAGTCACATGTAGGACACGTATCCTCATAGTCGGCTGGCCACCGATACGTATGGAGCGTGCGACGGATAGGAGTAACTGCCAATAGAATGACATGCTAGAAGACTTGGCGGTTACTAGAGGTTCATGAGTCATGGATGTGACCCTAATAGGCATTAGGTGGGAAGAACAGTTCCTTAACGTATGGGTCATATATGCACTGTCCTGATAGCCGGTTATCTCCAGTGGGAGATACGGTCCTGATTGTCGGTTATCTCCAGTGGGAGATACGGTCCTGATTCCTGATATTCCTGATCCTGCCCATGCGTCAAAGTTTTTTCTTATTGCATTATCACTGTAGACTGGTTAGGCACCCGATTGCATACATATTTCTTTCTTTATATTATATATCACAGTTATTATGGTATGGTGTTTTCTTGTATCTTGCTACGTCCCTCTGAGGACCTGGTTATCTCTCCAGGATTAGACGACTTCCCGCAGGAATACGGAGCAGCTCTGGATCCAGCTTACATTGATACCGAGTCAGTTCCTACTGATTTCTAGTCCATTCTTTGTTTGAGACATTAGTGGACATTATTTTTACATCTCTTTTCTTTCTATTTTGCGGAGGTTGGACTCCGATCTTGTGAGACTATTTTTTATAGCTATTTAGAGTGAGCATGTTCACCCGGCTATCTTTTGATACTCTTATTTATTATTTAGACTCTATATTCTTCTGTGTTGAGCTGTGATGAGATTAGATTATGTTATTCTGGCCTGTGATTATTTTATTTACAGCTTATGTACATATATGAGGATTCCATATATTGGAGTATTCTTTGTATATGTGCAGCTGGCATGTTCACGTTCTTGGTCCTATATATTATGGGACTGGGGCGTTACATATTTTTGTGGTGGCCCATGCAGGTCAGAAAATATTGTTGGGTTACATGATTGTGCCCAACAAGCCTGCATATAGGAATAGGAATAGTATCTCTTCCAGAACTACTACTCCCTTGACTTCCAATCTTTTCGAATTCCTTTGATTACTTGAATTACCTCATATCTAACTTCTCCTAATGTCGTCCTATTCTTCCTCGTGCCAACAGTATGAATCTAAGAAGCGGACACACTTCTACCTTGGCCATCACTTCTGGTGATGCGGCCACCCAAGAGGAACAGAATCCTCCGATGACCCTGGTGACCTCGTACCAGTCGCAGCCTACTACGACACCGACAACGGAGTACCCAGAGATCACAGCACCCCCGGGCAGTCAGGCTGGACAGACTACTACCATGCCCCCGGAAGGGAATGTACCACTACCACCACTACCGTTCCCTCAACAGTTTCCTCCATAGTCGGGACCTCAGATGCCTCCACCACCGACTGATGGGAGCCCTACTTCCCAATTCATGTACGCCATGATGCAGGCTCAGTGGCAGCAGACTGTGCTGATGAGACAGATGATGATGGCAGCATTGGCTAGACCTCCACCACCACCTCCAGTACCAGCACCAGTACCGGCTCTGCATCCTTATGAAGGCTCTATCAAGAATTTCACAGATATGAACCCCAAGGCCTTCAGAGGAACGGAGAAACCACTAGAGGTGTCACAGTGGCTTATTAGTACAGAAAAGCTACTGAAGGCATCCCAGTTGCCAGCTCGAGATTGGATGACAGCAGTGGACCTACTGTTAGAAGACAATGCTCACCACTGGTGGAAGGCGGAAGAGAGACGACTAGGCACTGGGATCACCTGGAAGCAGTTCTATGATGCATTTTATGAGAGATTCTTTCCTATTCATGTTCGAGATAGTCTTTACGACCAGTTCCTTCATCTGAAGCAAGGAAATATGACAGTTGATGAGTATGACTCAGAGTTCAATCGCCTGAGTAGATTTCGTACGAGATTGATTCCGACAGAGTTAGAGAAGGCGAGGAGATTTCACCAGGGGCTTGCATCAGAGCTCAAGTCTTATACGACTACCCAGTCTCGAGTCTCATATTCAGCTGTCCTGGAAGAAGCTCGTGCTCAAGAGATTCTTCGCAAGGAGCAGCAGCAGACCCCGAGACGCCATACGCTGGCAGCTACACCTACGGGATCGACACAGAGTGGACCTATCAGAAGGGTTACAGGACAGCAACATGAGAGGTCTGCGCCTTATCAGAAGCCTATTTGCAATTTCTATGGAAAGCCAGGGCATCTCCAAAAATATTGCAGAACTTGACTTGGAGCATGCTTGAGATGTGGCTCGTTACAACACAAGGTGAGAGAGTGTCCAGAGCAGCAGTCACTAGCTTATACCCAGCAGGCCCCGAGACTGACAGTTCCAGCACTACCCGCACCCGGGCCAGTAGCAGGATCACCTAGCCTACCATTACTTCCCCAGCCAGTACAGCACGACAGGACTAGAGCTCGGGACCTCAGTCAGAACTATGGACAGGCCTTCTCACTGGCAGTAGGGAATGTGGGAGTAGAAGAAGAAGTCATAGCAGGTACGGTTTTTATTGCAATATTTCCTATTATCATGGCTTGACAAAAGATCCATACCCCATTAGTTTAGTCTAGGCCATAGAAATCAGACTGTAGAATGATTGGATAAGCACGAACACCGAACACAGCTTAGATTCTTGAACAAATTTTGTTTTCCTTCAAATCACCAATCCCGCATACATACTTTGACCACTTTGACTAACACCGCAATTATAGCCTAGTTTTTGCAAACTTATTCTTTATCGAGCTTGTTCATGACATGTGTATATTGGAGATGCCTACTAACATATTATCTAATCAGAATCAGTGTATGATGGTCTGATCAACCTTCGTACAGTTGGTTCGTTTTTATTTGCTTATCCTACGTGGATTGAGATATATATGGCTCTAGGATCTCATCCGCAACTGCATTGACAACTCTATTTGAAATGCCTCTGGAATCCCATATTTGTATTCGATTCTCTCTCCCTGGAACACTTATTGTTTTCTCCTTTACAGATTTCGGAAAGTCAGATACTCGTATTGAGGGAAGATAGACCCGTAATATCCTCCTCAGTTTATCATACCATCTAAAGACAGGAAAGATATATTCATACAGTCATTAACATCTATTGGACTCAAAGTACGATCTTCAAAACTTGACTCATATCTATCACATCTTGTATCCTAGTACATCGTGTAATATTCTTCCACAAATTGAGGTATGACCTTCCAACTCGAACCTTTCTAACTCCACTAAACCATAGAGCGGTGTTTTTGTTAACTTCTTGAAATGAATTACTGTAGGATATAGATCGTAGAGCCCCAGTAGAATTTAGAATGTACTAGGATTACCTATTGATTAGAATAAGGGGTTTCTGTTAGAACGATAATTAGCGTCTCATGAACTCCCACTTTCTATTTAGAACATTTTGGGTCCCCGGCCGTGGCATTTAGATTCGGAGCACAAGACCAGCTGCTACCTTCCAACAAATTCCATCTGCAAGACCTATACGAGTCCACCTTCATGTAGACATATCATGTCCCACTAAAACACGTCCCCTTGTACTCTATTTTCATGATACGATTCTTGAGCAAAAGGGATAATTATAAACCTTACCGTAATACCGACGAACCTTTCGGTTTCAATTTGAGAACAAAACTCAACTCAAAACTTTTGACCCGCTATACGGTTGTAATCTACTCGAAGTCCAATATGCACCTGCCCTAGTGTGATACTCAATTGAGACCCTATCTGCCACTTGTACACAAAGCCATATGAGGCATATTTTTGACTTACGGCACCTATCTAACCAATCCGATTTGGAACTAGCCCAACCTCTCGAGTTAGGACTTGTTCTAGACTACCATAGCCTAGCAGAGATGGTATAAGTTGATCTTACGAGGTATTGCCCCACCAATATAGTTTAAATTCGAGATGGATTCATTCAATATGAAACCCCTACACCATTTAGCCCTCTCAAAAGGCTCGTAACGACGTTTATCACAGATAGCCAACTTCTATAAGTGGGGTAGAGCCTTGAACCAAGAACACTTACCCTATAGAAATTAAGCCAATAGGGTTCCTTGTACAACTACCCTCAGTTGTTCGAAAACCAAGGGACGACTTTCATGCGTTAGCCCCTTAAAATTTTGCATTGCATTCGACCCCCCATACCATAGTTTTAATTTCGAGGACGAATTTTTTTTAAGTTGGGTAGAATGTAAAACCCCATAATTTATTAAATTATTTAATTTTAGTTTTGTGTAGAAAATTTTTGCTAAAATACATGTATGCATATATTAGGAGTGTAATGCATAGTATGGGTGTAAGTTTATATGATATATTTATATATATGTATATATGTGTGTGTGTGTGTATGTGTTGATTTATTAAGGTGTATATATATTTATATATACATATATGTGGAAATATACGTGTATATAAATATATCTAATTATTGTATTATAGAATTTTTTTAATTAGAAATAATAAATAAAATAGAATTTAGTTATTAAATATAGTAATAATAGAAAATAGAAATTAGTTAAAAAATAATTTTTAATGAATAAAAAAAATAAGAAAAAAAAGGAATGAAAAAGAAAAGAAATAGAAAAACAAATGAACAAGAAAAAGGAAAAGAAAGGAAAGAAAAGAAAAGAAAAGAAAAAGTAAAACTCCGCCCACCCACTTAAAGTGGGCGCCCCCCCCCCCCCCCCCCGATCTCCCTTACTTGCTGCAAGTAGCAGCAACCCAACCGTGAACAACCCGTGGGTTCACAAATTACTATTAGTAATAGTATAAGTATTAGGTTTTCATCAAATTGTTTTATATATAACTTCCTCCACGAACCTCAAAACCCTAGACTTCCAAAACGAAAATTGTAGCAGAACATACCCTCTTCGCCTACGAGTTCGTTTCACCGGCGACGGAGTTGTGTGCGCGACGAAAGGAGCATCGAATGTCAGCCCTTCGTCATCCACGGAGCAGTTTTCCCACTCAAGGTACCCTACTTCCCGACGACGTAACTTTTTACTCGTAGCACCGATTTTCGATCCGTAAAATTTTCTTGAAAGTAGACTTGACCCTCTTCGAGATCCTCTAGGTGGATTTTGAAAACAAACTATCGACTTGCTCGAAAAATCGAGACGAAGTTGAAGAAAAACCTGTTTTCTGTAATACTAAAAAATTGTTTTGAGACGACAACTTGTCGGTTAATTTTCTTGCTGTGCAGTAAACTATTGTAGGAAATAATTGAAATCAATAAAAGACAACATAACCGAGATCACAACGCATCTATTGGATCATCGTTTCGATTTGCGTGTAAAAAGTAGATTGATGTTGAAGTTGAGGAAAAACCTTTGTTTAATTGTATTAATTTTCTGAATTTTGTCCGATATGGCGTGCGTTCCGACAAACCGGGCGACATGGTCACGCGCTATATGCATCGAAAGGCGCGTATGGATGTTGCGGACGTGTGGGAGCCGACGGAACTCAGTTTCATCGCGTGTGCGCGACGAAATCAACGCGTATCCGTCGAGATACCCCCGTATCGGCGTTTTGTAAACTTGCCCATAACTTCGTGTACAGTCGTCGAATCCAGACAAAACTTGCGCCAGCAGGTCCGGATTGAAATTCTGGTCCTGTGTGCCAAGTTTGGTTCGATTCTGAGAAGGTCGAATCAGAACCCATTTTTGGCGGGCTGCGACCCGCTCAAACAGGTGATTTTGTGCACGGCTCATCGGAATCAAAAACTGGACATACCGTTGAGTTTCTCTCCTCAAACTGAAACCGTAGACATGTAGTTTGACGACTTTAGAGACCATAGACTTCAGCACGTATTTCGGTGCAAAGCGGGTCCAACGGCGGACATCGTTTTGACCCGAAATTACGATTTTGCCCCTGTTCCAGAATTAGACTTTTGGACAGGCGTTTCCTAGGTATATCTTTTACACCGAGTGCATTTTTGATGTTTGTTTCAGCATCCGGAGTTGTTTGGAGACTGTGACGTTTCTTAGCTGACATTGTGATTTCTTGGGCTTGCCACTTTGCACCATCAGGCAAGATACCTTGCCACTTTACTCTGTGATTATTATATTCTTATTTTTAGTTGTTATTTTTCGTATTTCTTATTTTTTGATATTATAAAACTGTGCGTCCAAGTCACACTTGGGTGCAAGCGACTCTATCGGTCGTTTTTCTCGCTTTATTATTTCTCTTGCATTGACTTAGTCTAGTAACCACCCATTGATGTTGAGGTATTGGTATATCTCACACGGCCTTGACACTTGCCTTACCATATTATGTGAGTCACATATAGGACACGTATCCTCGTAGTCGGCTGGCCACCGATACGTATGGAGCGTGCGACGGATAGGAGTAACTGCCAATAGAATTGCATGCTAGAAGACTTGGCAGTTACTAGAGGTTCATGAGTCATGGATGTGACCCTAATAGGCATTGGGTGGGAAGAACAGTTTCTTAACGTATGGGTCATATATGCACTGTCCTGATAGCCGGTTATCTCCAGTGGGAGGTACGATCCTGATTGCCGGTTATCTCCAGTGGGAGATACGGTCCTGATTCCTGATATTCCTGATCCTGCCCATGCGTCAAAGGTTTGTTCTTATTGCATTATCGCTGTAAACTGGTTAGGCACCCGATTGCATACATATTTCTTTCTTTATATTATATATCACAGTTATTATGGCATGGTATTTTCTTGTATCTTGCTACGTCCCTCTGAGGACCTGGTTATCTCTCCAGGATTAGACGACTTCCCGCAGGAATACGGAGGAGCTCTGGATCCAGCTTACATTGATACCGAGTCAGTTCCTACTGATTTCTAGTCTATTCTTTGTTTGAGACATTAGTGGACATTATTTTTACATCTCTTTTCTTTCTATTTTACGGAGGTTGGACTCCGATCTTGTGAGACTATTTTTTATAGCTGTTTGGAGTGAGCATGTTCACCCGACTATCTTTTGATACTCTTATTTATTATTTGGACTCTATATTCTTCTGTGTTGAGCTGTGATGAGATTAGATTATGTTATTCTGGCCTGTGATTATTTTATTTACAGCTTATGTACATATATGAGGATTCCATATATTGGAGTATTCTTTGTATATGTGCAGCTGGCATGTTCACGTTCTTGGTCCTATGTATTATGGGACTGGGGCGTTACATGCACTCAAGTGTGACTTGGACGCACAACAATATAGAACAAATATATGAAACTAAAAATAAATAACTAAAAATAAAGTAAATTAATCACATAGTAAGGTGGCAAGGTATCTTGCCTGATTGTGCAAAGTGGCAAGTCCAGAAAATTACAATGTCAGCCAAGAAACGTCACAATCTCCAAACAACTCTAGATGATAGAACAAACATCAAAAACATACTCGGTGTATAAGATATACCTAGAAAACGCCTGTCCAAAAGTTTAATTCTAGAACAGGGATAAAATCATAATTTTGGGTCAAAACGATGTCCGCCGTTGGATCCGCTTTGCACCGAAACGCATGCCAAAGTCTATGGTCTCTAAAGTCATCAAACTACATGTCTACAAATTCAGTTTGAGGAGACGAACTCAACAGTATGTCCAGTTTTGGATTCCGATGAGCCGCATACAAAATCGCCTGTTTGTGTGGGTCGCGGGTCCACCAAAAAGGGGTTCTGATTCGACCATCTCAGAATCGAACCAAACTTGGCACCCAGGACCAGAATTTCGATTCGGACCTGTTGGCACAAGTTTCGTCTCGAATCGACGACTGTACATGAAGTTAGGGTCAAGTTTGTAAATTGGCGATACGGGGGTATCTTGACGGATACGGACTGATTTCGTCGCGCACACGCGACGAAACTGAGTTCCGTCAGTTCCCACACGTCAGTAACATCTATACGGGTCTTTCGATTCAGATAACGCGCGACCACGTCGCCCGGTTCGTCGGGGCGCACGCGGTATCGATAAAATTTTAGAATTTATATAAGTTTAAAACAGTTTTTCCTCCAACTTCAACATCAATTTACTTTTTACACGTTAATCGAAACGACGATCCAGAATATGCGTTACGATCTTGGTTATGTTGTCTTTTACTATTTCTAATTAATTTCTACAAATCTTTAATGCATAGCAAAAAAATTGGCCGACAAGTAGTCGTTTTAAAACAGATTTTAGTATTACAGAAAATAGGTTTTTCTTCAACTTCGTCTCGATTTTTCGAGCAAGTCGATGGGTTATTTCGAAATCCACCTGGAGGATCTCGAAGAGGGTCAAGTCTATTTTCCAGAAAATCCTACGGATCAAAAATCGATGCTACGAGTAAAAAGTTACGTCGTCCGGAAGTAGGGTACCTTGAGTGGGAAAACTGCTCCGTGGATGACGAAGGGCTGACTTTCGATGTTCCGTTCGTCGCGCACACAACTCCGTCGCTGGTGAAATGAACTCCTAGGCAAAGAGGGTACGTTATGCTGCAATTTTTGTTTTGGGAGTCTAGGGTTTTGAGGTCTATGGAGGAAGTTATATTTATAACAAGATTTGCCGAAACCTAATTATAATAGGATTTATAATAAAACTATTGTATTCCTCTCGGGTTAGTGGGATTTTTAATCCGCGTTAGCTTGTTGCCTACAGCAGCAAGCAAAGTAGAGGGTGGGGCCCGCCCACTTATGTGGGTGGGTTGTTTTGATTTTTATTTTCTTTTTCTTTTTCTTTTTCTTTTTTTCTTTTCTTTTTCTTATTCTTTTTCATTTCTTTCTTTTCTTTTCTTTTCCTTTTTCTTTTCATTTTCTTTTTATTTATTAAAAATTCTTTTTTTTAAAATCTATTTTCTATTTTCTATTATTACTATATTTATTAACTAAATTCTATTATATTTATTATTTCTAATTAAAAACTATTTTTAATAATACAATAATTAGATATATTTATATACACATATATTCCCACATATATGTTTTTTTTATATGTATATATAAATATATACACTTTAATAAATCAACACATACACACATAAATATATACATATATATAAATATCTCATATAAACTTACACCCATACTATGCATTACCCTCTTAATATTATGCATACATGTATTTTAGCAAATTTTTTTTTACACAAAACTAACATTAAATAAATTAATAAATTAGGGGGTTTTACACACGCTACGACACAATTTGTTGCTAAACCATAATTCACATTTCATATTCCCTAAGTCATTTATCCTAATTCATGTATCGATCACAAGGTCGTCTGACTTAACAATATGCCACGCCTCGATCTCATGCGAGTCCAATCATCTACGGTGGGCATGAAATCACCATGCAACGCTCCCGCGGAATAATCATTCTCATCAAGGCGTAACTCTTGTTTGATTATAGACTAGTTCATTCTCGACGTGCGAATTGGACTTACTCAATCCTCAAGTTTTATTCACTCGTAAAATCTCAAGTCCAAACATCCTAGAATTTTCCTTCGTATCAAACCAACCAGTCGAGACAGTCAAAATTGCCGCGTCCTAATTTTTCGAGTTCGATTATTCCTGCCACATGAATCACCATGTCAGCGCTTACGCTGAATAATCGCCCCAAATTGGACAGGAAACATGTGTGAGACTAGAGTTGCACTTATACAAGACAAGAATGTCGACGCTGTGGTTATCCACATAACCATCAAGACACTTCTGTTTTCATCCACATTTATTTCTATTAAAATCCTAAGTATAGCATCCGTTAGAACAATAACACTTGTACGATCGTCATTCCTCGAATTAGAGTGTCCCCGAGTTATCGTATATCGATCTTTGATACGCCTCAACACCATCGATGATATGCGTAACCTGACGATCTTCTTTTGGAACGAATTTCGAGTCGTACGAATAATGCTATCGTCTGACTGGATAATCTACTAGACATTCAAATTCAAGTTCGATAATTATCCTTCGAATCATTCACAACTTCAATTTTCTCCAACCAAAATTTGTGTATTGTTCATCCATCTATCTGAATCCATCGGCCAACGTATTTCCTCAATTTTTATCATTCCACGCTAACTCAAATCATCGAGCAACATCCATGCCAATACTTAGAGTCTTTCTTAATTATATTTGAATCATTTCTATGTACGCTATCATCCAATCATGCTAAATTTTCGTATACGATTCATGTTGATGTCCTCGATTGAGTCGTTCGTTCACTACCCTTAAATTTTCTTCGATTCAGTTTCACCTACTCAATCATTTTTGTGTTACATACTCGCGCAATCCTCAATCCCGTGGACATTCGTGCGTGTCAATTTCTAGGTTGTTCGAATCAACTCGTCGAATCTCAAGACTACAACTTATTCATCGTTACTCAATCTACGGCTTTGCATACACGTGGCGCTTACTGATAGACTCATCGACATCCCGTATCCTCAATCGATCGATCGACATCCCTGAGGCTATTGCATACACCACTCAGGGATGAAGTCATTCAACAAATCCTCAACTTATCATTCGATTCACAATCGACTTCTTCGAATTTTTTCGTTCGAACCATTCCTCGAATTCTAAGCACGCTCATCTATATCGCATCGACGTTATCGTCGCTCGATAGCACCCCTATCGATAGTCATCTCCCATTACTTAATCGAGTTCGACTCATTCTTGCTCGTCACACTTTTAATCCCACATACGACTTTTCTAAGGTCAACACAACTTTGGTGTATATGCCTAGCCCGACTTAGCCAATCGTGCTACGTGAACCATCTTTTGTTTCTTGTCGAAAACTATTTTCCTACATTTTGTAAATTATATAGACTTATTGTATGGATATCCCGTGGGACATTTGAGAGAGAGCGCATTAATGATATCAACATTGCGGAAGCAACAGAGTTAAAGAATTCAATCGATTGTCCAAGGACGTAAAGCCGTGCTCGGAAACCATTATATCATGCCCCGCTCCCGTAGGAGCGATCGTCCTCGCTAAGGCGTGATGCCGGATGAGCCTAGTTTGCGCTCGTACAAGGCAGGTTCCATAACGGCCGATTACAGCGGCTACGACGTGGTCGTCGCACAGAAGTCCCAAGCAGAGACATTGAATATGCCAGCAGAAATTTAGAACAAAATACAAGCCATTCAAAAGAAGCTCTTTATTGATATTGAAACTAGGATTACAAAGGGGCGCAAGGCCAAGATTATAAGTCACTCAAGCTCACTCTTCTCACATTATGAGTCACCCAGCTCTCTCTCATCTCTCAATACGAGTCTTGAACCAGCGGATGCTTCGGAGAGGCGATGTCCATACATTATGTTCCGTATAAGTCTTGACTCCATGCGGCCGCACGCTACGAATTGCCAAGGAACTCCATGCCTCGATGCATCCAAGCGAGCTTCGCGCCACAAGCATCTACTCTTATCTTAGGATCAGTTTTAGGACCGACGCCTTGGCCTATTTTGTGTCTCTAGACCATCCCATGCTTGCAACAACAACGCTAACACATACTATGCCTTTAGATCCTTCTCGTACCAACAACGTTAACCTATCAAGTCGTGTTTGCCTTAGGGCCCAAAATCAGAGATGCGACTACACGATGAGACTCCATTTCCGTGTGACCGTGCTACCTCCTTGAGATAGTACCTCGCCACATACTGACTTACCCATACTTGTGTTATGACAGCGTGGCCGTGCCTCATATCTTGAGGTCGTGCCCTACAACTCAAGATAACATAACCAAACTTACCCTACGGCCTTTCCAACTTAACCCAAGACCAACTCAACTTGTGGAACTTGCGTGGACAACTCACAATCCCGATGCCACCTCGTGCTGAGGTACGGTGTCTACGTTGTAGCCAAATCTTAGGCCCAAACTTTGTGTTCTAACTGTACACACATACAACTAGACTCAATCCAAAGGCACACACACAGATTGTCGCCTGTACCGACCCATCTATATGAACTGGTCACTGGCCCAAGCTATTTTGGACATAGCCTGGTAGCCGGCAGTCCCTGCAACATGAGTAGCTAACTCCGAAGCAAGTCCCCGCACTACCGGTTGCTGCCTAGTAGACGGAAGCTGCCTTACAAATGCGAGTAGCAGGCTCCGAAGCAAGACCCCAATCTACCGGCTTCTTTTTACCTAGCTCGACTATCCCCGTTTCCTCCATGGCCGGATCGGTTCCTTGTCCCAGGCTTTTCGATCCGAAGAAACGGTAAAAATACCCCTTGTCGACAAGTAGTCCATGACCACGCACCTACGACAACATCTAGACCCTCGTAAATGCAAGGCCAAATTTGTGGAACGACTCAACCAAACTTAGCAAACCGTGATTTGGAACCATACTTCTCTTACACAGCCCCAAACCAGGGTTGCCTCGACGACTGACTTACAGTCCCGTCACATTTCTTCTTGACGACTGACTATCGCTCGAGCTTAACATTCTTTGAACTCAGGGAATGGCTACCGCATAGCCTTCCTACTTAACTTGAACATAACATGCTTCTTAAGTACCATAGACTGTGGCTAACTTTCCATATTGTCGACCGTGGCTCGTGTCTTAAATCGACTTACATTCTACGCGACGCTATCGCCTAAGTTATACTTCATATAACGGACCTTGCGATCATGGGACTAAGTAACTTGACGACCGCAGAAAGAGCGGGACAGTGCTTAGAATGACTTAGGTCGACCGACATAACTTTGCCTAACCTACTCAAGCCTACGACTTAACCCGAAGGACGAGCAAAGGCTATGCCAAGCCTTGTACCGTACAAGCGTGCATGCTTTATCGAGCATTTACGTGGGCGATGCCTATGACTTAGGCTAATTCGTGGTTTTGTATCGAAGACCAACTTTCCTTCTTCCAAGCCACGGAACGAAGGATCGAGTGTCATTTTCAAAGCATGCCGTGTACCAACTCTAAACCGACCGTTGGACCTTTTTTATGTTCTAACTCAATCGACCCAACTTGGGATTATTCCCTTAGCTATGTGGATTCTTCTCTTTTATTATCAAGCCTACTTATGCATTTGAAAACATTCGATTTATTATGTGAAGGCTAAGATGAGGCAAGTTCACCGAAACTACCCCACCTGAGCGAGGAGTCACCTCGACCGAGCGATGTCTTCGAGCTGCCGTTGCAAGGCTAAGTTCGAACGCCGTCGACGTTCCGATTCCTCCGATTGACAGAGCGAAACAGGGCACTACACCTTTCCTGAGGCCTGTAAATGACGAAACCACCTGATCCCGATGGCAACTTCAATATAGGAGCTGTCGTCAACCTCTTCTTCAACTTATCGAACGCAGTCTGGCAATCCTCCGTCCACACGAACTCCATGTCCTTCTGAGTGACCCTAGTCATTGGCTCTGTAATCTGAGCGAAGTCTTATACAAACTTCCTGTAGTTTCCTGCCAATCCTAGGAAGCTTCGTATCTCTGCTACAGTAGTCAGAGTAGTCCAAGATTCCACATCAGCAATCTTCTTAGGATCAACGGATATACCGTCTCCTGTCACCACATGTCCAAGGAATTCTACCTTGTCCAAGAAAAACTTGTATTTCGAGAGTTTTTCGTAGAGCTGCTCCTTCCGGAGGGTCTCCAGCACGATCCTCAGATGGTCCTCGTGCTCTTCCGGTGTTTTCAAATAGATGAGTATGTCATCGATAAACACCACCATGAATTTGACAAGGCATGGACGGAATACCTTGTTCATCAAGTTCATAAAGACTGCCGGGACATTAGTTAACTTGAATGGCATAACCATGAATTCGTACTGATCGTACTTTATCTGAAAGGCTATCTTTGGAATATCCTCCTTTTTCACTTTTAATTGATGGTAGCCCGACCTTAAATTAATCTTCGAGAATACCAGTGCGCCGCTCAATTGATCGAAGAGATAGTCAATCCTCGGCAATGGGTACTTTTTCTTGATGGTGAGATTATTCAAGGCCCGATAGTCGATGCACGTTCGCACTATCCCATCCTTCTTTAGCACAAATAGAACCGGGGCTCCCCAAGGCGACAAACTCGACCTGATGAATCCTTTCTCTAGTAATTCATCGAGTTGGTTCTTAAACTCTCCTGCCTCCTTGTTGTTGATCCGTTACACCTGTTGTGCTATTGGTTCCATGCCTGGCACCAGATCAATGGCAAACTCGACACCCCTATCCGGCAACAATCCTAGCAATTCTTTAGGAAAAACATCAAGGAATTCCGCGATGATGGGATATGGTATCTCCTTCTCTTCAATCATAGCTCCGAAATAGCCTTGCTATGCTGCTCTACTGCTCCTCTAGTGAATTTGAATACAGACTCCCCTAGAGGACTGAATACAACACATCCTCGGTGGAAATCTATACGGGCATGATTCTTATTCAACCAATCCATTCCAAGAATGATATCAAAACTCGGTAGTGGCATTATGAGTAGGTTGGCGCATAATTCTCTACCTTCCAATGTGATACGACGCCCGATGTAAATATCCTTGACTAGGATAATGCCTTCGTCCGTTATAATTTTGCAACTACCATCTAAGGGTTCAGATACTATGCTATGTTTGAACACAAATGATATAAAAATATAACTGTGGGATGCACCAGAATCGAACAAAGCTATAGCTGGAAAAGAATCAAGTAGTATGGAGCCTGCTATCACATCTGGGGTAGGCTCGGGCTCCTCGACGGCCTTACCACAGGCTCTACCCTGTTGAGGTGCTCATCTCTACTGGTGTTGGGCGAACCGCTGCTGTTGAGTGGAGAATGGTGGGCCTTGTGGCTGTAGGGCTGGTGGTGGTCTAGCTGGTCCTCTTTGTGTTGGTGCTGTCTTACATCTTGGCCGAATGGGAACTAGAGCACACTCCCTCAATTGGTATGAAGGCGATCCGCAGTAGAAACATGCTCTGAGCCTCTTTCTGTAGTCATCCCAGACATGTCCGTTACTCCTGCAGTGAGTACAATACGGAGCCTGCTGTAACTACCTCTGCGGTGGTGTATGAGCTCTAGCCAGAGCACGGTTCTGCTGATGTGCTGGGGCTTTAGCAGCGGGCTGGAACTGCTGCTGGTGCTGAAAGGTCCTCGACTGGAATTGGGGACGCTTCATTGGTCCTGATTGGCTGCTACCTCCTCCGAATGCATCTCGATTCCTCTTCGGCCTGTAATCCAGCTCTTTTTCTACTGCTTGTGTGACCTTCAGGATCTCCTTGTAAGTAGTAGCTCGACTGGTGGCAATGGCTAGGCGAATCTTGTGAGATAATCCCTTCTTGTATCTTCGAGCCTTGTTCTCTAGGGTGTTGACCATGCTCTCTGCGAAGCTGCTGAGGCAAGAAAACTCTGAGGTTACTTATCGACGGTAAGGTTTTCCTGCTCCAGACTCTCGAACTGACTCAACAATGCCTCTCGAGCTACGTCAGGATAGAATTTCCTCTTGAACGGTTGCTTGAACTCTTCCCAAGTCACGTCCGATGTGAAAAGTCGAGGCTCATCTTTATACCACGTCCGGGCGATGTCGAAAAGCTGCATGCTGGCTGACACGATCTTCAGGTCTTCAGGAACTTGGGCCATCCACAGAAATTGCTCCACGTTCTCTAACCACTCATCAGCATAGAGAATCCCCTTCGTCCTATATAATTTCTTGGGCTCGAGGTTCATGAAGTCCTTGAAAGTTCCTGGGCGCAGTCGGGGAGCATCTCTAGTCTGAAGGGCCTCCCTCCAGGTATCGCGAAAGATGTTCGCCTGCTCCGTTTTGGAAGTGATGAGTTGCTGAAAAATCCTAAGAAGTAGGGCATTATCCAGCGCAGGTGCTGGAGACAGAACACATGTTGGATGTAGAACTGATGCTGGAGGCAGAATAGGTGCTGGAGGTGAAGTCTGTGAAGAAAACTATGGGGGTAGTAAAATATTGTCTTTGTAGAATCTCGAGGTCTACTGCTGTGACGGGTCGCCCAGATGAGTAAGTTGGCTTTTATGTGTCGGTAGGGTCCCGTCTGTGGAAAGTCTGCCTGCAGTTGGCAGGGTGTTCAGGGGAGCGGTATTCCTGTCTTGGGAATTCATTGGCTGCAAATAAGTAAAATCATTAGACGGTGGAAAGATTCAAACATGATACAAATCAAGGAGTAATTAAAGTCGAATATAGAGATCAATAACGTGTTAAACATGTGGGAATGGTCCTAAAATTCTAATCATATTCGCTGGCATGTAGTAGTACGACTAACCTAAGTACTATCACTGGTTCGTAATTTTACGAAAAGGACCTGCATGTGCCACCATAAAAATGTGTCACGCAACTAGAATTTGGGCATAAATTGTGCGCAAGCCCAGCCTACGTCGCAGTGTCGACGGTAGAATGTTGTACTCAATATATGATGAACAACCACGTAGCATGAAAATACTCCACTTGGGAGGCAACAATACAAAACCACAAAGCTCAGCTCTAGATGAATAAAATAGAGAAAAGATATATAAAGTCTTAGAGCATGAAATAGATGAAATCCAAAAGGTAAACACTTCCCAAAACTACATGTCTCAAATGTCAAATATCAATATCCACTAATCACGGAGGCCGATCCGGCCTCAAACTAACTAAACATATCTAAGCATTCGCAGCGGGCTCAGTTGTTGTGAACTCCTCTTGAAAGGCAAAGTCAGCCTCATCTATTTCTCCCATGTATGGACTATACTGGTCTAGGCACCCGTCCTCATCACAATCACCTAAAATGTTTACGCAGACAGGATAGAACAAGTACAATTCATTGAGTGTAGTTCCAAATATACGATAACGACTATAAAATAAAGGTTAGCCATAAAATACATGATGATATAATCTACTATAACATGGTAATACAATGAACAAGAGATAGGAAATTATATGGAAACATATAAAGGGTGAAACAAGGAAAAATAGCTATCTAAGTGTGTTAAAGTACTCCTTTCAATGTGTGATCGGCTGGGACACTACACCGTACGGTCTAAATAGGATTTGCATCCTCACTGTCTAAATAATAATAAAATAAACACAGTCTAAGTAGCAAGATGAAGTAAACATGGTCTACTGGTCTGAGCACACATCTACTTGGTACTTCCCCTTTCCGACACGGCAGGTAAGAAACATGACAAGATATGAAAGAAAATACATGATGTGGTATCCATGTGACAAACGTGTCGAGAATCAAATATTAAATAACTAACAATGAACTATAGTAATTAACAATATCGAAAATAAACAATAAATGTACTCGCCTGGTGTCCTGAGCTGCTGGTATGGGTTAGATGTCAAACTCGAGTCACAGTAACCTATTTTTAGAGTTACAGTGTCAATAAGGTAATAAAAGAAATTAGCAAACTATCGACTCTCTAGCTAGATTTCAAGACTATTTCCTACTTCTATTTGTACCTTAGGTAGGTAGGCAATTCTGTTGTTCTTATCCAATGGGTGTGCTAAACTTATATTCATACTTATGAAGTTGCTTGTAGCCCTTATTATCTATGTGTGTAACCCACTATGTTTTAATACTCTCAACCTTACTATATCTTAATTCTTGATACTTCTCTTTCTAGTATCCATTTATAGGCTCCTGTGCCTTGATGTCCCTTAGTTGTGTTGTTTGTCATAGCTGTCTTTATTGGGTATATGTGGTACTAGTGCATGATATTGTCACACGTGCACACAATACCTATTGATATCCATATGCATCAATCATCCTAGCTTCTTTCTTATTATAGTGCAACTGT
Organism: Iris pallida; assembly: GCA_029216955.1. NCBI lineage: Eukaryota > Viridiplantae > Streptophyta > Magnoliopsida > Asparagales > Iridaceae > Iris > Iris pallida. The sequence continues at coordinate 15,525,793 of JANAVB010009999.1, read as the reverse complement.
TCCCATCAATTGCTCCATGTTTGATGATGACCACATGTCACGCCCCTGAACCAAAATACTGGAGAGCGGGGGCAGACATAGCCAGCTACGTATAATGAAATAGAATCCACGTCACTATACGGTCACGGCTGTCTAGATATATGAGGGTTTAACTACAATCCATCAGTCTCCTATGGTCAAGAACAAGCCTATTGTCTCAATCACAAGCAAGCAGTAACAGTCACAAGATGTTAGAGCATCAATATACAATCGTAAGACGTTCCATACATTACATATTGGATGATCATTAAGCTAGTCGTACAAAATGTCAGGACTAGCAAGAGTTTTAGTCAATACATGATCAACCCTAGGATTTGTCAATCATGTTACAGCCCGTAGGCAGACAGTAAATAAAGGTGCAATACGAGCTAACACGTGCTCGCCGACTAAACGCCTCAAAAGAATAATTTTACAAATAGAGTGGAAGGACAAAAGAAACCCACTCGTTGCCCTGGTTACGCCTGGTGGTCACCATCGGGCTGGAAGACAGGTGGATCCTTTGGTGCTGCTCCGATATCTGGCCACACAAAACCAGCTGGGTCAGACCCCAGAAAGAGCAAGTGCCACAAAGGAGGCTTCACTTAGGAACTAAAACCAGCATATCACAATAGAATATTAAAGATAATAAATAAAGAACTGATAATAATAGAGATAACAACAGTAAACTGAGTACAAGAAAACTATTCAAGTAGCCAGGTCACAACCCTTAAACCAAACAAGGACCGGGGTTGCAGCCCTTCACCTGAATAGAAGCCCGTCTCAAATACTATTGGTACAGTGAAGACAATAAACGAAGAGAGGACACAGAACTGCTCTGGGAGCCAGTTACAACCCTTAAACCAAACAAAGACCGGGGTTGTAACCCTTCGCCTGAACAGAACTGGACCCCTGATCTTTATTGCTAAGGCCAGCATGATTAATCATGGTATTAAGGTAAGATAAAACATGACGAACATGACATGGAGTTGCAATAAGACAATAATGAAGAGAGGACACAGAACTGCTCCGGGAGCCAGGTTACAACCCTTAAACCAAACAAGGACCGGGGTTGTAACCCTTCGCCTGAACAGAACTGGACCCCCGATCGTTATTGTTAAAACAAGCATCAATAATTATGTCATGTTACAATCTTGCATAGGATCAGGATAAGACTAAGCTGGAATAAACTCCATCCAATCAATCACGGCCAATCAAGAGTACGGCTTGATACTTTTAACTAACTAGGGTTATCACCGGCCTAGTTACTAGAAAGATGCAATGAGATTATTCCAACAGCCACAAGCCCTGCAGACCATCCGGTTATCCAGGTCGAATGTCCGTTTAGGAAGAATGCAACACGTGACTGTGTGCTGGAAATGTGCCCTACTCGTTGGTAGGCTACAAGTCCACTGAATGCGCCCAGATAACGGGATTGCCTGTAGCTGGGAATCTCTTCATGACTACTTAATCATTCTAGTTAATTAGCCTTAGTCAATTTCAGTAGGTACCCCTGACCGTGGTACTCAGGGGTCCCCATCCTAGACATGATGCAAGACAGTACTAGTTTATTTGTACAAACACAATCGCCCACGGTGTCCAAGTCTTTTATACTTGTCATGTCAGGCTAGCTGTCGTAACAGTATACCGAGATATATCATGTCAGTTTACTTGTCAAGAGTGCGCCACAGCGGGCCACTATTGTGTTCTATTCTTACAATATCATGAATGAGAGAAACTTGCATAAAATAACTAGTGACATATTCTTGATGGCAAGGAAAAGGTCTACAACTTCCACGTTGGGAGTTGGGAGAAGTTCGAGCCACAATTCAGTCAATAAGGACATATAACAGTTAGAAATAGCCAAAATAGGCATCATGCGGCCTATTCAGCAATGCCATATGCGGCTACTGCGACATGCGCCCTATACGGCTCATTCGCGACACTATATGCGCCTACTGCGACATGCAGCTCCTGCGGCTCAACTTCGACATCATATGCGCCTACTGCGACAAGCAGCTCCTGCGGCTCAACTGCGACATCATATGCGCCTACTGCGACATGCGCCTCAACTGCGACATCATATGCGTCTACTGCGACATGCAGCTCCTGCGACATCATATGCGCCTACTGCGACATGCAGCTCCTGCGGCTCAACTGCGACATCATATGCGCCTACTGCGACATGCGCCTCAACTGCGACATCATATGCGCCTACTGCGACATGCAGCTCCTGCGGCTCAACTGCGACATCATATGCGCCTACTGCGACATGCAGCTCCTGCGGCTCAACTGCGACATCATATGCGCCTACTGCGACATGCAGCTCCTGCGGCTCAACTTCGACATCATATATGCCTACTGCGACATGTGCCTCAACTGCGACATCATATGCGCCTACTGCGACATGCGGCTCATGCTGCAGATGAACATAGAAATGACCAGAAATTGCTTTTGGCCATAACTTTCTCATCCGAAGTCGAAATCAAGCGAAACAAAAGCCAAAACAGCATAAAATTGAATTCTCTACAACATAGAACTATTAGTTTTTGAAAATAACCAAGTTTTAGAGATCAAAACCAAGAAAAAACCCAAAAAGTTACAAACTTAGATCTATAAGAATCCATCCATCAAATCCAAAAATACTAAGTTCTAAAGAGGCTTAGAATCAAGTAAGGAAGAGAATAGAACAATAAAACTTGAGATCCATCATGAAGCAAGTTTGCACTTGCCTAGCTCTCTTTCCTGGAAGGTGGAAGAGTAAATGGTGGAGAAGAAGAAGTGAAGGAGAAGAATAAATGAAGAGAGAGAGAGAGTTAGGTGGAAATATAAATGAGGATGGTGGTGGTAGGTGGGGTTTTTTTCTTTTGGTTCATGATGAACCCAAAAGCAAACCAAACCAAGCTAAGCCGAACCAAGCTAAGCCATATCCAATGACATGCCAAAATAACCATGCAGAAAAATACGCAATAGAGTCAAGAATACGTACAGGTATACCAAGATACGTAATACGAACTATAGGCATTACAACTCTACCCACCTTAAAAGAATTTCGTCCTCGGAATTTAATCAAGAGGCTAGAATTGTAAGGACAAGCTATACTAATCGTAAGCTATAACAAGCAGTCTATCATGCAGTCATTTATTCAAGCAAGGAATTGAAAGCATAAGGCATAAGGAAGACATTATACCTTACGAGTCAAACAGGTCGGGATATCGCGATCAGATATCATCCTCACGCTCCCACGTCGACTCATCCAAAGAGTGATGGCCCCAAGCAACTCGGACTAACTTGATAGTCTTATTCTTGAGTGTCTTCTCTCTTCGGTCCAATATAGACACGGGCCTCTCCTCATACGAAAGGTTGGTACCAACAACCAATTCCGAATGATCCAGGATGTGGCTCGGGTCCGGGATATACCGTCGCAGTTGGAATATATGGAACACGTCATGCACCTCACGTAGCGACGGTGGAAGAGCGAGACGATAGGATACATCTCCTACTCGCTCCAGAATGTCGAATGGCCCTATATACCTAGGACTAAGCTTTCTCCGCATGCCAAAATGAATGACGCCACGGTTAGGCGAAATCCTCAGGAATACATGGTCGCCGACAGAAAACTCAAGAGGGCGCCGATGAGAATCAGCCCAATGATGCTGGCGATCTTGGACAACTCGAAGATGATCTCTGACTCTTCTGACCACTTCAACCGTCTGAGCAATCATCCCCGGACCAAGCATCTGCCTCTCTCCAACATCGTCCCAGGCTAGCGGGGATCGACACTTCCTACCATACAGTGCCTCGAACGGTGCCATCTGGATACTGGCCTGGAAACTATTGTTGTACGAGAACTCCACCAGGTGCACATGATCTTCCCACGAACCACCGAAGTCGAGTGTACATGATCGTAACATATCTTCAAGAGTCTGGATCGTACGTTCCGACTGGCCATCTGTCTGCGGGTGATAAGCTGAACTGAACTGGAGGTGAGTTCCCAAACTTTCTTACAAGCTACGCCAAAAGTGCGACGTAAATCTTGAATCTCTGTCTGAAGTGATACTGACTGGTACACCGTGCAATCTGACAATCTGTCGAAGAAATATCTCTGCTAGCTGAGCCGTCGACTGACCAACTCTGAACGGAAGAAAGTGAGCCACCTTCGTGAGCCTGTCTATGATAACCCAAATAGCGTCTCTGCCAGCCGGGGATCTAGGCAATCCAATCATAAAATCCATGGTTATATGCTCCCATTTCCACTCGGGAATCGGCAATGGTTGAAGAAGTCCAGCGGGCCTCTGATGTTCAGCCTTAACTTGTTGGCAGACTAAACAACGAGAGACAAACCGGGCTATCTCCCTCTTCATGCCATTCCACTAAAAGTGCTGGTGGATATCACGGTACATCTTTGTGCCACCAGGATGAATGGAATACTGCGAACTGTGGGCCTCTGCCATGATCTCCTGTCTGATATCTCCACTGGGTACACAAAGACGCTTACCATGTCGAAGTGTACCGTCTTCATGGATATATAATTCTGGTCTTCGTCCAGCCTCACACTCTGTTCTGAGTCGCTGAAGCTTGGAATCTGCTGACTGCGCCATCCGGATCCTCTCGACTATAGTGGACTGGACTTGCATGCTGGCCATCAATGCCACACTGGAAGGAAGGACAACTTCTATACCCATCTTCTGAAGATCGGCTAACAGTTCTGGTTGCGCTGTCAGAAAATAAACTCCGGCTCTCCTGCTCAATGCATCTGCAACAACGTTGGCCTTCCCTGGATGATACTGCAGGTTGACATCATAATCCACAAGCAGCTCTAGCCATCTCCTCTGATGCATGTTGAGATCCTTCTGGGTGAAAACATACTTCAGGTTCTTGTGGTCGGTGAAAATTTCTACCCTATCTCCGTACAAGTAGTGCCTCCAAAGCTTAAGTGCAAACACTACCGCAGCCAGCTCCAAGTTATGGGTTGGGTAATTCCTCTCATGATCACAAAGTTGTCGTGACGCATAAGCTATTACCTTCCCATGCTGCATCAGAACACATCCTAAACCTCTGCCCGAAGCATCATAATATACTGAGAATCCTCCAGTTCCATCTGTAAGTGTGAGAATAGGAGCCATCATCAAGCCTCGCTTCAACCTCTCAAAAGAATCCTGGCACTCTGCTGTCCAAGCAAACTGCACATCCTTGCGGGTCAACTGGGTCAATGGCGCTGAAATTCGAGCAAAGTCTGAAATAAATCGCCGGTAGTAGCCGGCCAAGCCAAGAAAACTACGAATCTCTGCCACTGAGCTGGGCACTGGCCATGATTCAATGGCCACGATCTTCTGGGGATCCACTTCTACTCCTCCTCGGGTGATGATATGACCCAAGTACGAAATGCGATCGAGCCAGAACTTGCATTTACTAAACTTGGCATATAACTGGTGCTCTCTGAGAATCTGAAGGACAACTCGGAGATGCTGCTCATGCTCCGCTTCACTCTTCCTGTAGACCAGGATGTCATCTAGGAATACAATCACGAACTGATCCAAATAAGGCATGAAGATGCGATTCATGAGGTCCATGAATACTGCCGGCGTATTGGTTGCTCCAAATGGCATCATAAGGAACTCCCAATGCCCATACCCAGATCTGAAAGCAGTCTTCGGGATGTCCTTCTCTCTGACTCTGATTTGATGGTATCCTGAGCGCAAGTCGATCTTCGAAAATACTGATGCCCCTTTGAGTTGATCAAACAAGTCATCTATCCTCGGAAGAGGATATCTGTTCTTGATTGTCACTGAGTTCAAGGTACGATAATCAACACACAATCTGGACGTACCATCCCTCTTTTTCACAAGAAGCATCGGGGCTCCCCAAGGTGATCCACTAGCACGAATGAATCCCTTGGTTCTGAGTTCTTCAATCATCTTGTATAATATCTCTAACTCTGACGGTGCCATCCTGTAGACTCTCTCTGACACTGGAGCTGTCCCGGGAATCAAGTCGATGGTAAACTCGATCTCTCGCTCTGGCGACATCCCTGGAAGCACTTCTGGGAAAACATCTGGAAACTCTTCGACTATCCGAGGTAACTCCACTGCTGCTACTGCCATCCGCAACACTGGAGGAGAAGGTTCAACTTCGCCTCGGAAGAAGGAAAACTCCGGCTCGCCTGGAATGCTAAAAATAACCCTGCCAATGTGGCAGTCTATCCTAGCATACTGGTCCCTCAACCAATCCATCCCTAAGACCTCATCATAATCGGCCATCGGAAACTCTATCAATCTAGCGAGGAATTCTCTACCGCTAACTACGACCCGACACGAGGAAAATACTCTATCTACTCCCACAAGTCCGTTACTAGTAAATATATTGAGCCTTACTGATAATGACTCGGGCTCCAGTCCTACCCGTGTCGCAAATCGTGCAGACATAAATGAATACGAGGCACCAGAATCAAATAATACTGAAGCTGGAAAGGTATTGACGAGAATAGTACCTGCCACCACCTCACCTGGTGCTATTCCTTTTTCTCCCATGGTCAAAGCCAGCACTTGACCATGTTCTCTCGGTGCGAGTCCCCTCTGCTGAAAATTCCTCTGCTGGCTCTGGATCAGGGCTTGGGCTTGGGCATACTGTTGCGGTCTCTGCTGCTGGAAAACCTGGGCCTGCGTCGGCAATGGCCTCGAAAACGTGTACTGCAGTTGCTGCTGCTGCTGGACTGGTGCTGGTCCTCTAACTAAAGGACTAGAGAAGGCTGATGAACTTCCCCTGTTCGGGCAATTCCCAATCCTGTGGTCTGGGGCACCACAAACCGAGCACAAACCCTGTGCTCTGCGACACTCTGATACCACATGCCCTGGCTTCCTGCAGTGTGAACATCCCACTGCGGAAGACTGCTTCTGCTTCTGCTGCTGAAGGTGCATCGGAGTGGAATGCTGAACCGACGTCACTGAGACCGCCCGCCTCGGAGCTCCAATGGTCAAAGCCCTGGCTGCCGGGGCTGGTGCTGATGACTGATTCATCTGGCCGTGAGATCGCTTCTGACCTCCGGTCCTATCTACGATCCTCTGGGAGGTATACTCATGCCTTCGGGCTGCTCTCAATACTTCATCAAAAGTCTGATGCTCAAACTGCTACACCGCCAATAAAATCTCTAGGTGGAGCCCCTTCTGGAACCGCTGGGCTCTATCAAACTCGGTCGCCACCAAGGTGGAAGCAAACCGACTAAGCCTGGAGAACTCGGCCGCATATCCATCGATCGTCCTGCCCATTTGCTTTAGATTGGTGAACCTCGTCTGTAGATCATACCGAGCTACAGCATCAAAATACTTGGTCTGGAAACTCTCCCTGAATACTGCCCATGAAATAGGGGCCACTAATCCATCGGCCTGCGCTGTCCACCAGCTGCGGGCAAGATCCAATAACTGCAGGCGCACCACGACCACCTTCTCGTTCTCTGGGGTCCTGGCTGCTTCTAGAATCACCTCTGTGTCCTGAAGCCATGTATCTACAGCGATCGCATCTTCACTGTCGTCGAAGAAGGGAGGGTTCAAGCGCTTGAAGCTGTTGGCCGCGCTATTACCCTGATGACCTCCTCTAGTCAAAGCATCTGCCACCGCCTGGTGCAAGGCATCTCCGCGATGATCCTGGAAAGCTAATAGGGACCTGATGAGACCCACCAAAGTGCCATCATCAGGCTCTGCAGGCTGGACGGGCTGAACTGGTAGTTCTTCTTCAGTAGGCATGACTCTGGAGGCTACTCCTGAATGCTGGGCTTGATCTCCAGGTTGCTACTGGTCCGCGAGAGGTGATCCGCCTTACTGATCGGCAGGTCCAGGAACAATGCAGCTGAAGAAGACGACATCGGGAACAATAAGAAAGGACCATGACAGATCAATGATACAAGCATGTGATCAGGTCAAGATTCTCAAGGATTTGAAGATACGAGCAGAGATCAAGGGCGAATACTGATTGAGACATCTATTCGGTAAACCCTCAGATATCTTGATTTACAAGACCTGCATGGGCCACCACTTAAAACCATGTCACGCCCCTGAACCAGAATACTGGAGAGCGGGGGCAGACATAGCCAGCTACGTATAATGAAATGGAATCTACGTCACTATACGGTCACGGTTGTCTAGATATATGAGGGTTTAACTACAATCTATCAGTCCCCTATGGTCAAGAACAAGCCTATTGTCTCAATCACAAGCAAGCAGTAACAGTCACAAGATGTTAGAGCATCAATATACAATAGTAAGGCGTCCCATACATTATATATTGGATGATCATGAAGCTAGTCGTACAAAATGTCAGGACTAGCAAGAGTTTTAGTCAATACATGATCAACCCTAGGATTTGTCAATCATGTTACAGCCCGTAGGCAGACAGTAAATAAAGGTGCAATACGAGCTAACACGTACTCGCCGGCTAAACGCCTCAAAAGAATAATTTTACAAATAGAGTGGGAGGACAAAAGAAATCCACTCGTTGCCCTAGTTACGCCTGGTGGTCACCATCGGGCTGGAAGACAGGTGGATCCTCTGGTGCTGCTCCGATATCTGGCCACACAAAACCAGCTGGGTCAGACCCCAGAAAGAGCAAGTGCCACAAAGGAGGCTTCACTTAGGAACTAAAACCAGCATATCATAATAGAATATTAAAGATAATAAATAAAGAACTGATAATAATAGAGATAACAACAGTAAACTGAGTACGAGGAAACTATTCAAGTAGCCAGGTCACAACCCTTAAACCAAACAAGGACCGGGGTTACAGCCCTTCACCTGAATAGAAACCCGTCTCAAATGCTATTGGTACAGTGAAGACAATAAACGAAGAGAGGACACAGAACTGCTCCGGGAGCCAGGTTACAACCCTTAAACCAAACAAGGACCGGGGTTGTAACCCTTCGCCTGAATAGAACTGGACCCCTGATCTTTATTGCTAAGGCCAGCATGATTAATCATGGTATTAAGGTAAGGTAAAACATGACGAACATGACATGGAGTTGCAATAAGACAATAACGAAGAGGGGACACAGAACTGCTCTGGGAGCCAGGTTACAACCTTTAAACCAAACAAGGACCGGGGTTGTAACCCTTCGCCTGAACAGAACTGGACCCTCGATCGTTATTGTTAAGACAAGCATCAATAATCATGTCATGTTATAATCTTGCATAGGATCAGGATAAGACTAAGCTGGAATAAACTCCATCCAACCAATCACGGCCAACCAAGTGTACGGCTTGATACTTTTAACTAACTAGGGTTATCACAGGCCTAGTTACTAGCAAGATGCAATGAGATTATCCCAACAGCCACAAGCCCTGCAGACCATCCGGTTATCCAGGTCGAATGTCCATTTTGAAAGAATGCAACACGTGACTGTGTGCTGGAAATGTGCCCTACTCGTCGGTAGGCTACAAGTCCACTAAATGTGCCCAGATACGGGATTGCCTGTAGCTGAGAATCTCTTCATGACTACTGAATCATTCTAGTTAATTAGCCTTAGTCAATTTCAGTAGGTACCCCTGACCGTGGTACTCAGGGGTCCCCATCCTAGACATGATGCAAGACAGTACTAGTTTATTTGTACAAACACAATCGCCCACGGTGTCCAAGTCTTTTATACTTGTCATGTTAGGCTAGCTGTCGTAACAGCATACCGAGATATATCATGTCAGTTTACTTGTCAAGAGTGCGCCACAGCGGGCCACTATCGTGTTCTATTCTTACAATATCATGATTGAGAGAAACTTGTATAAAATAACTAGTGACATATTCTTGATGGCAAGGAAAAGGTCTACAACTTCCATGTTGAGAGTTGGGAGAAGTTCGAGCCATAATTCAGTCAATTAGGACATATAACAGTTAGAAATAGCCAAAATAGGCATCATGCGGCCTATTCAGCGACACCATATGCGGCTACTGCGACATGCGTCCCATGCGGCTCATTCGCGACACTATATGCGCCTACTGCAACATGCAGCTCCTGCGGCTCAACTGCGATATCATATGCGCCTACTGCGACATGCAGCTCCTGCGGCTCAACTGCGACATCATACGCGCCTACTGCGACATGCGCTTCAACTGCGACATCATATGCGCCTACTGCGACATGCAGCTCCTGCGACATCATATGCGCCTACTGCGACATGCAGCTCCTGCGGCTCAACTGCGACATCATATGCGCCTACTGCGACATGCACCTCAACTGCGACATCATATGCTCCTACTGCGACATGCAGCTCCTGCGGCTCAACTGCGACATCATATGCGCCTACTGCGACATGCGCCTCAACTGCGACATCATATGCGCCTACTGCGACATGCAGCTCTTGCGGCTCAACTGCGACATCATATGCGCCTACTACGACATGCGTCTCAACTGCGACATCATATGCGCCTACTGCGACATGCAGCTCCTGCGGCTCAACTGCGACATCATATGCGCCTACTACGACATGCGCCTCAACTGCGACATCATATACGCCTACTGCGACATGTGGCTCATGCTGCAGATGAACATAGAAATGACCATAAATTGCTTTTGGCCATAACTTCCTCATCCGAAGTCGAAATCAAGCGAAACAAAAGCCAAAACTGCATGAAATTGAATTCTCTACAACATAGAACTATTAGTTTTCAAAAATAACCAAGTTTTAGAGATCAAAACCAAGAAAAAATCCAAAAAGTTACAAACTTAGATCTATAAGAATCCATCCATCAAATCCAAAAATACCAAGTTCTAAAGAGGTTTAGAATCAAGTAAGGAAGAGAATAGAACAATAAAACTTGAGATCCATCATGAAGCAAGTTTGCACTTGCCTAGCTCTCTTTTCTAGTAGGTGGAAGAGTAAATGGTGGAGAAGAAGAAGTGAAAGAGAAGAATAAATGAAGAGAGAGAGAGTTAGGTGGAAATATAAATGAGGGTGGTGGTGGTAGGTGGGGGTTTTCTTTTGGTTCATGATGAACCCAAAAGCAAACCAAACCAACCAAACCAAGCTAAGCCGAACCAAGCTAAGCTATATCCAATGACATGCCAAAATAACCATACAGGAAAATACGCAATAGAGTCAAGAATACGTACATGTATACCAAGATACGTAATACGAACTATATACATTACAACAATACCCACCTTAAAAGAATTCTGTCCTCGGAATTTAATCAAGAGGCTAGAATTGTAAGGACAAGCTATACTAATCGTAAGCTATAACAAGCAGTCTATCATGCAGTCATTTATTCAAGCAAGGAATTGAAAGCATAAGGCATAAGGAAGACATTATACCTTACGAGTCAAACAGGTCAGGATATTGCGATCGGATATCATCCTCACACTCCCACGTCGACTCACCCAAAGAGTGATGACCCCAAGCAACTCGAACTAACTTGATAGTCTTGTTCTTGAGTGTCTTCTCTCTTCGGTCCAATATAGACACGGGCCTCTCCTCATACGAAAGGTTGGTACCAACAACCAATTCCGAATGATCCAGGATGTGGCTCGGGTCCGGGATATACCATCGCAGTTGGAATATATGGAACACGTCATGCACCTCACGTAGCGACGGTGGAAGAGCGAGATGATAGGATACATCTTCTACTCGTTCCAGAATGTCGAATGGCCCTATATACCTAGGACTAAGCTTTCCCCGCACGCCAAAACGAATGATGCCACGGTTATGCGAAATCCTCAGGAATACATGGTCGCCGACAGAAAACTCAAGAGGGCGTCGATGAGAATCAGCCCAATGACGCTGGCGATCTTGGGCAACTCGAAGATGATCTCTGACTCTTCTGACCACTTCAACCGTCTGAGCAATCATCTCCGGACCAAGCATCTGCCTCTCTCCAACATCGTTCCAGGCTAGCGGGGATCGACACTTCCTACCATACAGTGCCTCGAACGGTGCCATCTGGATACAGGCCTGGAAACTGTTGTTGTACGAGAACTCCACCAGGTGAACGTGATCTTCCCACGAACCATCGAAGTCGAGTGTACATGACCGCAACATATCTTCAAGAGTCTGGATCGTACGTTCCGACTGACCATCTGTCTGCGGGTGATAAGCTGAACTGAACTGGAGGTGAGTTCCCAAACTTTCTTACAAGCTACGCCAAAAGTGCGACGTAAATTTTGAATCTCTGTCTGAAGTGATACTGACTGGTACACCGTACAATCTGACAATCTGCCGGAGATACATCTCCGCTAGCTGAGCCGTCGACTGACCAACTCTGAACGGGAGAAAGTGAGCCACCTTCGTGAGCCTGTCTATGACAACCCAAATAGCGTCTCTGCCAGCCGGAGATCTAGGCAATCCAGTCACAAAATCTATGGTTATATGCTCCCATTTCCACTCGGAAATTGTAACTCCCAAAATCATGTTTGGTAAATTTTATGATTTTTCTAATTTTCTTTAATTTAAATATTTCTTCTTATGAAAACCTATTTTCGATTAGAATAAATTTTGGATTTGAATTGGAAAGTATTTTTGATACTATTTTTGAAATCAATGATTCGAGTTATTGTAGAAATTTTCTAATGGAAATACCTAAAAGAATTGTTTTGTGATAATTAAACAAATTTTTATAGCTAAATATCTATGTATATGTATTCAATTTCATAGTAATGAATTTATTTATTTATTAGTAACAATAATATCTTTTAAATAATATTATTAATAATTTTCGGAATTTTTATATTAAGAAAACTAATTTTATTGATTATTTAATTAGTAGCTAATTTCATGATTAGTTGAGAGTAATTATATTGGTTTGATATCTGTTAGCATTTAAAACAGGATTTTGAAATCTGTTAGAAAATTTTTGAATAGGAAATCCTGTTGATAGTAGAGTTCTATTAAATTTATCAATTGATGTCTTGTTCTTTTTGAAAACTATTGGAGGAATAATTATTTTCAAAAGGAGGGAAATTGTTGATTTGGAAAGCTGTTTGAAAAACTTTGTTGATATTGAATTTGAAATCTATTGAAAATCCCTTTGAAAATCGGTTGGTGCTTTTATTTGAAAATATGTTTTCCTTTAAAACTATTTGAATGTTGGAGGGAACATTTGGTTTGAAAAACTGTTTTGGAAAATTGTTTGAATTCATATTGAAATCTGTTTGAAAATCATTGTAAACTGAAATTCTGTTTAAAGTATTCAAATTTGAAATCCGTTACTAAACTTATTTTCTAGCCCCAGATCTATTGTTATTTACCACTAGTGCCATTGTCCTAATCTGGGAATACCCCCAGATCTACCCCTATTCACCACTTTACCACTACATTAATTTATTATAAATTGTACACATTTTCCAATGCACTGACACACACCATTACTGTCAGTACTCCACTCTCTCTCTTTACACGTCATCTTTCTCTCTCTCTCTCTCTCCAATTTTTCTCTCTCCTCTCTGGAGGAGGCCGAGCCCGCCGGAGCTCCGCCACAGTCCTCCGCCTCGCCGAGCTTTCTGGAGATCTGCGCCACCGTCACCAGAGTTCCACCGCCGCCTTGATCCTCGCGCCACCGCCGGAAGCAGGAAGCCTCGTAGACCGTGCTGCCGCTTCGCGCAGTAGGCCACCTCGGGCCGTGTGCACCGCCAGCTCGCTCGAAGCAGTGTCGAGCTGTCTCCTCGACTGTCGTGCCATCTCGACTGCGCTGCAGCCTCCTCGTGAGAGGATCTCGCCGACTGTGCTTAGATCGGACGCCGAAGAGCCCACAGCTCGCCGAGGATCACCGAGGATCGACGTCCCCATCAGGCCGGTGAGCATCTTTCATCGATCTATTTCCCCTTCTCTTGATTGCTAGGATCCCATAGCTAGGGTTTCACAGAGGAATTCTGGGATGGGTGTTTCTAGACCTAGAGTTTAGATCTAGGGTTCTGGTCATGGGGAATAGGCTGCGGCCATGGCTGAACAACCTAAGGTTTCTGACCTAGTTATAAGGGTTTTGGCCATGAGAGTGAAGGCTAAAAATTAGGGTTTCATCTTGGGGGCTAGGGTTTCGGACCATAGTTAGGGTTTTGTAGTAGGGAAGACGATCGGTTGTGGTCCAGAACCTAGATCTAGGGTTTTCTCCGGAGGGTGGTGTGGATCTAGGGTTTCTGTGAGAGGAAGGAGACGAAGAGGACCTTGGGTTAGGGTTTCTAAACCAGGCGGCCATGGAAGGAGTTGATGAAGTATTTTAGGGTTAGGGTTTCGAGTTGAGGAAGAAGGGATCTCGAAGTCTGGAGGAAGAAGACAGAGGAAAATGAGGAAGGTTAGGGTTAGGGTTTACTCGTAGTAGTTGGGGAAGACTCGCCGGAGACGACGAGCTACTCGCCGGAGACGACGAGATGCTCGCCGGAGGGTTCTCTCGAACTCTCTGGATCAGTGTAGTGAACCAAATGAAGTGGAGAGAGAAGGTTAGAGATTTTATTCGACAGAGATTGGGCCGGGTTCCTGGGCTTTAAATGTGGGCTCAGGGTTGGGCTGTTTTAATTAAACGAAATTTTGGTTTAATATAACAGAGAGTTTTGGTGCTGGGCTGGGTCCTTGGGCCAGAGAGCAGGCTGTGTTTTTAATAGAATTAAGTTAAATTTATTAATCAGGAATTTTAGGTTAAGAGCTGGGTTTTGGGCCGGAGTTTTTGGGCCGAGAGTAGACTGAGTTTTATTATGATTTTTAGTAATTGATTTTTACTGTGGGCTTGAGGATAGGTTGGGCTGAGATGCTCTGGGCTGGGATTTGGGTTTATTAATACCTGTTATTACTAGTATTTTTGTACAAGTATAGATTTACTGCTATATTGTTCCTATATATATTAGTTCAAATGGTATCTTCAAATTAATTTAGCAATCCAAATATTAATATTTAATATGTACTTGATGTTACTGTTTTAAATAGGCATTATTGTGATTCTAGTACAAATTTATATTTATAGTTGAACCTATTCTACTCACTACCTTGCTAGTAATAAATAGTCTAAGATAGTTTCTTTACTAGATATAGCCCAAGTATTATTTTAATTAAGCTTACCATTATTGGTAATTAGTTAAGATATATTTACTTCTAAAAATAATGTGTTTATATAGTTATAATTATTTCTAGCAAAATGTTCTAATATTTCTAAATTATCTTACTAGAATTTATTTTTAATAATGTTGGTTTAATTTTGTTAATAAATATTGCTAGTTAATTTTGCCTATAATTATTATTATAGATAGTTAATTATCTAGTTAACATTGTTAGTTATCTAGTTAGCCAATAATTATTATTCTAAAACCCTAAATAACTTGTACAATATTATAACAGGTGAATCATTGCAACCATGCAGTACTACTCTCGTGCAACCAAACCGAGGCAAGTACACTGACTTGACTTGTACCTTGTTTTCTGTCTTACCTTCATGTGCCATGTTCTCATATCTGACACGAATTACACACGATTGTCTTGTACTCTTGTTCATTGCTTGTGCGTCATTGTTCATTGCGGGATTGGGGGAAATATTAGCTTTTGTGTGACCACACCCAACATAGGTATTGAAGATAGCCTAATCGTACACGTCACGTACGATGAAGCCGGACCTTGTAGAATTGACTCATTGACTCATTGCATCATTGATTGATTGATTGCTCCTAAGCCGGTCACACATTAGTTATAATATTTCAAAATGGTCATAATTGCATCATTGATTGTCGTGATTGATTGCCTTGTACATTGATAGCCGTGTTCATTGTCTAGCATCTTGATTGTCATCCATTGCCTGCAGTTTTACATTTTATTTTTTGGTACCACAGTTTCAGTTTTATTTCATGTTCTAGCATTCTGGTATCCTGCTTTCACCTTGTACTCTGGATTACAGATTATATTGTATATTATCTAGTCAGGGTTGTACTTTGCTCTTTTCTTGATAGGATCGTTGCAGGTGAGTGGGAGATTGTATGGAGCTGGTGATTGCTTGGATATTGCAGTTTTTATTTATTTCAGTTTATTTTTCTGGAGATTGTATCTTAGAGATTCATTTATTGTATATTATTTCAGTTGACCGGATTTGTCTCCGGCTGAGTTTGTATTTTAAACACTTGATGGAATTTAGTAATTTTCTGGGAACGTTATAAAAGCTGTGATTGGTTTACATTACATTGTGACTTTGAGTTTTCCTTAGTTTTGTACAGCTTACTTTGTCGTGTCCAACGACGAAGGCTGGGCGTGTCCGACTCGTATCCGATTATTCGGGAGCGGGGCGTGACAGAAATCGGCAATGGTTGAAGAAGTCCAGCGGGCCTCTGCTGTTCAGCCTTAACTTGTTGGCAGACTAAACAACGAGAGACAAACCGGGCTATCTCCCTCTTCATGCCATTCCACCAAAAGTGCTGGCGGATATTACGGTACATCTTTGTGCCACCGGGATGAATGGAATACTGTAACGCCCCAGTCCCAAAATACGTAGGACTAGGAACGTAGACATGCCAGCTGTATTCATACGAAGTATACTCCAATATATGGAAACCTCGTATGGATACATAAGCTGTAAAATGTAGTAGAACCATAACTAATCTCATCCACACAGAATAAATGAATAAAAGATCAAATAATGAGAATAAATTTGTCTTGATACAATATGTTGGGTGGAGACAAATCCACTACCAATAAAATAAAGAAAAGTATATAGAAAATGAAATGAGTGGCGAGCGAAGCGAAGACGATCCAAGTGCATCATCTTCGAGAAATAGCAATAAACACGGCTAGAGCTAAAGCACCTGCGAAAGACAATAGCACACACCTGGCAAGACAACCAGGTCCTCAGAGGGACGTAACAAGACACATAATAGCATGCCATATAAACAGAATAAATATTGCTTAATAAATAAGTCAATCGAATTTATAACATGGTCCAATACGCTCCTACTGAACGAGCGTACCATCCCCCCAACCAAACAAGGACAGGAGACGGTAAACTAATTCACGGCGACGTATCTTTCCATGCTAAGAATCCGTTATGGTATCCGGACCCCAACAAGGTTCAATACCTTCTCATCGAAGTAGTAAGTCACACCTACAACCAAACAAGGACAAGATATGACAAACTAATCCGCAACAAGTTATTGTTCCAAGCCACGGTCAGATACAAGTACCCAAACCAAAAGTACTCGTACCTAACGGATAGGGTAGCCTACCGTTCTAAGTGCAATGTTGTTAAGAACAATCCTTCCTACGCATGGGCCCTGGCTAAATAGGATCGGCGTAGTCCCCCTTTGGGCACCAGAGGCCCCATTAGGAAGAGCATGACGTTCCGCAGAATCGTCAGTGGCCGTCAGTAATCATGGGTCATCAACCCCGTATCTCCAGCGGAGAGTCCGGGTCACAAGGGAAGTGCATCGAAGCCCATACGCTAAGGAATTGTCCTCCCCGCCCAATGCCTACTGTGTTGTATCCACAACACAACCACTATAACCGCTAAGTCAAACTAGCATGTAACCTCTATTAGCGGTTATTCCTATCGCACGGCTTGTACGTACTGGTGGCCAGCCAATCACGCACTTCCGTGTTCTACATGCGACACGTAACTTCGTGTTTACAACGTGTCAAGGCCAATGAATGCAACACAAGGAGGTCCCATAAATCTAGGTTTAATTTGTAAGAAAAATAATACACAACAGGAAATATAAATGAACAATAAGTTCTAACAGTTATGCCATGTATCACAGTTTATTTTGCATAAATAAAATAAATAATGCATGAAATATGAGCTAAAATAATTAAACAGCGAATGGCAAGGTGTCTTGCCTGGTAGAGCGCCTGGTGTGCTGCGATAATCATGGTGGCACGAACTGCGACTTTGGTGCAACAACTGTACAAGATGACCACGGATGGTGACACGGTCGGTTCCATTGGGTCCAGGACGGTCAATTTGGTTGGGGATGACAGGGAGAAGTACAGATTTGGTGAGGAATAGGAATCTAGGATTAGTCATGGACAAGGATCGATAATACGAAGAATTTGGATAATTAAATACATATAATTAATTTAGAAAATATTTATTTATAGTTGAAAACTATATCACAAAATAATGTTTAGATACGCTATAATTTAGAAAATACGAAAATAATATATTTAGGAAAAAGTCGTATATTTAAAATACAATAATGATAACATAATAACATATATAGGCTTCGAAATCCAGTTTTGAAAATAATATAGGGCAAAGCTTAGTACAATATTTTTGTTTTAACAAAATCTGAAGAAAATACTTAATATATATTTATGTAATAAGAACCATAATGCTTACTAGTAAAAATAACACTAAAATTAAAATTAATAATAATATTAGTACCTTGAAATAATAATAATACTAATAATAATAATGATAATAATAATAATAATTAATAATAAAAATAATGATAATGAGATAACAATAGTAAATATAACAATAATAATAATATGAATAATAATAATAAAATATCTTAATAATAACCGGCAGTAAAAAGGAAATTCCTACTCTATCCACCAGCTCTGCTAACAAACAAAAGAAAGGGAGAGCTGATGGAGCTCAGGGAAGAGGAAGAGGGAGCAGTGACGGCCGACGGCGGATCTGGTCGGCGAGATGGTAGCGGAGGGTTTGAGAGATCGGGGCTTGTGCGACGTGGAGGCGGTGGCGCGCGGTGGAGACAGAGGCGGAGGATTGAGAGGAGTGAGGCAGAGCGGGGGACGTCTGCGGCGGTCGCCGAAGAACGATGGGGACAGGCGACGGAGTACGGGGGTTTGGGTGAGCGGGAGGCGGTGACGGTCGGGAGAGGGCTGATGAGGCTCGACGGAGGAAGAATGAAAGGGGCGGCGAGTGGTGAGCGAAGGTGGACGAGTGGGGGTTTCTCGGTGGTGCCGACGACGCGGATGGCGGCGGCGACTCGCCGGGCGCTGCTCCGGCGTTGAGTGGCGAAGCGAAGCGGACGCGGTTGGCACAGAGAACCAGGGCGGTCGGCGGTTGCTTGGTTGCGGCTGGACGGTGGATCGGGATCATGGGCAACGGCTCGACGGATAGGGAGCTAGATGGTCGGATCTAGGTCGCCGGAGATGGAGGTGATTTTGGTCGACGGAGCTCGCGACGGTTGCCGGGATATGGTGGACTAGGGCGACGGCGGGGTTCAGGTGTCGACGGAGCTCCGGCCAGTTTTGGCGGCGGAGGCTGCTCGCGGAGGCGAGCGGTCGCGGCTACGTGGGTTTGGCGGACGGGCACGGCGATGCTGCGGCGGTCGATCGCCGGCAGAGGTAAGGGTTTCGTTTTGGTTTTCTTTTCTTTTGGTTTTTGGTGTTGGTGGTGTTGGGAAGTCGCGGCCGGGGTGGCCAAGGCGTTGGTCGGTTGTGGCGGGTCTGTGGTGGTGTCGATGACGACGGTTGTGGTGACGGTGATGGTTTTGGTGTTCCGGCGTCGGTGGTGAGGTGCTGGCCGGGACGGGTCAGGGTGCTGGTCGTGGTGGGGGTGACGACGTGGTGGTGCTGGGTCTGATGTTGGGTTGAAGGGTCGCCAGGAGTGCGGCGAATGACAGGGGTGATGGACGTCTTCGCCGGGGATGGTGTTGGTAGGCTGCAGTTAGCTAGGGCATAGGTAATGGTGTTGGTGACGGTGGTGGAAGACTAGGGGTGAAGGTCGGGGACCAAGGTCGGGTACGGCGGACGTTGACAGGAGGAAGAAGCAGCGTAGACTAGGCTAGGCTAGGATTAGGGATTTGATGATGTCGGGGTGTGTCCGACACGAGAAAGAAGATAATGTAATTTTAAAAGAACTGGAATAAGAATCTGGGCACGGACACGAGGCACTGTACTTGTGGTAGAAATTTGGTGGATGCAATAATGTGGAGGAGTACCTGCCTATATTTATAGGATGTGGGAATTCCCACTTCGGATAGGATTAGGAATTGTTTAAAACCCAAGTAGATAAATCATATATTTAATTTAAAACCAATTCCAAATACAAATCTAATTCCAAATACAATTCAAATTTTAAATATCTAATTTAAATCAAATTAAATACTTTTAGTTTAAAATCAAATCAATTTAAAATATAGATAGTTTACTATTTAAATGTATCCATGGAATCAAATCAAAATTTAAACTGTTGCAAATATTTCAAAAATATGTTTTCCAAAAATACTATAATAAATAAATTTCAAAAATAATAAATCCTTTTGAATAATAAATCTTTTTGAATAATAAAATATTAATATTAAATAATTTCAAAAATACATTATTATTTAAAATAAATAAATATTTATGAAATAAATATTTTTGCACGAAATTTTTTATTATTAATAACTGCTAAAAATAATAGACTTTTTATGGCAAGAATAATAATTCTATATAATATTTTGAAAGTGTAAGAAAATAAAAATAATTGTTTTTCTAAAATATGTATGCTCGCACATATTCACACTCGTCGAGCAAACGAAAATTTCGCATACGACGTACAATACGACTACATGACATATAGTACAAAAATTTTAAATCAGTACCAAAATTGATATAATAAAAAATATAGTAGAAATTTAGGTGTTTTACATCCTACCCAACTTAAAAGAATTTCGTCCTCGAAATTAGGAATTAGTAGGGGGGTGAGAGGCTACAAGGAATGACGTTTAGTGAAAACATGCAATAGAGTCGCGATTTCAATCATGGCGAAGATAATCATGGATTAACGTAAGAAGATAAACGGTTAAGAAGAATACGCGCAATAAAGATTAGTATGGGTTCAAGAAAATAAAATAATTTAGAGGCCTTAAAGTTATGGTCTCTTGAGGGCACGATTTTAGAGAACGAATTAGATTTTACTTCTATATTAAGTGAATTGGAAGGTCATGATAGGGCCGAGAAAGGACGAGTAGCAACATAGAGTGATAATGGTCATTATCGATAGAAAGGCTAGAGGAGATTCTAGTATAACGCGTTCGTCCTTCTAGAATAGGTGAAGGCGAAAGCATTAAGGGGTTCAAAAAGACGATCTTATCGAATACGAGTACGTGATTCAAAGACGATCGAAAAAAAAATTTCAAAGGATTTGTCAAGGCAGTCGTAGATGGATTGTAAGGGTCGCGTTTAATTATGTTTCCATCCACGTAGAGTAATAGACAAAAGCGAACCAAAGTGCACTCGGTTGATCAGACCATTATGCACCGGTTCTGATTAGACAATCTGTTAGTGGAGGCCTCCAATAACATATGTCATGAACAAGCGTGATAAAGAATTGAGCTTGCAAAAACTAGGCTACATTAGCATCATTAGTCTAGATAGTAAAAATATAGGCACGATGGTAGATAAATAAATAGTCTAAGAGTCAAAAAGGATCTAAGTCTTGTTTATTCCTATACCATCATTCTATGGTTTTATTGACCAAGGCTTGGTTGACCAAATGGGTTAAATTCTCTAGTCTCTATGGTATAGGTAATACCATTTGTATTCCCTTAATGGTCAAGGGTGTGTGGGGTATTCTACCCAACTTAAAAGAATTAAGCTAAGGGTGTTTGGGACATCTAACTAGTAGGGTCAATCTCTAGCAAGCATGAAGGGAAGATAAGAATATGGATGGAAGGAAGCAAGCAAGATGCAATTGATGAGTGGATAAAATCAAGGAAAGAGGTCAAGTATGTGGATGAGATCCTAGACTTCTAATCCTATTCACAGGCTTGCTTGGTACGGTAAAGAACCAAACAATTTATCTAGACCTGCATGGGCCACCACAAAAATATGTAACGCCCCAGTCCCAAAATACGTAGGACTAGGAACGTAGACATGCCAGCTGTATTCATACGAAGTATACTCCAATATATGGAAACCTCGTATGGATACATAAGCTGTAAAATGCAGTAGAACTATAACTAATCTCATCCACATAGAATAAATGAATAAAAGATCAAATAATGAGAATAAATTTGTCTTGATACAATATGTTGGGCGGAGACAAATCTACTACCAACAAAATAAAGAAAAGTATATAGAAAATAAAATGAGTGGCGAGCGAAGCAAAGACGATCCAAGTGCATCATCCTCGAGAAATAGTAATGAACACGGCTAGAGCTAAAGCACCTGCGAAAGACAATAGCACACACCTGGCAAGACAACCAGGTCCTCAGAGGGACGTAACAAGACACATAATAGCATGCCATTTAAACTGAATAAATATTGCTCAATAAATAAGTCAATCGAATTTATAACATGGTCCAATACGCACCTACTGAACGAGCGTACCATCCCCCCAACCAAACAAGGACATGAGATGGTAAACTAATTCACGGCGACGTATCTTTCCATGCTAAGAATCCGTTATGGTATCCGGACCCCAACAAGGTTCAATACCTTCTCATCGAAGTAGTAAGTCACACCTACAACCAAACAAGGACAAGATGTGACGAACTAATCCGCGACAAGTTATTGTTCCAAGCCACGGTCAGATACAAGTACCCAAACCAAAAGTACTCGTACCTAACGGATAGGGTAGCCTACCGTTCTAAGTGCAATGTTGTTAAGAACAATCCTTCCTACGCATGGGCCCTGGCTAAATAAGATCGGCGTAGTCCCCCTTTGGGCACCAGAGGCCCCATCAGGAAGAGCATGACGTTCCGCAGAATCGTCAGTGGCCGTCAGTAATCATGGGTCATCAACCCCGTATCTCCAGCGGAGAGTCCGGGTCACAAGGGAAGTGCATCGAAGCCCATACGCTAAGGAATTGTCCTCCCCGCCTAATGCTTACTGTGTTGTATCCACAACACAACCACTATAACCGCTAAGTCAAACTAGCATGCAACCTCTATTAGCGATTATTCCTATCGTACGGCTTATACGTACTGGTGGTCAGCCAATCACGCACTTCCGTGTTCTACATGCGACACACAACTTCGTGTTTACAACGTGTCAAGGCCAATGAATGCAACACAAGGAGGTCCCTTAAATCTAGGTTTAATTTGTAAGAAAAATAATACACAGCAGGAAATATAAATAAACAATAAGTTCTAACAGTTATGCCATGTATCATAGTTTATTTTGTATAAATAAAATAAATAATGCATGAAATATGAGCTAAAATAATTAAACAGCGAATGGCAAGGTGTCTTGCCTGGTAGAGCGCCTGGTGTGCTGCGATAATCATGGTGGCACGAACTGCGACTTTGGTGCAACAACTGTACAAGATGACCACGGATGGTGACACGGTCGGTTCCATTGGGTCCAGAACGGTCAATTTGGTTGGAGATGACAGGGAGAAGTACAGATTTGGTGAGGAATAGGAATCTAGGATTAGTCATGGACAAGGATCGATAATACGAAGAATTTGGATAATTAAATACATATAATTAATTTAGAAAATATTTATTTATAGTTGAAAACTATATCTCAAAATAATGTTTAGATAGGCTATAATTTAGAAAATACGAAAATAATATATTTAGGAAAAAGTCGTATATTTAAAATACAATAATGATAACATAATAACATATATAGGCTTCGAAATCCAGTTTTGAAAATAATATAGTGCAAAGCTTAGTACAATATTTTTGTTTTAACAAAATCTGAAGAAAATACTTAATATATATTTATGTAATAAGAACCATAATGCTTACTAGTAAAAATAATACTAAAATTAAAATTAATAATAATATTAGTACCTTGAAATAATAATAATACTAATAATAATAATGATAATAATAATAATAATTAATAATAAAAATAATGATAATGAGATAACAATAGTAAATATAACAATAATAATAATATGAATAATAATAATAAAATATCTTAATAATAACCGACAGTAAAAAGGAAATTCCCACTCTATCTACCAGCTCTGCTAACAAACAAAAGAAAAGGAGAGCTGATGGAGCTCGGGAAAGAGGAAGAGGGAGCAGTGACGGCCGACGGCGGATCTGGTCGGCGAGATGGTGGCGGAGGGTTTGAGAGATCGGGGCTTGGGCGACGTGGAGGTGGTGGCGCACGATGGAGACAGAGGCGGAGGATTGAGAGGAGTTAGGCGGAGCGGGGGACGTCTGCGGCGGTGGCCAGAGAACGATGGGGACAGGCGGCGGAGTACGGGGGTTTGGGTGAGCGGGAGGCGGCGACGGTCGGAAGAGGGCTGATGAGGCTCGGCGGAGGAAGAATGAAAGGGGCGGCGAGTGGTGAGCGAAGGTGGAGGAGTGGGGGTTTCTCGGTGGTGTCGACGACGCGGATGGCGGCGGCGACTTGCCGGGCGCTGCTCCGGCGTTGAGTGGCGGAGCGAAGCGGACGCGGCGGGCACAGAGAACCAGGGCGGTCGGCGGTTGCTTGGTTGCGGCTGGACGGTGGATCGAGATAATGGGCAACGGCTCGGCGGATAGGGAGCTAGATGGTCGGATCTAGGTCGCCGGAGATGGAGGTGATTTTGGTCGGCGGAGCTCGCGGCGGTTGCCGGGATCTGGTGGACTAGGGCGACGGCGGGGTTCAGGTGTCGACGAAGCTCCGGCCAGTTTTGGCGGCGGAGGCTGCCCGCGGAGGCGAGCGGTCGCGGCTACGTGGGTTTGGCGGACGGGCACGGCGATGCTGCGGCGGTCGATCGCCGGCAGAGGTAAGGGTTTCGTTTTGGTTTTCTTTTCTTTTGGTTTCTGGTGTTGGTGGTGTTGGGAAGTCATCGGCCGGGGTGGCCAAGGCGTTGGTCGGTTGTGGCGGGTCTGTGGTAGTGTCGATGACGACGGTTGTGGTGACGGTGATGGTTTTGGTGTTCCGGCGTCGGTGGTGAGGTGCTGGCCGGGACGGGTCAGGGTGCTGGTCGTGGTGGGGGTGACGACGTGGTGGTGCTGGGTCTGATGTTGGGTTGAAGGGTCGCCAGGAGTGCGGCGGATGACAGGGGTGATGGGCGACTTCGTCGGGGATTGTGTTGGTAGGCTACAGTTAGCTAGGGCATAGGTGATGGTGTTGGTGACGGTGGTGGAAGACTGCGGGTGAAGGTCGGGGACCAAGGTCGGGTACGGCGGACGTTGACGGGAGGAAGAAGTAGCGTAGACTAGGCTAGGCTAGGATTAGGGATTTGATGATGTCGGGGTGTGTCCGACACGAGGAAGAAGATAATGTAATTGTAAAAGAACTGGAATAAGAATCTGGGCACGGACACGAGGCACTGCACTTGTGGTGGAAATTTGGTGGATGCAATAATGTGGAGGAGTACCTGCCTATATTTATAGGATGTGGGATTTCCCACTTCGGATAGGATTAGGAATAGTTTAAAACCCAAGTAGATAAATCATATATTTAATTTAAAACCAATTCCAAATACAAATCTAATTCCAAATACAATTCAAATTTTAAATATCTAATTTAAATCAAATTAAATACTTTTAGTTTAAAATCAAATCAATTTAAAATATAGATAGTTGACTATTTAAATGTATCCATGGAATCAAATCAAAATTTAAACTGTTACAAATATTTCAAAAATATGATTTCCAAAAATACTATAATAAATAAATTTCGAAAATAATAAATCCTTTTGAATAATAAATCTTTTTGAATAATAAAATATTAATATTAAATAATTTCGAAAATACATTATTATTTAAAATAAATAAATATTTACGAAATAAATATTTTTGCACGAAAAATTTTATTATTAATAACTGCTAAAAACAATAGACTTTTTATGGCAAGAATAATAATTCTATATAATATTTTGAAAGTGTAAGAAAATAAAAATAATTGTTTTTCTAAAATATGTATGCTCGCACATATTCGCACTCGTCGAGCAAACGAAAATTTCGCATACGACGTACAATAGGACTACATGACATATAGTACAAAAATTTTAAATCAGTACCAAAATTGATATAATAAAAAAATATAGTAGAAATTTAGGGGTTTTACAAATACTGCGAACTGTGGGCCTCTGCCATGATCTACTGTCTGATATCTCCACTGGGTACACAAAGACGCTTACCATGTCGAAGTGTACCGTCTTCATAGATACATAATTCTGGTCTTCGTCCTGCCCCACACTCTGCTCTGAGTCGCTGAAGCTTAGAATCTGCTGACTGCGCCATCCGGATCCTCTCGACTATAGTGGACTGGACTTGCATGCTGGCCATCAATGCCACACTGGAAGGAAGGACAACTTCTATACCCATCTTCTGAAGATCGGCTAACAGTTCTGGCTGTGCTGTCAGAAAATAAATTCCGGCTCTCCTGCTCAATGCATCTGCAACAATGTTGGCCTTCCCTGGATGATACTGTAGGTTGACATCATAATCCACAAGCAGCTCTAGCCATCTCCTCTGACGCATGTTGAGATCCTTCTGGGTGAAAACATACTTCAGGCTCTTGTGGCCGGTGAAAATTTCCACCCTATCTCCGTACAAGTAGTGCCTCCAAAGCTTAAGTGCAAACACTGTCGCAGCCAGCTCCAAGTCATGGGTTGGGTAATTCCTCTCATGATCACGAAGTTGTCGTGACGCATAAGCTGTTACCTTCCCATGCTGCATCAGAGCACATCCTAAACCTCTGTCCGAAGCATCACAATACACTAAGAATCCTCCAGTTCCATCTGGAAGTGTGAGAATAGGAGCTGTCATCAAGCCTCGTTTCAACCTCTCAAAAGAATCCTGGTACTCTGCTGTCCAAGCAAACTGCACATCCTTGCGGGTCAACTGGGTCAATGGCGCTGAAATTCGAGCAAAGTCTGAAATAAATCGCCGGTAGTAGCCGGCCAAGCCAAGAAAACTGCGAATCTCTTCCACTGAGCTGGGCACTGGCCATGATTCAATGGCCACGATCTTCTGGGGATCTACTTCTACTCCTCCTCGGGTGATGATATGACCCAAGTACGATATGCGATCAAGCCAGAACTCGTATTTACTAAACTTGGCATATAACTGGTGCTCTCTGAGAATCTGGAGGACAACTCGAAGATGCTGCTCATGCTCCGCTTCACTCTTGCTGTAGACCAGGATGTCATCTAGGAATACAATCACGAACTGATCGAAATAAGGCATGAAGATGCGATTCATGAGGTCCATGAATACTGCCGACGCATTGGTTGCTCCAAATGGCATCACAAGGAACTCCCAATGCCCATACCTAGATCTGAAAGCAGTCTTCGGGATATCCTGCTCTCTGACTCTGATCTGATGGTATCCTGAGCGCAAGTCGATCTTCGAAAATACTGACGCCCCTTTGAGTTGATCAAACAAGTCATCTATCCTCGGGAGAGGATATCTGTTCTTGATTGTCACTGAGTTCAAGGTACAATAATTAACACACAATCTGGACGTACCATCCTTCTTTTTCACAAGAAGCATCGGGGCTCCCCAAGGCGATCCACTAGCACGAATGAATCCCTTGGTTCTGAGTTCTTCAATCATCTTGTACAATATCTCTAACTCTGAAGGTACCATCCTGTAGACTCTCTCTGACACTGGAGCTGTCCCGAGAATCAAGTCGATGGTAAACTCGATCTCTCGCTCTGGCGGCATCCCTGGAAGCTCTTCTGGGAAAACATCTGGAAACTCTTCGACTATCCGAGGTAACTGCACTGCTGCTACTGCCATCCGCAACACTGGAGGAGAAGGTTCAACTTCGCCTCGGAAGAAAGAAAACTCCGGCTCGCCTGGAATGCTAAAAATAACCCTGCCAATGTGGCAGTCAATCCTAGCATACTGGTCCCTCAACCAATCCATCCCTAATATCATAATCGGCCATCGGGAACTCAATCAATCTAGCGGGGAATTCTCTACCGCTAACTACGACCCGACACGAGGAAAATACTCTATCTACTCCCACAAGTCCGTTACCAGTAAGTATATTGAGCCTTACTGATAATGACTCGGGCTCCAGTCCTATCCGTGTCGCAAATTGTACAGACATAAATGAATGCGAGGCACCAGAATCAAATAATACTGAAGCTGGAAAGGTGTTGACGAGAATAGTGCCTGCCACCACCTCACCTGGTGCTATTTCTTCTTCTCCCATAGTCAAAGCCAGCACTTGACCATGTCCTCTGGGTGCGAGTCCCCTCTGCTGAAAATTCCTCTGCCTGCTCTGGATCAGGGCTTGGGCTTGGGCATACTGTTACGGTCTCTGCTGCTGGAAAGCCTGGGCCTCGTCGGCAATGGCTTCGGAAACGGGTACTGCAGCAGCTGCTGCTGCTGGACTGGTGCTGGTCCTCTAACTGAAGGACTAAAGAAGGCTGATGAACTCCCCCTGTTCGGGCAATTCCCAACCCTGTGGTCCGGGGCACGATAAACCAAGCACAAACCCTGTGCTCTGCGACACTCTGATACCACATGCCCTGGCTTCCCGCAGTGTGAACATCCTACTGCGGAAGACTGCTTCTGCTTCTGCTGCTGAGGGTGCGTCGGGGTGGAATGCTGAACCGACGTCACTGAGATCGCCCACCTCGGAGCTCCAATGGTCAAAGCCCTGGCTGCCGGGGCTGGTGCTGATGACTGATTCATCTGGCCGTGAGATCGCTTCCGACCTCCGGTCCTATCTACGATCCTCTGGAAGGTATACTCATGCCTCCGGGCTGCTCTCAATACTGCATCAAAAGTCTGATGCTCAAACTGCTACACCGCCAATAAAATCTCTAGGTGGAGCCCCTGCTGGAACCGCTGGGCTCTATCGAACTCGATCGCCACCAAGGTGGGAGCAAACCGACTAAGCCTGGAGAACTCGGCCATATATCCATCGACCGTCCTGCCCATCTGCTTCAGATTGGTGAACCTCGTCTGTAGATCATACCGAGCTACAGCATCAAAATACTTGGTCTGGAATCTCTTCCTGAATACTGCCCATGAAATAGGGGCCACTAATCCATCGGCCTGTGCTGCCCACCAGCTGCGGGCAAGATCCAATAACTGCAGGCGCACCATGGCCACCTTCTCGTTCTCTGGGATCCTGGCTGCTTCTAGAATTACCTCTGTGTCCTGAAGCCATGCATCTGCAGCGATCTCATCTTCACTGCCGTCGAAGAAGGGAGGGTTCAAACGCTTGAAGCTGTTGGCCGCGCTATTACCCTGATGACCTCCTCTGGTCAAAGCATCTGCCACCGCCTGGTGCAAGGCATCTCCGCGACGATCCTGGGAAGCTAATAGGGACCTGATGAGACCCACCAAAGTGCCATCATCAGGCTCTACAGGCTGGACGGGTGTGATCAGGTCAAGATTCTCAGGGATTTGAAGATACGAGCAGAGATCAAGGGCGAATACTGATTGAGACATCTATTCGGTAAACCCTCAGATATCTTGATTTACAAGACCTGCATGGGCCACCACTTAAAACCATGTCACGCCCCTGAACCAGAATACTGGAGAGCGGGGGCAGACATAGCCAGCTACGTATAATGAAATAGAATCTACGTCACTATACGATCACGGCTGTCTAGATATATGAGGGTTTAACTACAATCTATCAGTCTCCTATGGTCAAGAACAAGCCTATTGTCTCAATCACAAGCAAGCAGTAACAGTCACAAGATGTTAGAGCATCAATATACAATAGTAAGGCATCCCATACATTACATATTGGATGATCATGAAGCTAGTCGTACAAAATGTCAGGACTAGCAAGAGTTTTAGTCAATACATGATCAACCCTAGGATTTGTCAATCATGTTACAGCCCGTAGGCAGATAGTAAATAAAGGTGCAATACGAGCTAATACGTACTCGCCGGCTAAACGCCTCAAAAGAATAATTTTACAAATAGAGTGGGAAGACAAAAGAAACCCACTCGTTGCCCTGGTTACGCCTGGTGGTCACCATCGGACTGGAAGACAGGTGGATCCTCTGGTGCTGCTCCGATATCTGGCCACACAAAACCAGCTGGGTCAGACCCCAGAAAGAGCAAGTGCCACAAAGGAGGCTTCACTTAGGAACTAAAACCAGCATATCACAATAGAATATTAAAGATAATAAATAAAGAACTGATAATAATAGAGATAACAACAGTAAACTGAGTACGAGGAAACTATTCAAGTAGCCAGGTCACAACCCTTAAACCAAACAAGGATCGGGGTTGCAGCCCTTCACCTGAATAGAAATCCGTCTCAAATACTATTGGTACAGTGAAGACAATAAACGAAAAGAGGACACAGAACTGCTCCGGGAGCCAGGTTACAACCCTTAAACCAAACAAGGATCGGGGTTGTAACCCTTCACCTGAACAGAAGTGGACCCCTGATCTTTATTGCTAAGGCCAGCATGATTAATTATGGTATTAAGGTAAGATAAAACATGACGAACATGACATGGAGTTGCAATAAGACAATAATGAAGAGAGGACACAGAACTGCTCCGGGAGCCAGGTTACAACCCTTAAACCAAACAAGGACCGGGGTTGTAACCCTTCGCCTGAACAGAACTGGACCCCCGATCGTTATTGTTAAGACAAGCATCAATAATCATGTCATGTTACAATCTTGCATAGGATCAGGATAAGACTAAGCTAGAATAAACTCCATCCAATCAATCACGGCCAATCAAGAGTACGGCTTGATACTTTTAACTAACTAGGGTTATCACAGGCCTAGTTACTAGCAAGATGCAATGAGATTATCCCAACAGCCACAAGCCCTGCAGACCATCCGGTTATCCAGGTCGAATGTCCGTTTAGGAAGAATGCAATATGTGACTGTGTGCTGGAAATGTGCCCTACTCGTCGGTAGGCTACAAGTCCACTGAATGTGCCCAGATAACGGGATTGCCTGTAGCTGGGAATCTCTTCATGACTACTGAATCATTCTAGTTAATTAGCCTTAGTCAATTTCAGTAGGTACCCCTGACCGTGGTACTCAGGGGTCCCCATCCTAGACATGATGCAAGACAGTACTAGTTTATTTGTACAAACACAATCGCCCACGGTGTCCAAGTCTTTTATACTTGTCATGTCAGGCTAGCTGTCGTAACAGCATACCGAGATATATCATGTCAGTTTACTTGTCAAGAGTGCGTCACAGCGGGCCACTATCGTGTTCTATTCTTACAATATCATGAATGAGAGAAACTTGCATAAAATAACTAGTGACATATTCTTGATGGCAAGGAAAAGGTCTACAACTTTCACGTTGGGAGTTGGAAGAAGTTCGAGCCACAATTCAGTCAATTAGGACATATAACAGTTAGAAATAGCCAAAATATGCATCATGCGCCCTATTCAGCGACACCATATGCGGCTACTGCGACATGCGCCCCATGCGGCTCATTCGTGACACTATATACGCCTACTGCGACATGCAGCTCCTGCAGCTCAACTGCGACATCATATGCGCCTACTGCGACATGCAGCTCCTGCGGCTCAACTGCGACATCATATGCGCCTACTGCGACATGCGCCTCAACTGCGACATCATATGCGCCTACTGCGACATGCAGCTCCTGCGACAACATATGTGCCTACTGCAACATGCAACTCCTGCGGCTCAACTGCGACATCATATGCGCCTACAGCGACATGCGCCTCAACTGCGACATCATATGCGCTTACTGCGACATGCAGCTCCTGCGGCTCAACTGCGACATCATATGCGCCTACTGCGACATGCGCCTCAACTGCGATATCATATGCGCCTACTGTGACATGCAGCTCCTGCGGCTCAACTGCGACATCATATGCGCCTACTGCGACATGCGCCTCAACTGCGACATCATATGCGCCTACTGCGACATGCAGCTCCTGCGGCTCAACTGCGACATCATATGCGCCTACTGCGACATGCGCCTCAACTGCGACATCATATGCGCCTACTGCGACATGCGGCTCATGCTGCAGATGAACATAGAAATGACCAGAAATTGCTTTTGGCCATAACTTCCTCATCCGAAGTCGAAATCAAGCGAAACAAAAGCCAAAACTGCATGAAATTGAATTCTCTACAACATAGAACTATTAGTTTTCGAAAATAACCAAGTTTTAGAGATCAAAACCAAGAAAAAACCCAAAAAGTTACAAACTTAGATCTATAAGAATCCATCCATCAAATCCAAAAATACCAAGTTCTAAAGAGGCTTAGAATCAAGTAAGAAAGAGAATGGAACAATAAAACTTGAGATCCATGATGAAGCAAGTTTGCACTTGCCTAGCTCTCTTTTCTGGTAGGTGGAAGAGTAAATGGTGGAGAAGAAGAAGTGAAGAAGAAGAATAAATGAAGAGAGAGAGAGAGTTAGGTGGAAATATAAATGAGGGTGGTGGTGGTAGGTGGGGGTTTTCTTTTGGTTCATGATGAACCCAAAAGCAAACCAAACCAAGCTAAGCCATATCCAATGACATGCCAAAATAACCATGCAAGAAAATACGCAATAGAGTCAAGAATACGTACACGTATACCAAGTTACGTAATTCGAACTATAAGCATTACACCACAACCTATAGACCCCAGGCCACAACTCTTTTCCAGGACTTCTAGGATATCCCTTTGTATATACAAGGGCTATATACCCTGTTGTTTTCTTGTACTACTAGTGTTACATTTGTATTAGTCTATAGTTAATGTCCTACTGCTACTACCCAACACTTGGCTTCCCAGGTGCTCGTGGCATTCACTTGTACACATATAGGTTTAAACCTTCCTCCTAAACTGTTATACACTTCTCTATACTGCTACATATATATGCCATTAACCTGGTAGGGTCCTTAGGAACTATAAGCTAAACTTCGACCAGAACAACTCTGTTCTGCAGGAGTACACTCTTGTGCACTCCTATTCTCTTGTTTCCTTTATCTACTGTATAGGACTGTAGTCAGTCCACTCATTCTCTGCACATTAAATCAGTAGGAATTGTACTGCACATACCCTTGGCCATACACTTTGTTCAACTTCTACTTAACTTATGCTAATTGATGTATGAATTCGTATCAAGTACAACTGGTACATAGATGTATCCCTCGATCCAGACTACTGCAAGTCCAATTCTTCTATCTGATACCACAATAATTCCTTCCCTTTACCTGTATGGTTCCTTATCTATGACACATCAGATACTTAAGACACCTATACCTCCTTTGGGTTTACTGATACCCAAGTATCATTGATGCCCTTCTAATAATCCTATTTGTAGGAGTTGATTTGCTCTAACCCACACTCATATGTGTAACTAAAACATCATGTGCCAGTTAGTTTATATATACTAGTGTATAATTGGTCAGTCCACATAAGGTCTCCTTTTTCACTCAAATTGCCCACATGGGTACCCTCCTATTGATACTGCTTAACTCTTCACCCTACTTGGGTTCTGCAATGTCATTATGGGACAGCAGTCAGTTCACTTTTACTTATACACATTACTTGTATCTACAGGATAAGATGGCTCTATAATTAGACTGAAACCATTCTATAACTCAACTACTGATACTTCTGTATCTATAGTTCACATGGATCTGACTTATCTGTATGAGTGACCCCTCCCCCTTAGGCCTCTGATACAAGGCACAACCTGATACCCACTACAACCTAGTGTAGGTGTAACTGATATTGCATATCTACCTCTCAGATGCCCCATAAATCCTATGTCTCTCAACTGAACTTCTCTTTGGACCGCTACCTAAACTTTGTGCTAACTGACACATCGAAGAGGAACTGATACATCAAAGAGTAACTGTAGAAGCTCAAAATTGAATGAGCTCCACTCACAAGAAGGCGCCAGCATCAAGTGGCGCCTAGTCACTAACTTACGCGAGACCCAGGTTGCGCCCATATCAAACTACACGGGTCCCCACGTGGCAAGTTTCCTCGAAAGTTGTAACGGTAGCCATCATTATTGACAGAACAGCAGTCGAAGAATATCTCTTCAAATCCCGAGCTACTCGGCGCTCGAAAAGATTTTTCAGCATTAAGTGTTGACAGCTAGCTCGCACAAGCTATCAAAGGGCGCGAGAAATTTCTACAGCACAGAAGACTGAGTTAGAGGCGCCAGTTATCAAGTTGCGCCGACACAACCTATCTAGTTGGCACCACTTGATCAATTTTTGTCCAGAAACTAGATGATGTACCGTACATACCACTAATTTTGAAGAACGTGTCTACTACACTGCCCACGATCACGTGTATCTCACTAACAAGATGTCATGCATCACCAATAGTTAAAGTAACCGCTCACGCAACTGGACAGGAGGTGCGCAACTCAGAGTACGGGCAATCCAGAAAAATAGTTATTTCAGAACTCTATAAATAGAGTTTCAAATCAGCCTTAAAGCATCACTAATGATCATAATCTCCAGACAAAGTGATGTTGCATTCTCTAGAGGCTTGTGTCTTCAATATCACATCATCCAAGGGATAAAGTGATCGTCTTCTGATCAGATTCCTACAGTTGTACTTTTCCAAAAATTAATTATACTTTCTTTCTTTTCTAAGTTTGTAATAAAACTTTTGTTTTTGCAAACAAAATGGCGACTCTGCTGGGGACAACTTTCTCCACCGATGAGAAAGGGACAACTCAATGTGATACCGCGTCAATCGGTAAGACGCAGAAGACTTTGGTCGATCAAGTCGACCAAACAGCCTACGAAGCAATTATCAGTACTGGGGGTACTAAGCGCACCTCAGTTGCTGCCAAGAGCAAGGCACACACTGTATGGACTCCCAAGTCCTGTGCAGTACCAACCACTACTTCTATGCAACCTACACCTATTGTCTCTCTGCCAACCACTGCCTTTGCGCAACCTGCGCCTACTGCCTCTTTAGCTCTGAACAAAGGGAAATGCCTTTTGGCTACTTTCTCCTCTTCTCCAGTTCTGAATTATGAGAAGAACCTATCTAGCGGGAATGCTAAACAGAATAAAGGAAAGTGCCCTTTTATCTTTCCTCAACCTGCGCTTGTGGTCTATCAGACACAAAATAAAGAGAAACGCTCTTTAGCTACTACCTCTCTTTCCCCAAATATGAACTTGGCAAAGAATACGTCTATTCCAGCCTTGTCACTGAACAAAGGAAAGTGTCCATTGGCATTTCCTCATTCTTCTCCGGTTCTTGACTCGACAAAAAACAACTTTAGTTTTGCCCTTGCGCCAATCAGTGCAAAAACTCTTTTGGGTAGAAACCTTACTCATCTTGAAAGAAACAATCAAATGTCTGCTAAAAAAGTGAGTTCTATCGAAATTGAACTTTCTGTCACCCAGTTATGCCAGGCCAAGTGCACAGAAATAGGTTGCGCAGCACAAAAGGGATTCTGTCTACTCCCAAGAATGCAACTCAGGATCTTCCAAACCTGCGTATTTTAAGATCCAAGCAAGGCAAACTACTAGTATCTCAGACAGATATATAAATGCCACACCTTTCTGACCTGCGCACCTATCTCAACAAGCGCCAGCCAGTATCAACTTCAGCAAGACATAAGCAGCCTGCGCAAGTGGCTAACTTACGCCAGAGACAAGACTTCTAAAGTCAAGAACCCTCTTATATATGCTAATCAACTTAGCACTTCCTTATACACTCAAGAAACATGACATCTCAAGAATCGAAATCATGTTCCTAACATCGTTAAAGAATATGTTCCTCCGACTTCTTCTCGTCCTGTTGTTGTAACCGATCTCCGTGAACTTCTTGAACAAAAGCATAAGATCACAAATCTGTCTCATCCATCTGTAATGCAACCACAAGAACACTATTATAATCATCACCATGAGGTAGTTATCAAATACTGTTGTCAGTCAGCTAAACGGTCTGTCTTCGACCGTCTTAACTGCGCTCAGGTTCCTCAACCAAAGATAGTAGATGAAGATGAATTATTGTACGCTTCTGTCAACATGACGTCTCGAAGCACTGGTGGTGGAAAGCGTTCAAGACGTAATGCATCCTATAGTCCCAGTCAAAAGTACTTAGATCGGATTCGTGAATACGGCAAAGGAGTATACCGACACACCAGATCAAGAAATCAAGATACAATCGGTCAAAGGA
Source organism: Iris pallida (assembly GCA_029216955.1). Classification (NCBI taxonomy): domain Eukaryota; kingdom Viridiplantae; phylum Streptophyta; class Magnoliopsida; order Asparagales; family Iridaceae; genus Iris; species Iris pallida. The sequence continues at coordinate 15,489,908 of JANAVB010009999.1, read as the reverse complement.
ATCTTCCTGATTCCAGTCAAGATGCTTTTAGTCAAAGAAATCTCCCCATCACTCATCCTAGGGGTAGTTCCTTATATGACTTTGATGTCGATAGTAAAAGTTCTGAACGGACCATCTTTCTACTAGCTCGTCTTCGATAGCTAAAAAAGTGACTGCTTATGTCGTCACAGAAGATCAAGATGCTTCCAGTTCTAACAGTCAAGAGCAGAGAATTGCTGCTTTAGAGGCTAGTTTGAAGAGCATGGTTGAGATGATGACATGCATGCATGTTGTGATTATGACACAACATACGGTTCTACCGGTTGTGAATCTGATTCTGACCCAAGAACTTGTAATGACATCAGCTCCCGTCAACATTAGTCTGGGGGTACAGTCTCCTCACATCGCTTCTATACCAGTACAGGCTATTCCAAGTCAATCTGGTGCTGGAGGTGGTACTTATCATACAGTACCTCCTTCCAACATATTAAATTAGTCCACTGCTCTACACTCATCGAAAGATACTAATGAGTCTGTAAAACTTTTACGTACTCAATTTGAAGCGTTCAAGCAGAAAGATGTCTTACAGAAGCTTGGGATCAAGCAGCCTTATCCAATAGATGGAAGAAAGTTCAATTTTTTCCCAAATACAAACCTCCTACTATTATGTTGTTTGATGGTAGCACATCCCCAAGTCAGTACCTCAATCACTTTGAGGTAATGACTGATCAATTACAGCCAAACGATGCTCTACTCACTAGGGTGTTCGTCGGATGCTTAGCAGGTGCAGCTTACTACTGGTACCGTAGTTTGCCAGATAGTTGTATAAGCTCTTTTTCTAGATTTAAATAAATGTTCATGGAACGATTTTATGAGGGAATAAACAACATTACTATGTCTGCCCTCATCAAAAGTAAACAGCGACATAATGAAACAACCGAACGATTCATTGAACGATCCCATCGTAAGGTACTCAAAATGTCTCTCGGAACTCCAGATGCTTTGACAATAGACACTTGTAAATCAAACCTGTTGCCTATAATCAGCATGTGGACTGAATCGACGCAGTTCCAGGATTGGCCTTTATTCATAGTGAATGCTAAAGCAGCAGAAGAAAGTGCTGATAAGTTCAAACAATTAGGTATTCAGATGCCTAATCTTGACAGAGTTGAACATGCTACATCAAATAGCGGTGGCCGTTAGAACAACCGTAAGTGCAAGGAGACTTTGGCTATCAATATCAAAGGCAAAGAAACTCTAGCCGTCAATATAGGTCAATCAACACCTACTCCAACGACACCACCACAGAGAGTACCACGTCCAAAAGAAGAATACTCATTTGATGAACATAATGTCATAAGCATCTTTGATTGCCTGATCAAGAGCAATAAACTTTAGCTGTCGGATGCAAAATGGCCAGAGGAAGTAGGTAAAACTGACCACCAAATATTGTGTTTACCACAGGTTTATCGGACATCCGACTCGAGCATGCTACGTACTTAAAGACAAGATCCAGGAGATGGTCAATTCTGGTGCAATCACTCTCCAACAAGATGAAAGACTGTAATGAATAACGTTGTCTCTCTATAGTTTGGCAATTTTCCTGCTTAACTTGTGCAGGACGGCGTCGTCCCCCATCCCGAGAACCACTTTGGAGATTGTTAATCTCCCACCTGCACGAACTGATGGTCTTGTTCCTCTGTCTATTGATAAGGGGATTATGTGGATCCATCCGAATTTAGTGGCTGATTTCGAAGCACCTTCTTCATCCACAAAATCCAAGAAGACGACCAAATATAAGTCATGTCATATGACTTCATTGGGTGAACATTGTCTTCCACCTTTAATGGATACCTTCATCTCGGTGGCAGATTCTTCTTCTTCCTCTGAAACAATACTACTCAAAAAGCCAGAGAAGGAGCCTTTAACGTGCTTTTATTGTCATAGTATGATGGAGCTGATATCCAATATCACCTTTACACAAGATGATATACTGCTGGAAGATAATCGTCATGACCGGCCTCTCTATTTTATAGGACATGTCAATACCATGAAAGTTGATTGTATCTTGATCGAAACTGGATATGCACTCAGCATCATGCCAAAGACTCTACTGGATGCATTGAAGATTCCTGTATATAATCTTTTCGCAACTATCACAACAATCTTGGGATTTAATTCTGGAAAAAGTGAACCCCTGGGGAAGATTCGCCTGAAAGTTCAAATCGAGAATCTTTATACAAAGGTTACCTTCTACGTGATTGATAATCATGGCTCTTATAATGCATTACTGGGAAGACCATTCCTGTATGAGTATAACATTGTACCATCTACTCTCCACCAATGCTTCAAATATGTGGACATCAATGGAGAAGTTCAGAAGGAAGTAGCTGATCTAAATCATTTCAGAGGCATCGAAGCATATTGTACTGATTCTTGGATGTACAAGTAAGAGTTTATGAAGGTTGTACCGGCGATGGATCATGTAGAAGATCAGAGAGACACCTTAGATGATGTTCTCATAATCCCAGTCGAAGGATGTACTACTCGTCCATCTTCTTCTCAGACATTGACTATCCATCTTTCTTCTCATAACAAGCAACCTACTACTGGAAAGATGGAACAGAGGGAGCTTACCTCTTCTGAGCCTCTTGTTATCGACCTTCGTCGTAACAAGCCTCCTCCTTCTCCTTCTCCTCCTCTAGTTATCAACCTTACCAATCTTTCTGCTATGGCCAAGAACCTTGTTGTAAATGATAATGTACAAATCAATAAAGTAGCATCTCCTTTACAATATACTGATGTCTTTTATTATACTCGATGTTAAATGCTAGATAACTTCGAACCACTTATAATAGGAGCAGTTCAACCTCTCCAAGATAAAGTATTGCTCGAACCAGTACAAGACTCCTTCTTCTTAGTTCCTTCCAGGAAGAAAGATAAACTTCATATACTTTTTAGTAAAGGAACAGAGCAGAAGACTACGCCCGATAACGGGGAAGAAAATAACGATAACGGAAGACTCCAACTACGTCGTTATAGTCAACAATCAAAAGATATCATTCAAAAGATGGGCTACAATTTTAAAGCTGGTCTCAATAGAGGTAAGGGAAGACGAACTCCTATTTGTATTCCTGCTCCAAAAGGAAAGTCATTGTAATATTATGGTAAAACGAAGCCTAGATTGAGTTATACCTCGCTGATTCCGACCCTAGAAGCCTCAGAATCCGATAAAGAGGAACGATCTAACTCTTCTGATTTTGTTTTATGGGATTTTGATTCCAGTATAGGCCATGTCCATCGGGTGATACTATCTTCCAATATGGGGTCTGCTGAATTCTCAGAAGGCGATGATGAATTTACTGAAGCTCCTGAAGCAGATCCTTGGGCACAAAGGATGAACACTCAATGGAAACTTTGCTTTGAGCAGGGAGAACCCCTATTGAAGATCAATTAATTCAGATTGATGTTAGAGAAGAAGGCTCACCAAGATGTATATTCATCAGTAAGAGTCTCCCAGAAGCGGATAAACAAGAATTAATTCAGCTTATTCGGGAATACATTAACGTCTTCACCTAGAGTTATGAAGATATGTCAGGACTGGATCTTCAGATTGCTACCCACAGGCTCAATATCTCACCCAATGTAAGGCCGGTCAAACAACAACAACATCGATTCTGACCTGATATGATGAATGCCATAGAAACTGAAGTCAAGAAGCTTATCTTTAGTAGTTTTGTTAGAGAAGAACAACATCCTGACTGGATTGCCAATGTTGTCCCAATTATGAAGAAAACAGGAAAGATCAGATTCTGTATTGACTTTAGAGATATCAATGATGCTTGTCCCAAGGATGAGTTTCCTCTTCCGATAACTGATGTCATGATCGACAATAATTGCAGATTCGAACGAATGTCTTTTATGGATGGATTCTCAGGATACAATCAAATCAAGATGCATCTAGAAGATAAGAAACATACATATTTTTGTACTCCTCTGGGAGTCTATTGCTACACTGTCATGCCATTCGGTCTTAAAAATGCTGGTACAACTTATCAGCGGGCTATGAGTACTATCTTCTGTGATCATTTACGAAAGACAGTTGAATGCTATGTCAATGATATTAATGTCAAAAGTCGTCTAATGGAAGACCACATCTAAGACATGAGAACTATTTTTGATCTAATGCGCCAACATCAACTTAAGATGAATCCCACCAAGTCATTCATAGGAGTTTCTAGTGGCAAATTTTTCGAATTCGTTATTGTTTGCAAAAACAAAAGTATAAACTTTATTGATACAAACTTTGTAAAGATTACAAGAATTATGGAAAAGTACAACTGTAGGAATCCAATCTAGAAGACGATTGCATTATCCCTTGGACGATGTGAACTTTGAAGACGGTAGCCTCTGAATTTGAAGGCAAAAGTCTCGGAAGAATGCAGCAGCACTTGGACAAGAACTCCTGAACTCTCTGATATTTCTGAACTTTATGTCTGATCCCCTTGAATGAAGACTTGAAACTCTATTTCTAGAGTTCTGGAAATAACTAAATTTTAGTTATTCTGGATGGCATAAGTTGAATTGTGCAGGCACTAGATTGTGCAGCATCAGACTGCGCAGGCAGTTGTCTGGTCGTGGGCCAACTGTCTTGGACACATGGCATTATTTGATTGAAATATGCATGATCGTGTGTAGACGGTTGCCACGTAACGAACAATTGATGGCATGAATGCCACGTGTATTTTTGTCAGTTATTATGATGAAGTGTGCCACAAGTATTGCGCTGACTTTGGATTACACTAGCATGGATGGTGCTGAGATGGATTCGCTGCAAACAGATTAGGCTGCATGTACAGCTGTCCTCGAGCACTGTACGGCACAATAAACAAACAGCCTCCTCGTTCTTTGTCCTGTCAGTTGTCAGAAGATTTGATTGTGTCAGGTAATGATGATATGGCCACGTCAGCATGCGCACTTGAGAGTGTGTACAGTCCAGTCTGTGTAATCGGGATGATGCACAATCTGATGTCTGCGCAGTTCATTTGAAAGCTGTTTTTCTTGATTTTCATGACTTTGTTGATGAATGCAACTTGATTTTTTAGGACCTACAAGACCCCCTTCAAAGTTTTCGAAAGTTGAATTTATTCAAAATTTTGAAATACTTTGAATTTTGAATTTTAAATCAAGTTGCGCATAGGTCGAGCTGTCTGCGCAATCGGATGAATCAGCCCCTGCTTTTTCGACGCAATCTGTGGCGGCCGTTTCTTTTTAGAAAACTATAAATAGTTCTCTCGATCCTTCGATTTATTCTTTACTTGCTTTCTTGTGTTTGAGAGAAAGAAATTCCTGAGCTCATCCCAACTTCAGCATTCTTCTCCGTCGATCTCATGGCCCCCAAGCGTTCCTCCGCCGCCGCCAAGGGCAAGGCCCCCATCGAGTCTTCGACTCGTGTGGTGCCTCGTCCTTCTCGTCATGAGACTGCACACCCTGCTTTGAGAGGTAGACAACCCGATCGAAAACTCTTTTTAGAGTTTCTCGACTTTGCTGGATCTTAAAATCTATCTCTTTTTAGAGATGTGATCATACTGCGCCACCCTTTTTAGGGTTTTGGTTGCACGAACACATTATTCTTCATTTTTATGAAGAATATCTTCTCGCGCAATCGGTTGAATTGTACTGGCAAAAGTCAGCACAATCGGCTGATTTGTACGAGATTGTCAGCGCAATCTGACGTTTGTACGATCTGACATCTGCACAATCTGATGCTTATGCAGTCTGATATCTGCGCAATCTGATGCTTATGCAGTCTGATATCTGCACAATCTGATGCTTGTGCAGTCTGATATCTGCACAATCTGATGATAGAATTTCTGACTTTGACTTGTACTAAATTCTGGTTTCTTCTGTTGGATGCAGTTGATACCAGAGAAGATCCTGAATATGAAACATTTGTAGGAACTTTATCTGAGCCAGATTTCAAAGAAGATTTATCTCAGGTACTATTTCCACAGTATGCCCTTCCATCATCTCGTCAATCTATTTTGGTAGCACAAGATAACGAGACTCTGCTAAGCTTGATAAATGGACAGCTTTTACAATCTGTTGACGCTGTCACTCATAAGAAGCCCATGTTCCTCTTCGGAGATGCCATTGATAAAAGTTCTCAACCAAGACCCAGAGTTGAATTAAGAACTTTCCAATGGAAGGAGAAATTGATTCAGTTGCCAGTCATAGCTAGATGCCTTCCACTAGCAAGATATGCTCATGCTAGCCTTCCTAGGAGGATAGAATGGGACATTACTCCCTTGCAACAGGCATGGATCGGAAAAATCTGTGTTAAGAAAGGTCCGAACAACAGGGACATGTTCTACAGTTCTTCCGAACGACACAGCACTTTATTGAGGGGGTTGAAGCCAGGTTGTATTCCCCCCGAGAACTCGTCTTTATTGCTACCGGTAAGAACACCGATTTTCGCCAACGAGTATGCCAAAGCAGAGGGTAAATATCCGGATCAAGATATCCGGTTGACAGGTCTGGTAAACCCAGAGATCAAAAGATGGAGTTGTATTGCCAACTGGATACTGGTCCAGTTTGAAGATAAACTCAGAGAAATTGAGCTGTATAATGCGGTTCACGCTACTATATACGGCTTCTTTCCAAATCCTCATCTGTTTTTGGCTCTAGCAGAGAGGTACAACTACAGGACAGGGACATTTATGACGCCCTGCGGGGAGATGGGCTTGGCTTTACATAAGATGAAGTATATCTCATATTTACCAATGGGTGAGTTGCCTTACGAGGAGTACGTCCCGACCAATGATGAATTAGATAGACTTCGTCGAAAGAATTCAAAGATGGTGGAAGTCTTTGATGAGCTTTTGTGCCATTATAACATCTGCTCTTTGTATTACCAAAGTGGCTCCTCTGGCACATGCTATTCATCCAAATGGTTGACTTATCTTTTTCTCAACCGCATTATCGAGAAAAAGACAAAAGATCATGATTCATGCAACCCTGATTTCTTTTATCCCCTCAGTAACAGTGAAGTACTAAAGCTGATGGAGGAGAACAAGAGAATGGATATCAGAGTTGATGATGAATATCAATATCCTCCTCTTAAGGCTGGAGAATTTATGGAGAGCTTCATAAGAATGGGCTACAGGTCTATGTCCAAACCAGCCCAACTAGCAGGATTCTTGACATACTGGCTACGTCAATTTGTTATGCCTGGAGCAAGTGCTGTAGACCGCTTCCATCGCGGTGTTCTTTTTGCTGCTGTCCGGTTAGTCTTCGGCTACCGGATGGACTTACTTAAAGCAATGACTTGTAGTATAAACGCGGGTCTTCGTCTATATGTTGATTCTATGATCAAGTACAAGGGTGATAAGGTGAACTTCCCTAGACTGGAGTTACCTTATACCTACTTATTCGAATGGTTGCTCTTGCATCATCCATCATTATTGAACCCTGCCATGGGAGCAGTTGGTGGCAGTTTTCTACGCAGATTCTCACAGAGCAGATGGATATATACTAGTTTGAGAGACTGCAGACGAACTCTGAACCTTGGCAAAGGATGGAATTTTCTTTGCACTCCCCCTCCAACTGGTTATGAGCATATGGCAGCAGATCTGATTGACCTGGGGAGGCAACCAATAGGTCGGGTATCTTTTGAATGGCTGAAGACAATCAGACCATCTCATCTAGTATACAGATTTGAAGAAGAATGATTCCTTGAATCGTATTTGTCGAGCCGCTTTGCTCGTCAGTTTGGATATGACCAGTTTCATGTAGGTAACGCCATCACGTGCCTACAAGGAAAAGGTTATTTGATCGATGGTGCCCGGGCCTGGGCTTACTACAATGCTCGAGATACAAAGACTGTGTTCTCGATGCCAAATAGAACCGACGCTGGTCCAAGAATGCTGTATACTTATTCACAATTTTATACAGCTGCAAATACATTTGCTGAAAACTATAGCCTCGTTTATAGTTTTGCAACAGCAAATCGTCTGAAGAGAAGAGAGACTGACACATTAGCTCCCAATAACGATGAAGAACATGAGCCAGTGGACGACCCATTGGAAGCTTCTAGAGAAGCCAATTTCCAAGAAGAAGTTAACCAACCTTTAAGAATTTCTCTGAAGGTTGTTAAGTCTCCAGTCAAGAAGAAGAAGAGAAGGAGAGAAGAGCCTTCTTCCCCAGCTATGAAGAAGAAATTGATCTTGGAACATTCTTCAGAGAAAGTCACCACGAGATCACAATCTAAACAATTGGCTGAGTCCACTCGAGATGAAGCAGCTACACCGACCTCTGTTCAGAAACAGGTCGAGATAGTAAATATAGAGAGTCCTGAGAGGCCACTGCATAGAAAGAAATTGGCCCACAGAAGACAAAAGAGAACAGTTTCTCCTCCAAGGCAAATTTTATCTTCGGTAGTGATGAACGTTGCGACTGGAATCACCATGCCATCTCCTACCCCTGTTTCTGAGTTTAGTCCAGAACAGAGGGAGGACAATGAACAAAGAGAGGAGGCGGCAGAGCCCAGAGAAGAAATTGAGCAGAAAGAAGAGGCTGCGAAGCCCCGAAAAGAGGAAGCTGTACGATCACCTTCACCAATGGCAGTAACGACTCATCTTCCTGTTACACCGGGAGCAGCCCGTGAGGAGGAAGATCATCTCATGATCGAGGCACTAAATGATTGTGACTTCGGTTATCAAGAAGAAATTGATCATGCCACTACTGCTGCTAGTGAAGAGGTTCCTGAGGACAGTGAGGACGAGGAGAGCACCTCATCAGAAGCTGTTGATGAGACACAAAATCCGGAAGAGGATGTTGAGATCCAGCCATCTCCTCAAGCTGTTGATGACACTCTAAATCCTGAAAAGGAGGCTGAGGTGCCAATATCTCCAGAGAAGATTACAGATGAAGAAGTGGCTTTGGAGGAAACTCCAGTTGTTGCTCCCCAAGATATAGCATGAAATTAGCAATTTTCTTTTAATAGATTGACAGCTAACATTTTTATTCTTATCCATACAGAACCCGGACCTTCTCCCGCTCCTCCAGCATGCATGGACATAGTACTGGCGACGATAATTGCTAGTAGCAGTCGCCATTTATTTTGTGGCTCCGAAGCAGAAAGTAGTCAGGCGATAGTGTCTGAGGCTACTTCTGCTCAGCTAGAATCTATCCCAACAGATGATAGGCCAGTCGCCGGATCGAACCATGATAAGACTGTTTTCACTTTTGATGACAGGCGAAATGACAATATTTTAATTTTGCAGAGGAACAACCAGGAGGAGCGACCAGCTCTACTCTAGCTCCTCTATTCAAAGAACCTACTGTCCGAGAAACTGAATGTCCTGCTGCCTCGTCATCAACAGGAGTTACTACGACTCCTGGTGTTCTGGCGACCAATCAATTCGTCATCCAATCATTCACCAAATTCTTCTTCGATTCATTGGGGCCATTGATCAATAGGGTTATAGAAAAAGAGGATGCTGATTTTTACACAGTCAGAGATCCAACCTCTTTTTTAATTCATGCTATCCATGAGCAAGGTGACGAGCCTCAGGCCACTTTTCTTGAACACATATTAAATGATCTAGAGACTTCAATAAAGAACGACAAAGAGCTCAAAAAGGGGGAGGTAGAACCCTTAGTTCAAGCGGAATTTGAACGGATGGCTCAGGAAGCTGAAGTGGAGAGAGTAAACTTCCAGATTCTCTTGGATGCTTTTGCTACTAAATCTGCTGAGTACAATTCCAATGTGGAATCGGTGTCATCTACTGCTGAAAGAAAAGAAAGAAGAATTGCTAAACTGAGAGCGGAGATTGCCCGTCTCCAAGAAGAACTGGAAAATAAGGTTACCGAACATCAAACTGCAATCCAACAACTAGGTGCTCTAATCCAAGAAAGAGACGAATATGCCGCAGCTCATAATGATGAGATCACTCGCAGAATGGTAACCATGCCCATTTTCAACGAGACATCTGGGATGGAAGAGGCCAGGAAGAGAGTGATGGAATCCCGCAAAGAGCGTCTGCAGACTCTGAAGCAACAGATTACCGCTTTGATGACACCACCAGTGTAATAGAAAGATTCCTTGTATCTTCTTATTTTGACAATGTGTATGTTTTTGTAATGTCTTAAATTTTAATCAAATAAAAAGACATTTTGTTGTGGCTCTATTATTTATTGCATATCTTGTTCAGATACAAATAATAGATATAGAAAATATATTCAGAGGTACAGGACATGATATATTTCTGGATCTTGGAAAATAACCATATTCAAGTATATCTGCTCAGAGGTAATATGGACGTGGCAGATATAATTTATTGAATATTATTATTTTAATAGACAACTTAATCAAGGACAACAAGTTGCTGATAAGAATGAACTGGATGATTCGTCAAAATATGAGAACGAAATGAATCGTCAGGATGAACGGATGAACCGTCAAATGAGTAGAATGAACGAACAAATCGTCAGATTGATTGAATGAACGGGTGAACCATCGGATGAATATGATGAATGAACGGGTAAACCGTCAGATAATCATGATGAATGAACGGGTAAACCGTCGGATAATTATGATGAATGAACGGGTAAACCGTCGGATAGATATGTGAACGGATGAACCGTCGTATGATGATGAACGGACGAACCGTCAAATGGATGTGTCGTTTCGTTGTTTTGAGAATCTCCGCCTATAAATAGAGCAGAAATCTGGAAGGAATGATCATTTCTACTTATCAACATAAAGATGTCATCCGGAGATGCATCCAAGAAGGCTAAAATCGCCTCGAAGGTTGAAGCGGGCACTAAAGAACGTCCTGCCGATCCAGTCCAGCCAAAGCAGATAGAGGTAGGCGAAGGCTCGTCTGCACCCAAACTACCGCGGGATATCCTGGATTTTTTGCTTGAACCAGGGACGACTGAAGAAGAAGAAGCCATGAGAATGGCTGCTTGTAAGTTCTTGGTAGGCTCGAGCAAGGATGTTCTCAGTTCTTTTGCTGATTATGTCTTTGATAAGGACGGAAGTGGTCCACGTCCCAATGTCGAGAAGGATGATAGTGACCTTCCTTGATATCATGTAACATTGTTTATGATGAAATAAAAATCAAACTTTATTTATGAACTGTCGGATCATATTTACATAAAATCTCTGTTACATTTATACATAGTATTTCTTAAGGAATTTGCCATTGATAGGCATCATTGCAACTCGACCATCTAACTCTGAAAGTTGATAAGCTCCATTTGAAAAGACTTTGCTGACGATATAAGGTCCTTTCCACTTCGCATCGAACTTGCCTTTGCTCGAGTGATTCATAGTCATAGGACGTCTTACTGTTAGAACAAGTTCTCCTTGCTGAAAGGCTCTGACTTTAACTTTACGATTGAAAGTCTTTGAGATGCGGGCTTGATACAACTCAATATGCTGTTGAGCTAATAGCCGTTTCTCATCGAGCGCTTCTAATTCTTGAAGACGGAGAAGATCATTGTTCTCTGTAGTGAGTTCATTAGCAATGGCAATCCTTAAAGAAAGAATTTAAAGTTCCAGAGGTAGAACTGCTTCACAGCCATATACCAAAGAGAAAGGTGTAAAGCCTGTAGGATTGCAGACCGCAATACGGTAAGCCCAAAGACATTCTCCAATCTTTTTACTCCAGTTTCGCTTGTTAGTAGATACAAACTTCTTGAGAAGCTTGATGATAGTCTTGTTGAAAGCTTCAGCTAATCTATTAGCGGCAGGAATGTAGGCTGTAGAAGCAATATTGTCAATCCGATGATCATCGCAAAATCTCATAAATTTTTGGCTGATGAATTATGGTCCGTTGTCATGGATGATTCTTTGAGGTACACCAAACCGATAGATGACATGGTGTTTGACGAAGTTAATGACACTGTTGGTCTTGACTTCAGCCAGAGGTATAGCTTCAGCCCACTTGGAGAAATAATCAGTTATTGCCAATATGAACCGATGTCCTCTAGAAGAAGGAGGATTGATGGGACCAATGATGTCCATGCCCCAAGCTTCGAAAGGCCAAGAGGCAGCCGTCGGATGCAAAAATTCTGAAGGTTGATGAATAAAATCTACGTGGATTTGACAAGCTCGACATTTCCTCGCATATTCAATGGCATCTGATACCATAGAGGGCCAATAATAACCCATGCGTCGGATACGATCCTGTAACTTAGGACCAGGTTGATGTGCTCCGCAGACACCGTCATGAGCTTCACGCAGTACTTGCTTTGCGTCATCACCAGCTAGACAACGTAGGAGTAGGCCGTCATAAGTCCGCCGGTAGAGAGTCTTGGTGGTATGATTGTAGTAGAGTCGTAGAGACCGTCGACGAATAATCGTAGCCTCCTTAGGATCTTCAGGGAGTATGTCATGAACTACAAAGTCGATGAAGGGAATTCTCCAATCTTCATTGATAACATTGACTTCAGTAAGATTACTGAACTCAATATTACGATTATTTTCGACGCAGAATAATTCTCGATTAGAGATGACCACCACCTGCTGTCTTCTGATAGGGATAGCTAGGACTGCTGCAAGATTGGCCAAAGCGTCGGCTTCAGTGTTGCAAGCTCGACGTACATATTCGATGAAGAAGGCTTTGAATGATGTAGCCATATTGATTACAGCTTCAAAGTAAGGCAGTAGATCTTGATGGCGAACTTCATAAGTCCCTCTAACTTGATTAACAACCAGCTTAGAGTCACCATAGACTTCAAGATACTCGACATCAAGTTGTTTGGCTAGCTGAAGGCCAATGAGTAGAGCATTATATTCTGCCACATTATTGGAGCAAGGCTTATCTAAGGAGTATGCTCTTTGGATAGCTGACCCGTCCGGAGAAACAAGGACAACTCCAACTCCTACGACAATGGCACCATTGGGTCCAATCCTAGATGTACCGTCAAAGAATAGACGCCAAGTAGAAAATTCTTCGGAGTTTGTATTAGATTCCAATGTCTCGTCTGGAATTTCATCATAGAGTTTCGATGTCTCTGGAACGGGATGAGCTGCTAAGAAATCTGCCAGGGCTTGACCTTTGACAGACTTTTGTGGAACATATATCATGTCATATTGAGCTAGCAGAATGGCCCATGTAGCCAACCGAGAGTTGAGTGTGCTGGGCTTCTTCATGAGTACCCGAAGAGGATTAACTCGGGCTATGACATGAATAGTTTGGCCAATGATATAATGCCGAGTAGTTTGAACAGCAAACATAAGAGCTAAGCATTCTTTTTCGACCGAACTATAACGGTATTTAGCACCAATCATAGTACGACTGAGATAGTAGATAGCTTGTTCGTGGCCTTCCTTATTCTTTTGGGCAAGTAAAGCACCCAATGAATGGTCCATAGCACGGACATACATTAAGAATGGTATGTCAGAGATTGGTGGCACCAAGACTGGTAGATTCATGAGATATCGCTTTATGTCATCAAATGCTCGTTGACATTCTTCAGTCCAAATGAAAGATACACCCTTCTTCATGAGTTGAGTGAATGGTCTGCAGCGTCCAGACAGATTCGAAATGAACCTCCTGATGTACGCAAGTCGACCTTGGAATCCTCGTAGCTCTTTTAGGTTGCGTGGAGGACGCATCTCTTGAATGGCTTTGATCTTCTCGGGATCCACGTGTATACCCTTAGAGGTAATGACGAAGCCGAGAAATTTGCCACTAGAGACACCCAAGAATGACTTGGTAGGATTCATTTTGAGTTGATATTGGCGCATGAGATTGAAGATAGTTCTTAAATCTTGGATGTGATCTTCTTTCAGACGACTTTTGACAGCAATATCGTCAACGTAACATTCAACGATCTTGCACAGATGATCTCGAAAGATGGTACTCATGGCTCGTTGGTATGTTGCACCAGCGTTCTTGAGACCAAACGGCATCACAGTATAACAGTAGACTCCGCGAGGAGTGCGAAAAGAAGTATGCTTCTCATCTTCAGGATTCATCCGAATCTGATTGTATCCAGAGAATCCGTCCATGAAAGATATTCTTTCGAACCCACAGGTGTTGTCAATCATGACGTCCGTGATAGGGAGAGGAAATTCATCTTTTGGACATGCTTTATTAAGATCCCGGAAGTCGATGCAGTCTCGAACTTTGTCAGTTTTTCTTTAGAACTGGAACAACATTAGCTACCCAATCAGGATGCTGTTCTTCTCGAATGAAACCACAAGCGATGAGCTTCTTAACTTCATCGTCGATCGCATCCATCATTTCTGGCTTGAAGCGCCGTTGTTGTTGTTTGACCGGTTTTGCATTCGGTAGGATGTTCAGTTTGTGAGTAGCAACTTTGGGATCTAGTCCTGACATGTCTTTATAACTCCAGGCAAAGACATCAATGTATTTTTTAATCGGAAGAATTAATTCTTGTTTATCTGCCTCTGGAAGGTTCTTACTGATGAAAATTGGACGAGGTTATCCGCTCTCTCCTACATCAATTTGAACTAATTGGTCTTCAGTAGGCGGTTCCCTTTGTTCGAATCGAAGTTCCCATTGGGTATCCATTCGTTGAGCCCAAAGATCTGTTTCAGGATTTTCTTCAACAACCTCGTCATAGCCTTCTGGAAGTTCGACGGAGACCATGTTAGAAGATACAGTCAATCGATGAATTTGACCGATGTTGGTGTCAGAATCCCATAATATGGAATCAGAAGAGTTAGAACGCTCCTCACTATCGGATTCAGAAGCTGCTGGGGATAATACTGGAGGAGAAGCATATCCAAGACCTCTTTTGGTCCTGCTGTAATACATCTCTGACTTTTCTTTTGGAACAGCCGTACGGAGAGGAGTTTTTCTACCTTTACCGTAGTTGAGGCCGCTCTTGAAGTCGTAACCCATCTTTTGGATGATGTCTTTTGATTGCTGACTGTAACGACGGAGTTGAAGATGCCCCGTGTCGTTAACTTTGCTATCATCCGTATAGCTGAATTGTTGTTCTGGTCCTTTACTAAAAAGTATTGGACTTTCGCCTTTCTTACGAGCGGGAACAATACGATATAAATCCTTTGGAAGTTCGAGTGAGACTTCTATTTGAAGAGATTGTACAACTCCCATTGTAAATGACTGAAAGCTATCTAACATATCCAAATAGCATTTAGCATGATAAATAACATCAGTATACTGGAAAGTAGATGCTTTTTCATTAATTTGTACATTAGTATTTACAGCAGGACCTTCAGCCTTAGCAGACTTGGTCAGATTGATTACAAGAGGGGAAGAAGAAGAACGTGGAGGAGGATTAGCTTTGTTATGACGGAGATCGATAACAAGCGGCTCAGAGGAGGTGAGCTCCCTTTTGTCCTTATTATGAGATAGATCGATAACAAGGGGCTCAGAAGAGGTGAGCTACCTTTTTTCCTTGTTACGACGAAGGTCGATAACAAAAGGCTCAGAGGAGGTGACCTTCCTTTTGTCCTGATCATCAATTGATTGCTTCTGAACTAGCAAGTGGATAGCCAGTTGCTTGGAAGATTGAGGACGAGAAACACGCCCTTTGACAGGAATGATGAGGTTGTCATTAGGCACTATTTCTTGCTCTTCTTCAGTGTCCAGAGATAGGACAACCTTCATGAATTCATCCTTGTACATACGAGCATCGTTGCAATATGCTTCAATGCCTTTAAAAGGATAGAGATCAGCAACTTCCTTTTGCACCTCTCCATTGTCGTCAATATATTTAAAACATTGATGGAGAGTCGAAGGGACAATGTTATGCTCATGCAGAAATGGTCTTCCCAGCAAAGCATTGTAAGAACAACCGTGGTTGTCAATGATGTAGAAGGTAACCTTTGTACGAAGATTGCCTATTTGGAGTTTTAGGCGAATCTTGCCCAGAGGCTCACTCCTTTCCTAATTGAACCCAAGGATGGTGGTGATGGTACTGGAGAGACTATGCACTGGGATCTTCAGTGTATCCAACATTATCTTTGGCATGATGCTAAGAGCAGACCCTGGATCTATCATAATACGATCGACTTTCATCGAGTCGACATATCCTGTATAGTAGAGGGGACGATCGTGCCTGATGTCTTCCATCAATATGTCATCTTGTGTGAAAGTTATGTTTGGAATTAACTCCAATACGCTATGACAATAGAGGTAAGAGACTGGTTCTGCTTTCGGCTTCTTCAAAAGAGCTAAACAGGTTTCAGCTTGCATAAGAGCCTCACTCAGAGTTTTCCGAGTCTCTTTGGAGAGACGTAAGAGCTCGAAGATGGACAGCCGGGCCGGTGTATTGGCCAACTGAGCCAAGATATCAAAGTTATAAGGCTTCTCAAGTCCGGAGGGAGTTGACTTCTTCAAAGGTTTGTCGAAGCGGACTTGCTGTTTGCCTTTGTCAGCGACCGTCGGCTTGGAAGGAATAGACACTACAACCGGTGAAGATGCAGTAGGAATATCTTCAGTGGAAGTAGGCTGCACTAGAGCAGGCTCAGAGGAAGAAGAAACAAGATTCTCTTAGGTTTCGGGGTAATCTTTTAGATAAGGTTTCCATGATCTGGTGCCCAGCAGGATTTCTTCATCAACTATGGGGTCAAAAGACACCATATTGCAAATCTTTGTCTTACCTTTAGAGCGGTCTTTCTTCTTGGAGGAAGAGGGAACTTCGAACTCTGAAGCAAGATCCGGATGAATCCACATAATCTCACCATTGTCCAGAGACAAGGAGACGAGACCTTCACTTCATGGAGGCGGAAGATTCTCAATCTCAAGAGTAGTTTTGGGAATAGGAATGACACCGTGCTACACCATCTGAGGCGGGAAGTCACCAAATTGGACTGAAATGATATTTGCGGTAACGGTCTTCTCGTCTTGTTGCAGAGTGACAACACCAGCGTTGACCAGCTCCTGGATTTTGCCTTTGAGCACATAACATGCTCGAGTGGGATGTCCGATGAACCTGTGATAGACACAGTATTTGGGATGATCAGTCTTACCGACTTCATCGGGCTTTTTCGAATCTGGAAGTTGGATTTTATTGGTTTTGATTAAGCAATCAAAGATGCTAGCGGTGTCATTCTCATCAAAGGAATATTCTACTTTAGGACGAGGTTTCCTTGGTGGAGATACAAAAAGAGTGGAAGTCGACGTAGGGGGAGCTACGTTGACCGCCAAAGATTCTTTGTTCTTGTTCAAATTGATGTTCAAAGTTTCTTTCCCCTTGCGATTGTTATGGCGATTGCCGCCACCTGATGTCTGGTGTTCATCCCGGTCGGGGTTAGACATTTGTACCCCTAGCTGCTTAAATTTGTCAGCGCTAACTTCAACTGCTTTAGCGTTGACAATAAAGGATGGCCAGTCTTGGAACTGAGTAGACCCTGTCCACATGCTGATGATAGGCAACAGATTTATCTTGCAAGTGTCTATAGTGACAGCAGCTGGAGTTTCATGAGGTATTTTCAAAGCTTCTCAGCAGAATCTTTCAATAAAACTCTCAGCAGTTTCATTGTGTCTTTGTTTGATTTTGTTGAGGGCTGACAAAGTCATGTCATTGATCCCCTCATAAAATCCTGCCAAGAAGATTTGCTTTAAGCCAGAGAAGGAGATGATACAACCATCGGGCAAGCTTCTATACCAATCGTATGCTACGCCAGCTAAACAGCCGACGAATACTCTAGTAAGAAGAGCGTCATTTGGTTGAAGTTGGACAGTCATAACCTCAAAGTGGTTAATGAACTGGCTGGGAGAGGTGCTGCCATCAAATAGCGAGATGGTTGGGATTTTGTACTTCGGAGAAAACGGAACTTCCTTCCATTCAACTGGGTAAGGTTGCTTGATCCCCAACCTTTGCAAGTTGTCTTTCTCCTTGAAAGCTTCGAACTGAGTTCGCAAGATCTTGACAGCTTTATTGGCATCTTCCACTGATGTAGAAGGGGTAGGCTGAACCACGGTGTTAGGAGGAGGAATAGCATGATAAGCACTACCCCCAGCACCTGACTGACTGGGTGTAGGTTGGACTTGTACAGGAGGTACTTGAGTAGGTGCTACCCCCAGTCCAGCATTGACAGGCACCGACGATGCTATGATTTCAGGATTTATAGGAGGTACGGTCGGTGGTACCGTATGTTGGGCCATAATGATGGAATGCATACTTACGACCATTTCGGCCATGGTCTTCATGTTATCTTCTAGTACAGCTATTCGTTGTTCTTGACTAGCTGAACTGGAAGCATCTGGATATTCATTGACAATATAAGCTGTCACTTCTCTGGGTACAGTAGAGGATACCGTCTGTTCTAAGCTTTCGCTGTATGCATCGTAGTCGGAGAAAGAATCATCTCCTGAGTGAGAAGGAAGGAAACGTTTGGAAGGATCTTAAAGATTCCTTTGACCGATTGTGTCTAGGCTTCGGGAACGAGTATGTTGGAATACTCCTTCAGAAGATTGTTGGAGTAAATCCAAATACCGCTGGCTTGGCTTGCGAGGCTTCCCGTGCTTGGAGCACTTCCTACCCCCATTATCTCTGGAAGTCATGTTGACGGAGGCGTACAAAACCTCATCTTCATCTTCAGACATAGGTTCAGAGTTAGGAAAGTTCAGACGATCGAAGATAGATCGTCTTATTGTTTGACAACAACACTTGATGACAACTTTGTGGTTACAGTGATGTCCAAGTGGTTGCACTGGGGATGTTGGGATGTCGTCCCATTTTTGCTTGAGGTGTTCTCGGAGATCAGGGACAGCAACGGGACGAGGAAAAGTTCGAGGGGTATGTTCTTTGATAACATTTGGAATATGGTTCCGGTTCTTCAAATGTTTTGTCCCTTGAGTGTACAGAAAAGTACTCATTTCATTGGCGTAGGTGTCCAGATTCTTGATCCTGGAAGTTTATTTCTGATGTTGATTGGTCTTCGACATTGGCTGTTTACGTTTCACCGAAGTTGGTCTGTTGAGATAAGTTCTTAAGTCAGCAAACTCACCCTCAGGAGTTTCTGTTTGAGATACCAGCAGTTTTCTCTGTCTTAAACGAGAGATTTTGAGGGTTGGAAGATCTTGGAACTCTGCTACCGGAGTAGGCAGAATACCTCTCTGATCAATACACTTCCCTTTAGTAAGGAGAGAAGAAGAATCCTTGTGAGAAAGGGTTCTTGTACTGACTGATGCCGGAGCATATTCAGATTGATCTTCAACGGTAAAAACCGAGAAAGATTGAGAAAAGACCAAAGGGCCTTTTCCTTTGCTTTGGAGAGAAGGGTTAGCTAAAGAGCATTTTCCTCTGTTGTCTTCTAAGTTATGGGACGAGGAAGTTTGAGAAAAGACCAACGGGCCTTTTCCTTTGTTCTGGAGAGGAAGAGGAATAGCCAAAAGACTACCCCCAGTAGATTGCACAGGAGCAACTGGGTGTTGGAGGGGAGGAGTAGAGCTTTTCCCCTTGTTGTGAGAAGAGGAGAGATTAGCCAAAGGGCTGTCTTTCCTGGATGGCACAGACATGGTTTGCGCATGGGTGGATGGCGCACTGGCAGGTTGTGTAGGAGAGTCTCTGGCAGATGACTTTCTGGTTCTGGTCACAGATACTGTGGTTTGCGCATCAGGAGTTCTGGCCACAGAGTGTTTGGGATACACTCTAGTTACTGGAGTGTTGGTTTGTGCAGAAAGATTGGCACCCAACTGCGCCAGGGGCAGAGGAGTCTTGTACCTTGATAGGGCAGCATATGAAGTCTCTTGTACACTGGCAACAGCAGATTGCACAGCATCCTTGACAGCAGAAACATTAGAATGCACAGCTGTCTTAGAGGCAGAATCAGCAGACTGCACAGCAGTCTTCTTAGCAGAAGGAACAGACTGCGTAGCATTCTTAGGGACCCACACTGGGCGCACTTTGCTTGTGGCAGAAGTAGTCGCAGTGCGAGGGGTGGTCCTGGAATTGATCATGACTTCGTAGGCCGTCTGGTTGGCCTTCACAACCAGCATCTTCTGCGTCTTTCCGATAGACCCAACGTCACATTGAGTTGTCACTTCCTCGTCGGAGGAGAAAGTCGTCCCCAGCAGAGTCGCCATTTTGTTTGCAAAAACAAAAGTATAAACTTTATTAACACAAACTTTATAAAGATGACAAGAATTCTGGGAAAGTACAACTGTAGGAATCCAATCTAGAAGATGATTGCTTTATCCCTTGGACGATGTGAACTTTGAAGACGGTAGCCTCTGAATTTGAAGGCAAAAGCCTCGAAAGAATGCAGCAGCACTTGGACAAGAACTCCTGAACTCTCTGATATTTCTGAACTTTATGTCTGATCCCCTTGAATGAAGACTTGAAACTCTATTTATAGAGTTCTGGAAATAACTAACTTTTAGTTATTCTGGATGGCGCAAGTTGAATTGCGCAGGCACTAGATTGCGCAGCATCAGACTGCGCAGGCAGTTGTCTGGTCGTAGGCCAACTGCCTTGGACACATGGCATCATTTGATTGAAATGTGTATGATCGTGTGTAGACGGTTGCCACGTAACGAACAATTGATGGCATGAATGCCATGTATACTTTTGTCGTTTATCATGATGAAGTGTGCCACATGTATTGTGCTGACTTTGGATTGTGCTAGCATGGATGGCACTGAGATGGATTGCGCTGCAAACAAATTGCGCTGCATGTACAGCTGTCCTCGAGCACTGTACGGCACAATAAACAAATAGTCTCCTCGTTCTTTGTGCTGTCAGTTGTCAGAAGATTTGATTGTGTCAGGTAATGATGATTTAGCCACGTCAGCATGCGCACTTGAGAGTGTGCGCTGTCCAGTCTGCGCAATCGGGATGATGCACAATCTGATGTCTGCGTAGTTTATTTGAAAACTATTTTTCTTGATTTTCATGACTTTGTTGATGAATGCAACTTGATTTTTTAGGAACTACAGTTATTATCTCTAAAGGTATACACGTTAACCCTGAGAAAATTAAAGCCATTCAAGAGATGCATCCTCCATGCAACCTAAAAGAGCTATGAGGATTCCAGAGACGGCTTGCATACATCAGAAGATTCATTTCAAATCTCTTTGGATCCTGTAGACCGTTCACTCAACTCATGAAGAAAGGTATATCTTTCATTTGGACTGAAGAATGCCAGCAAGCATTTGAAGACATAAAGTGGAACTTGATGAACCCTCCAGTTCTAGTTCCTCCAATCTCAGGAATACCCTTCCTAATGTATGTTCGAGCAATAGATCATTCATTAGGTGCTTTACTAGCTGAGAAGAACAAAGAAGATCATGAGCAAGCTATCTATTATCTCAGCCACACAAAGATCAGGGCTGAACATCGATACAGCCTGGTGGAAAAAAAGTGCCTAGCTTTGATGTTTGCTGTTCAGAAAAGTAGACATTATATTACAGGCCAAACCATTCATGTTATCTCCAGAGTTAACCCTCTCCAGGTCTTGATGAAGAATACCAGTACACTCAATTCCAAACTTGCAACATTGGCCATATTGTTAGCACAATATGATATGGTCTATGTCCCACAAAAGTCTGTTAAGGGTCAAGTCTTAGCTGACTTCCTCGTGGCTCATCCAATTCTGGATATGTCTAAACTCTATGATGAGATTCCGGACGTAACTTTGGAATCCAACATAATTTCAGAAAAAATTCTTGCCTGGCATCTATTCTTTGACGATGCATCCAGAATAGGACCAAAAGGTGCATTGTCCCTGGAGTTGGAATCATCCTCGTATCGCCAGAAGGATTAGCTATTCAAAGTATTTATTCTTTAGGCGAGTCTTGTTCCAACAACGTTGCTGAATACATGTGAGGACCCTGATTTTTAGAATTTACTTTCTTATTTATTATAGAAGATTTTTCTTTATTAAAATAGATTTTTAGATTTAATTATGATTACAGACGTACTTTTTTGTGTCTTTGATTTTTGGAAGCATAAGACATGCCCATCTCTCAAAACATCCTTCATAAGTTTTGTAGTAGACAGGATGACCTTCAATTTGGTATATTATGTCCCATCCAAACTTGTCCCCTAGCATTCTTTTGACTTCGTACAACATCTGGTTAAATAAGGCAATTTTACCGTTTATCGTAATTCTAGATCGATCTTCCAACTTTTGAACGGAACTCGAAATCGATCAAAACCATTTGACCTAATATGTGGTTTTGACCAATTTTGAGTCTACGATTCACACGCCAAGGGTGTGCCACTCAATCGAGTTCCCATGTGCTATTTATTTGCGAATGGCATAGAAGACTCATTGGGTGATTTTCGGAATCGATTTGACTAGAATATGCATTTGGACCCTAACTTAGCCAATCCGCTTGGTAGAGCCATGATCAGGTGGCCATGACCCAATAGAATTATTCTGAGTTATTTTTGTAGGATTTGGTACAACCAAATAGGTTATAAATATATTTTTATAGATATATCGATGTACTTATACTAGTCTAATACTATATATATATATATATATATATATTAAATACACGTGTGATTTAAGGGTTATATTGGGATTATAGAAAGTTCAGGCGTGAAGGGTACGTAATTTCTACATATATATGGATGGGTAGTACAGAATACATATTGTATTTGTATATGATTATTTTTGTAAAGAAATAGTTTTTATTTATGTTAATTATTTTATAAATATATAGGGTACATATGTGTAATATACATGAATGTATATTCATACGTACAAGGTACTTATGTATACATATATTCTTATTTATTTATGATAAAGCTATATATAGACACTAATATATATATCCAAATGTGTATATACTGTATATATATATATATATATATATATATATATATATATATATATATATATATATATATATAAAAATATATATATATATATATATATATATATATATATATATATGTATATATATAAAAAAAAAAAAAATATATATATATATATATATATATGTATATATATATATATATATATATATATAAAATATATATATATATATATATATATATATATAGATATATATATATATATAAAAAATATATATATATATATATAACTAAAGAAAAAAAAAAATATATATATATATATATATATAACTAAAGAAAACCCTACTTTTCCTATAACCACCCCCCCGGATCCAAATACGTAACAGCAGCCTCCGCTGCAAGTTACGTCGCGCGTGCACCCTCAGCACCTCCGTCCGGTGACCCCAACGCCCCCACCGCCGTGCGGCCCATCCCGGCGTATCCTCGGCCAGCAATGCGCGGCCAAGTGCGTGGCAACAGCAGGCCGCATCCTGTGCCCGCGCACACGTGTGCGATACGGCAGCAGCCATGGCACCGTGACCACCACCAAGTAGCCACCGATGCCACCACGACCACCCCTGTGGTCCGGCGACCCCCCAGCGAGCCCCTTCAGGTCACGCGCGAGCACATCAGACTTATAGTAGCAGCAACAATAGCGAATTGTTGGTCATTTTCGAGGTATGATTTCTCTCTGTATATTTCTCCGATTTCTGATTCGTAAATTGTTACAGAAAGCATACTGGACCCTCTTCAAACCCCTTCAGATGGATTTTATTCTATCACAGTAAAAACCCCAGAAAATCGATACGAAGTCGATCAAATAGCAGATCGAAAACAGAACATATAGGACAGTCCAACTCCTCGATTGGAAGGCAGTTTATAAACCAAACAAAAGGATTTTTTGAAAACTAATGAAAGGAAATCCTAGGCAACCTATAGGGCTCTGTAACCCAATTTACAGAACTCGATTTCATTGACTATGTGCTAAGAAATTGGATCCCAAATATTAACAAAAACCGTTTTCAAAACTGTGATTTTTCAATAAAACTCTCCGATACGACGTGCGTCCCGCCAAACCGGGCGACATGATCGTGAACCGAAAGCATCAAAAGGTGCGTATCGACTTCTCGGATGTACGGGCTTTGACAGAATTCAAATTGGTTGCGTATGCGCGACGAATTTGATGCGTATCCGTCAAAATTCACCGTATCGGCCACTTTGCAAAAACTCCATTTACTTTGTGTACGTTCGTCAAATCGAGACGAAACTTACCAGCAGGACCGTGTCATTTTTTTGGTCCTGTATGCCAAGTTTGGTCCAATTCTGAGACAGTTGACCGGATCGCTATTTTACGGACCCTACGATCCATCTCAACGGGCGAATTTGTGCACGGCTCATCGAAATCCAAAATTGGACATTCTATTGGGTTCGTCTCGTCAAACCGGACCCGTAGATATGTAGTTTGATGACTTTAGAGACCATAAGCTCTGGCACATTTTTTGTTACAAAGTGGGTCCAACGACGGACATCGTTTTGACCCAAAATTACCGTTTTGCCCTGTTCCAGAATTAGACTTATGGGTAGCCTATCCTAGCTATTTTGCTTATTTTAGAAATGTTGTCAATGTTTATTTCAGCATCCGAAGGCGTTTGCAGGAGTTCAGGTTTCGAGACACTTTGATTTGACTAGTTATTTGTAGGACTTTTGCTACCACCAGGCAAGTACACCTTGCCAAGCTTTACAGTACTTACATGTTTT